>JAESUZ010004879.1:600000-1051223 GCA_017311185.1 Proteles cristata cristata
TAGAAACAATAAAACAAATGAAACTATACAAAACCCATGCCTTCAGCATAATTAGAAGACAAAGAACATTCAAACTTCAAGTTTCGGAGAAGGCAAACTGATAAAACAGATACCAATACACTCTCTCCCATGCTTCTACCTCAAGTCTTCATGGAGAGGAAGGACAGTTCCAGAAAAAGTGTCTTATGTTTATTTTTGAAAGAGAGAGAGACAGAGACAGAGTGCCAGCAGGGGAGAGTTAAAGAGAGAGGGAGACACAGAATCCGAAGCAGGCTTCAGGCTTGGAGCTGTCAGCACAGAGCCCGACGCAGGGCTCAAACTCACGAACTGCAAGATCATGACCTGAGCTGAAGTTGGACTGTCAGCCAACTGCGCCACCCAGGTGCCCCAAGAAAGGGTTGTTTTTTTTTTTAACTCAGACTAAATGGGATATAGTAAAATTCTTACATCTGAATAGAATGTTACAGAACCTTGAAAATCTCATTTTAGTTGTTTATATCACTATTTGCCATCTGTAAAAATTCAGTCTAGAAAAACTAAGAGAAAAAACCTGTACACATTCTTTAATAATAACTCATTGTCTTGAGTATTATAAAAATAAACATTATGTAATTATAAAACTATTCGATTCTTGCCTGAGGCTGATTAATCTTAGAACACCAGACAAGGTGTAAATGAAGCCATGGCCAAGGGTCAGTTCTTATGAAGGCTATTCAGGGTCACTGTGTTTCATGACAGCGACCTGACCCCTCACTCCAGCTGGTGACAAGGGGGACAAAGCAAGATAGAGGTAGAAACAGTCCTAGTGATAGCAGTGGAGTGGCACTGCTTTTCCATATAAAGGAAAACATATTATTAGGTCATGGCTGACATTTAGTAGGTAATTCACTCAAATGACTTACCACTTCATACCCTGTAATTTGGTGTGATTCTTCTTTACATTGCACACTGAACAGATGCACATTTCCCATTTACATTCAAAATGACAGAAAATTTTTTTTCTACCAATATGGCTCTTGTGAAGGATAAGGAAAGAGAAGGCGAGTGTTCTAGGGAACTACACAGATTTCTGGACCTGGCGTCTCAGCATTCCTCTGCTCTGTCTGCCCTCTTTGCCTCTATAAACCCCTTCTCTATAGTCCCTTTATGTCTCTTGCTGTTCTTTCCTCTCTCAGCCCCTAAAACTGTGAATATACTTATCACTTAATAGCTAGTGATGGATACATGTTAAATAGACAGATTTTAATATGAAGAATCTGAAGAGATCATCCAATTCCCAGGCAGGAGAAAGATGACCCTTCTCTCTTTCTCTCACTGTAACTCATGTCATCTCCCATCCATCCATTAAAGGTTTGCTGTGATATTTAAATGTATTTCTGAAGTATAAAAGAAATATATAGACCCTAGATAACTAATTCCCATTTTCCCTCATTCCTTTCCCCCAACTTACCCCCACTTTACCCAGAGCTCTCCTCTCCTTGAAAACAAATTTTGGGGGTACCTGGGTGGCTCAGTTGGTTAAGCGTCCGACTTCAGCTTAAGTCATGATCTCACAGTTCGTGGGTTCGAGCCCTGCATCGGGTTCTGTGCTGACAGCTAGCCCAAAGCCTGGAGCCTGCTTCAGATTTTGTGTCTCCCTCTATCTCTGACCCTCCCCTGCTCACGCTGCCTCTCTCTCTCTCTCTCAGAAATAAATAAAAGTATTTTTTAAAAAAGTATAAAAAAAGAAAACAAATTTTGAAGAATGCTCGAGGGATGTATAATAAATACCCTATTGATTGTTAAATTGACCTTTAAAACATTTTTTAAAGGGGTGCCTGGGTGGCTTAGTTGGTTAAGCATTCGACTTTCGCTTAGGTCATGATCTCGCAGTTCGTGGGTTCGAGCCCCGTGTCAGGCTCTGTGCTGACTGCCAGCTCAGAGCCTGGAGCCTATTTCAGAGTCTGCGTCTCCCTCTCTCTCTGACCCTTCTCTGCTCACACTGTCTCTCTCTCTCTCCTAGAAATAAATAAAAATATTTTTTAAAAAATAAATAAATAAATAAAACATTTTTTAAAGACTATGTGGACACATACCCTTTGTTCTCATGGCTTTTCATCTTCATATGAGTATGACCGGTAATATTTAACCATCTGAAGTTTAAACCTTCTCTGAGGATTAAGTTGAAGGCTTGAAAGTCTTCTTTCAGAAGATAAAAAAAACAGTAACAAGAGTCCCTCTTCCATCAAGCATTTTTTATAAAGAAATTAACATCCTCAAGTTTAGTAAAAAAAAAAAAAACTGATTCAAAGGAGAATTGATTGCTGTAGATGGTCCTCAAATTCTGTTGCAACTTTGGAAACATTCTTCCCAACTAACCAAAAATGATTAGTCTAATATGAAAAAATTGGAACTCAGTTTTGCCATAGAAAACATAGCAAGAGACAAGACCTTGCATTTCTGCAGAGCTGAAACAGAAAGAATAGCACTACATTAAAATATCTGGCACCATATTAAAATAAAGGCACCACAGGGGCGCCTGGGTGGCTTAGTCGGTTAAGCGTCCGACTTTCGCTTAGGTCATGATCTCACGGATTGTGGGTTCGAGCCCCGCGTCGGGCTCTGTACTGACTGCCAGTTCAGAGCCTGGAGCCTGTTTCAGTCTGTGACTCCCTCTCTCTCTGACCCTCCCCTGCTCACGCTGTCTCTCTCTCTCTCCTAAAAATAAATAAAACATTTTAAAAAAATAAAATAAAATAAAATAAAGGCACCACATTAAAATATTTGTCAATTGTGCAGTTGGTCATATTATTGTTGGCAACTATTTGCTCCCTACCCTGCAAGAGAATTACACACCTTTGTTGTCTGCCCATGATTCCTTCGAGGCGGAGCAAATCTCCCTGCCCATAGTCAGACTTGGTCATGGACCTGATTGGTCAATGTCAACAGAAATGACAGTGTGCTTACTCCAAGCAGGAGCTTGTTTAAGAGGCCTGCTCTTGCTTTTTAATCTCTACCTAAAGAATAGTATATCCTTGAAGGAATGGTCCATTAGCCTGGATTCCAAAAGGAAGACTCATGGAAAAGAGCCACATGGAACAGAGCCTTGGCCACAGCTGCAACTGCAGGCAGCCAACAGCAACAGGGGCAAGCTTCTACCCATCCACAGAGGACATGCATGTTATATGCCCCTGAGATTTGGGGGGTGCTTTTTATCACAGAGCAGATGATTAATACAACAAACAAATCATGATGTGTTTATCCCAAGAATGGGAGACTAGGTTTCTGTGTTCTAGAAAAAAAGGAAAAAGAAATGAACGTTTACAGAACATTTGCTCAAGGCCAACTACTGTTCTAGAAGTTTTCATGAAATTGTCTCCAACCAGATGCCCAGAAAAACCTCTTGGGCCTCATCTATGACCTCTAAGTAAGTTTCCAGAGCTGGCATTCTATTATGAGTTCCTTACCAAAGCCATTCTGAAAAGCAAAATTTACTACAATAATTTATAGTCACGACATTATAAGAGAATGGATATCTGACCATGATTAATCGCTATGTTTTTTTCACAATATGACTGATGTTTTAATGTACCACCGATTATTAGCATGATTTTTGGAGAAAATCTAGTTCACTAATGCTTGAAACTTTTTATTTCAAAACCATTTTTATTTCCTATATTCACCTACTTATTACCTAACTACCAAAAATGTTAGATTCTTCCATTTTTAGGGCAAACTCCACTTAAATTTTAGCTTCCTTTTATACTGTCATGAATTTCAGTAAGGTGACTATAAACATAATGATAATAATGTGAATCTCACTAGTAATTTATCTGTTCCAAAAGTTTATAAGTGATAATAGAGCTATAACCAAAAGATGTCAAGTCATCAGAGTCTAGTATTATTAAAGATCAATAGCATCATCATAAATGAGACACAGGCACTGTTCTGGGAAGGGATATACATCAGGAAATTGATAAATGGACTTCAAACAAAGAGTGGAAATAATTTATCCAGACTAAAATAAAACTTTTAAAGGCTAGCAAAGTCAAATATAATATTCTAAAACAAAATTTCCCTATGCTTCTTCTGATTTGGAAAAAATAACTGTAGAGAGATACCATATACACCCTCTAGTGATATTAATATTTTAAACCATTTTATTGAGCATTTTAACTATATACCAGTTGGATAGAACAAGATATCTATAAACATGCCAATCTTTTTAGTTCTAAGCAAATAATAAGATGTTGGACAAGAATTGGAAACAATATTTAACAATATTAAAAAATATATATATGAATATATATGAAAAATATATATTTTTTTCCCAAAGTACATTATTAAAATTCACTGCTATGGGCACTCATTTAACACAAGCACTGTTATATCTGTATATGAAAAAGGCACAGACTAGAAAATAAAAAAGGTAAGTTTAGGTAAGGGGATTCTGGATGACTTGTTTTATTTATCTTTTATTTTTATAATAATATTTTAATTTTTTATTTTTAAACATTTTTAATGTTCATTTATTTTTGAGAGATAGAGAGAGAGACAGAGCATGAGTCAGGGAGGAGCAGAGAGAGAGGGAGACACAGAATCCAAAGCAGGCTCCAGGCTCTGAGCTGTCAGCACAGAGACCAATGCAGGGCTCAAACCCATGAACCATGAGATCATGACCTGAGCCGAAGTCAAACACTTAACTGACTGAGCCACTCAGGCGCCCCTATGATAATATTTTTCACAGTTACAAATAAATGCTGCTACTGGAATTTAATTATATGCTAATTTTAATATCCTATTTATATATGTTAATTTTAGTAAATCTAAGCAATCCATGCTCTTTTCAGAAAACATATACATCACAAGGAAGTAAAAAAGAAAAAAAAAGCATCCATAATCCTACAAAAATTCTAAATTCTTTGAGTCTTTTCTGTGCATATTTATATGAATAGAGGGAAGAAACAAAGTTCCACTTCAAGGAAAGAATGATGCATGGTTTCAGAATAGCCATCTTATTGAGAAAAACTAAAAGATGGACACAGTGTTTTAAAATATATATTTGAGGGGCGGCTGACTCTTGTTTTCAGCTCAGATCATGATCTCACAGTTCATGAGTTCAAGCCCCGTTTCAGGCTCTGCGCTGACAGCAAGGAGACTGCTTGAGATTCTCTCTCTCCCTCTCTCTTTCCCCTTCCCCCATTAATACTCACCTTCTCTCTCTCTCTCCCCCCCTCTCTCTCAAAATAAATAAATAAACTTTTAAAAAATGAAATAAAATATATATTTGAAATATATGTTGGCCTCAAAGAACTACCAAGGCAGTGAGAAGAGGTGAGACCAAGATTTAAGAGAAGAGGGAAACCAAGAGGGGTAATTCCAGAACTTAGGGCACTTTTCCCCTTGAGGTAAATTGCCAGTTCTGAAAATGAAAACCACAAATGAGAGGCTAAGAAAGTGAGCACAATTTTCTTCACACTCACAGAAGTAGAGGAATAAAAACTTGAGTACAAGGCATGCCAACGAGGAGGGACTCAGTAAATACCCTGAACTTTCAGTGAGATTTTGAAACGGCCTAAGAAGAATTAGGAACAGAACAGTCCTCCCAAGAACTGAAGCTCAGTTTGAATCTAGTCTCAGTTTCTGATGGGATGAAATTGATTCTGTCTCAATAAGCTGTATACAAGAGCCAGAGGAAATCTTCCCGGGACAAAAAACATCACCTAGAGCCTCAAATTGTCTCTAAAATTTTCATAAATAATATTTGGCCTTCAATCAAAAAAAATGCATAGGGACACCTGGGTGGCTCAGTAGGTTAAGTGTCTGACTCTTGATTTCAGCTCATGTCATGACCTCACAGTTCATGGGTTCAAGTTCCACATCGGGCACTGCGCTGACAGCACAGAGAGTGCTTTGAATTCTCTGTCTCCTTTTCTCTGCCTCTTCCCTGCTCATGCTCTCTCTCTTTCTCAAAAATAAACATTTTTTAAAAAGAAAGAAAGCATATAAGAGGATAAGACTTATATGAAAATTAAGAAAAAACACAATGGAAATAAACTCACAGGTGATATAAATATTGAAGTATCAAAGACCAGATAAACTATTATGTTCAATCAATAACTGACTGATGGAGAATTTCAGAGAACTGGAAAAGCAAAAAATAATCAAACATAAAGTCTAGAATTAAAAATAAAACATGTTAAATTGACAACAGGAAATTACATACAACTGAAAAAAACAATTACTGAAGAGGACATCAGAGGGAAATATATACCCTGAAGCACAGAAAATCAGAATGAAAAAACAGAGAAATGATCCTAAAAGACACATAGGATAAGGTGAAAGTGTCCAAGCATAAGAAAGAATAAAGCAAAAGGGAATCTTTGAAGACATCATGACAAATCTTTTCCCCCCAAAATTGTCAAAAACACCAAGAAGTGCTACAAACTCCAAGAAAAATAAATACAAAGAAAACCACACCTGAGCACACCATCATCAGACTGCTGCAAAACAAATAGAAAGACAAAATCTTCAAATCAGTCAGAGGAAATGAGATGTATTACCTTTAGAGAGAACAACTGGGGCCCCTGGGTGGTTAAGTTCTGACTCCTGACTTTGGCTCAGGTCATGGTCTCACGGTTAGTGAGTTCAAGCACCACATCTAACTCCATGGTGACAGTGTAGAGCCTGCTTGGGATTCTGTCCCTCCATGTCTCTCTACCTCTCCCCTGCTTGTGCTCACTCTCTTTCTCTCTCAACAAACTAAAATAAAATAAAAATTAAAAGAACAACCCTAAAACTATCAGCTGAATGTTCAACAAGAAAAAAAGCAAGAAGACAACAGAATCATATCCTCAAAGTGCTAAAAAAACAAAACAACAACAAAAACACCTCCCAACACAGAATTCAATATCCACCAAGAATATCCTTCAAAGTTTAAGGCAAAATGCATTTAATACAAAAACTGAGAGATGTGATTTGCACAAATGCACTCATGGAAATGATCTGAGATGTGTGATGTGCACAAATGCACTCATGGAAATACAGAAGGGAGTGCTTCAAGAGAAAGAAAAATCATCCCAGAAAGAAGCACCAAGATGCAGAATAGAAGGCAGAACAATGGAAGGGTGAAGTGTGTCAGTACGTTTAAGTAAATATTGACTAGAAAATAACTAAAAACATCATCATCTGGAGTTTAAAAGATATCATTAATAACCTTGACACTAATAGCACAAGAAGCAGCTACCCTACCCTACCCTCTTTGCATTATCCAGAACTAGTAAAGGTAGTAATACATACAATATTTTAATAAATATTTTATTAACAGAAAGATGGTAAAAAAAGAACACAGACTAGTAGGACAAATAAGTATTAAGATAGTTTTACACCCAATATAACAATAGCACACTGATTGTGAATAGATCAAATACATAATTTTAGAAAAAGGTGTCTGACTTTCATTAAAAATAAGCAACTCAATTACATAGAAAATATACAGCATAAATAGGTGAGCTCGGGAATAAAAGGATGGAAAATTATATATGCCATGCAAACACTCACTAAAAGAAGGCTGGGATATCTTCGCTACTGTAAGATAAAGCAGACTTAAAGGCAAGAAGCATTACTCTTCATAACACAAATTTTATCAGCATAAATTCTTTGGACATTTTATGATGGACTTTTTTTTATAATAAAAGCATAGATCTAAAGGGGAAATACAATGCCTAAATTTGTATGATGCATCTAAGAACACTACCTCAAAATACATAAAGCCAAAACTGGCAGAAATAAAAGAATAGAAAAACCCACATCATGGTTAGAGACTTTAACACATTCTTCTCAGTAATTCATAGAAAAAGCAAATCTACCATCAGTAAGGATAGAGCTTTAAACAAGATTAGCAAAGGACTTAGTGGACAGATAGAGAACAGAGTACCCAACTAGTGTCAACTACACATTCTTTTCAAATACCACAGGATATTTACCAAATTAATTTCAAATCTGGTACAAAAAAACAAGTTTCAAACAATTTTATAGATTTAAGTAACATATGTCATGTCCTGACTAACCACAGTGGAATTAAAACTAAGAATTAATACCAAAAAGATAACTAAAAAATCCCCATATGTTTGGACATTAACCAATGCCCTTCTAAATAGTTCATGGATTAAATAATGGAAGTGAGAATTCTCTGAGATAAATGACAATTTTTTTAATTGCATATTCATTTTTTACAGATGAAGAACTAATGTCACACTTAGAATGACATTTATGGCCTCATGTGCATATAATAAAATTGAGAAAGGCAAAAAATCAATGATCTTGGCACTCATCTAATGAAGCTAGTAAGAGAAAAGGATGTCAAATTAAACCCAAAAAAGCTGGAGAGAGGAAAAAATAAGGATCAGAAATTAATTAAGCAAAAATAATCATATAAGAGAATTAACAAAGCAAAAAGTTGGTTCCTTGAAAGGCCTACTTTCAATTAATAAACTCCCACCAAGACCAAGAAAAAAGGCATGAAAAAA
This sequence comes from Proteles cristata cristata, assembly GCA_017311185.1. Lineage (NCBI taxonomy): Eukaryota > Metazoa > Chordata > Mammalia > Carnivora > Hyaenidae > Proteles > Proteles cristata. The sequence goes on from JAESUZ010004879.1 coordinate 608,508, forward strand.
AAAGAATAAAAAAGGACATCAACTACAGTGTCTACAGACATTAAAACACAAGGAAATTTTAAAACTTTATGCCAAAAAATCTGACATAATAAATTGAGTGGACTAATTCTTAGAAAAATATAACTTAGCAAAAGAATCAGAAAATCTGAAGAGTCCTACATCTATTAGAGAAATTGAATATAGCCTGGTATTTTTTCATACAGCAATACATTATAAACATTTCCTTATGCCATTAAGTATACTCATTCAGTGACAGAGGACATTTATTACAGTATAGTTAAGATTGGGGTTTCATTTAAGCTTTACTAATTAACTGTGTGACCTTTGATAAGGTATATAACCTCTTTATATGACAATTTTTAAAATTATGACCTAATAGCTGAGATATTACATTTACTTAGTACAATGACTTGGATCTAGTAAATGTTTGATAATGACAGCAATAAGTATGTTTAATGATTGCATGGTAGTCTATTTTCCCCTCTTACAAATGCTGTAAAAAATCCTTATCTACTTTTACACACATCCTTAATTTCCTCAGGATAAAATCCTGGACATGAAATTAATGGATCAAGAGATTCATGACGCATAGGGTCCAACTGTCCTTCAGAAGAGCTGAATCAGCTTACACTTCCACAAATAGTAAAAAAAAAAAAAAAAAAGCTCATTTTCCTACACCCTTGGCCACCTGGATATTATCCTTTTTTATTTTTGCCAATTTGGTAGGACAAAGTGGCAGATCAGTATTAGATTTATTTTGGATTGTATCTATTATTTAGTAAGTGTGAACTCTTACTAGATCTATTGACATCTGAAATTGTCCTCTCATAAATGGCCACTTCATATCTTTTACCAGAGCAGAAGAAAAGTCACACAGTCCTGGCAGTCAAGGGGTTCTAAAGCAAATACCTGTTGGTTTGCAAACAGAGGGTAAGGAAAGTCAGGAGAAAGGGGCCACTCCAGATTGGCAGATGGCATGTTTAAAAAGCCAGGGAACTTACTTAGGAGGCTTGTCTTGGCCAGCTGTAAGACAGATCGCCACACCTGCCCACCTGATTCTTAAGTTTATATAGAGGCTTTAATGGGGTCCTGTAGAACACACGATGACCCAACAGCACCTTACTCTCTCAAGAGATAAAGAAAAGGGCTCCAGCTGTGGCACGTGTGGACCGAATGGACCTGCCAGGGAAAGGGGAGGGAGGGAGGGAGGGAGGAGCCTCAGATAGCCCATATCCAGCTCAAGGGTCAGCCGGCAGTCACTTCCTCTTGATGACCTTCTCCAACCATACCATCCAAAAATTTTTTAGTGTTTCCTTTCTAAGGACCCTAAAAGTTTGCATATAGGCCACCTTCTTGACAGCCATTTTTCTCCTGGGATATTTGTGCTATTTCATATTGACATTATAAGAGTTTGATGTTCACCTTTCAATTCTGTTTAGGTTTATTTACTTTCATTCTCCATAAGGAAAGTATTAAGGCCATGGATTTGTCTCTGCAATTCTGGTTGTATCCTGTGGGTTCTTACAGGGAAATTTTTTCATTATCAATTTTTTGCATCTGCAATGTATTTTTCTTAGGCTCTGGATTTAGCACATAAATACAGAAGAGAAAACAAAATCGGGACAGCAAAATTACCAACTCAAATTATCTGTTAGGTTTTGATTCTTGAATAATTATAGAATATTAAACAAAGAGCATAAAAACCATACCACAAGGATATTCTTAACTGGAGTAACTGAGTTTTTTCCAATTCAAAGGTTAAAGAAAAAATAAGGGAGTAGGGAGAGAATGTAAATTCTAAAAGGCAAAACTTATTCATCTTCACTGTCAGAAGTTGCATGTAGTTGAAATGATAGTGCACCCATGATCAGATAATGCTTTAATGTGCCATATGTAATCCATAACACATAGGTCTCAGGAAATGAGACACAGCCTATAGTGGAGTCTTTGGCGATTTCAAGCAAAAAACATGTCACCACAACAAACTTCTCTGAGGTCTGTTTTAGTAGGACTAGAAATTAACCTCCATGATTAACAGTATATGTAGCATTGTTTATATTATAGCTCTGAAAGTCTAGAAATTATTGACATTTCCAAAAGAGCCATCTGATAAGAGATTTTGAAATTATTTGAATTGAGGATAGCACATGGCTTCTTGTCAAATGAAGCTCCTATTAAATGCCTAAAGAGACAGGGCACAAGAAAACCCAGAACAAAGCCTGTAGGGATGCAAAATTTACTTAACTGGTGCTGGGGCACTGACTGAATCAAGCTATTTACTGAAATTTTACATTATACCTTTTCAAGTGAAAGCTGCATATAAAATCTGTGCAAACTATGAGAAAAACAGGCAACCCTGATTTTGCTTCATCATATTTGTCAATGTTTATCAAAAAGATTCAAATTATGCCCGATCCGATGAGGTACAGCAGTACGTCTTATCCGTGGGAGATACATTCTGAGACCCCCACTGTGTGCCTGAAACTCCTCATAGGACCAAATCCTATATATATAGTGGTTTTTGCCTATACAAACATACCTATGATAGAGTTAAATTCACAAATTAGGCATAGACAGAGACTAACAACATTAACTAACAATAAAATATAACACCTGTTAACAATATACTGTTGAAGATCCTGGTGGCTCAGTCCGTTAAGGGTCAGACTGAATTTTTCTGCTCAGATCATGATCTCACGTTGCCTGAACAGGAGCCCCGCATCACGCTCTGCACTCACAGTACCAGGCCTGCTTGGGATTCTCTCTCTCTCTCTCTCTGGGTCTCTCTCTCTCTCCCTCTCCCCCTCCCCCTCTCCCTTTCCCTCTCTCTCTGCTCCCCCTGTCACACGCACAAAATAAACATTAAATATATACTGTTACACTATACACTTATAATAAAATATACACTATAACAATAAAAGTTATGTGAGCGTGGTCTCTCAAAATACCTTATCATGCTGTATTCCCCCTTCTTGTGATGACGTGAGATAAAACGCTCCAGCGATGAGACGAAATGCAGTGAGTGACGCCATTATTACGACGTAACTTGACGCTACGTCAGGAGAAGGAGCATCTGCTCCCAGCCCCGGAATGAGTGCGGACGGAAGGGAGCGGAAATCTTGAAAGGCGGAACCACGGATAAGGGGTGCCGCACACAGGGCAGTAGAGATCTATAGAGCTTGAAAAAGCAAAGCACCAAACAACGGACAAAATATACAGCTGCAAAAGGGAGATTGGGTCTAGCCTCCGTTTTGGCACAAGTAACCCTCTTCCTATCAAAGCATAACTAGAGGAGTCTGAGGCACTGACTTTTTTCAAATGCCAGACATAGAGATTTTTTTTTAATTTTAATTTTTTTTTTTTTGTTTATTTACTTTTGAGAGAGACGGAGCACAAGCAGGGGAGGGGCAGAGAGCTGGGGAAAAACGGAATCCGAAGCAGGTTCCAGCTTCTGAGCTGTCAGCACAGAGCCCAATGCAGGGCTCTAACTCATAAACTGTGAGATCATGACCTGAGCCGAAGTCAGACTTTCAACCAACTGAGCCACCCAGGTGCCCCAAGAATTTCTTAACATCGGCATTTTCCAAACTGACTTCCCAAAGAATCCTTATAACCCAGTGCACATTCAACATTGGTCTGGAAAACACCATTTGGAATACGTTTTATAGAAAGAGGCTTATTGACATGCATACACTATATTTCCAAGTAGTTCAACACTATGTATAAGATAGTAACAATTGTATTGTTATATATTTATACATTATTTATTTATCTAATTATTTCTTTACCTAAATATATGTAAAATACAGTGTATTTTGTTATATATACACATATACAATTGATCTTCATTATTCTTAGATTCCATATTTGCAAATTTGTCTATTTGCCAAAATTTATTTGTAACACCAAAATCAGTACTAAGGGAACTCTTGCAGCCATTCACTGACATTCAAAAAGAAGGAAAAGTTTGAGTTGACCAACGTTTATATTGTCAGATGAGGTTAAACAGGCAACATTCTGCCTTCTTGTGTTAGCTCTCCTACTACACACAAAGGTCCTTTTCATGGTTTACTTAGTGCCATCATGTTCACATTTTTGTGCTTTTCACATTTTTCACATTTTTGTTGGTGATTTTACATGGACCCCAGACATAGGGCTAAAGTGCTAAGTGCAAGAAGGCTATGATGTGCCTGATGCAGAAAATCCATATATTAAACAAGCTTCATTCAGGCATGAGTTATAATGCTGCTAGCTATGAGTTCAATATTAATTAATCAGCAATGATATTAAATAGTGTCTTTAAATAGAAACACTTATAAAACAAGGTTATATATTGATCAGTTGACAAAAATGTGACCAGAGGCTCACAAGAACCTAACCCTGTATTTGCCCTAGGGACAATGATGCAGTATTAATTCAGTGTTCACAGCAACCTTATAGAATATAATTACCAGCAGATAACAAAAATGAGTTATATATATATATATGTATATATATATAAATGAGTTATATATACGTATATATATACAAATGAGTGTTATATATATATACACATATATATACACACATATATATATATATTTGAGATCCACAGAGGAGGAAGTCTTTGTATTCATATATACATACATATATTATAGTTATATATATATATGTATATATATATAAAACAGAAACTTTAGGAAATTTAATTTTTTAAGCTTTATTTTAGAGAGACAGCATGAGCAGGGGAGGGGCAGAAAGAGAGGGAGACACAGAATCCATAGCACGCTCCAGGCTCTGAGCTGTCAGCATAGAATCCCGTATGAGGCTTGAACTCACAAACCATGAGATCAAGATGCTTAACTGACTGAGCCACTCAGATGCCCCTAGAACTTTAATTCTTTAAACTAGAGAAATGAGCCTGAATAAAATCCATGTCTGATAGCTATTCATTTTTTCAGTGAATGAATATTGGGTGTAAAAGTGGTACACAAATATGGACATTGCCATGACTTTCTGGACATTTGTGGTCTAGCAGAGAAGGGCCACCGTTTAGATATGTTGTATAATGCACAATCTGACTGGAAAATACAAATGCAACCAAATAGTCACATTAATGAATTGATAATCACAGACTTAGTAAGTGCTCTTGAGAGAAGAATATGGTTCTCTAACAAAGAAGTCACCCATGGGGATGCCTGGGTGGCTCAGTTGGGTTAAGCATCTGACTCTTGATTTCAGCTCAGGTCATGATTTCATGGTTCACGAGTTTGAGCCTCATGTCAGGCTCTGCACTGACTATGCCAATCCTGCTTGGGATTCTCTCCCTCTCTCTCTCTACCCCTGCCCTGCTCACACACTCTCTCTCAAAAATAAATATTTAAAAACATATATACATAAATAAAATTTTTAAAGAAGTCACCCAACTTAGATGGAAGGTAGAGGATGAGGAGAGTATTCCAATCAGAAAACATGGCCTGGGCAAAGCCTTGTAGCAGGAGGGAGCATGACTTTCTGTAGACACTATAAGAAGGGTACTATGCCCACATCAAAAGAAAGAAAAAGAAAAATTGTCCAAAATAAAACTTGAGAGACAGGTAGGGGGTGAACCATCTAAGGCCTTGTAAGCTAAGCTAAAAAATGGTGGCTTTATTCTGAGTGCAATGAAAAACCACTAATGGGGGATGATTAGATTATCTGCCCTAAAAAAAAAAAAATCACTCTGACTACATTGTAGCCAAGGTGGAAAGGGGTGGTCAAAATCAATGTGGGGAAAGCAGTTAAATTATCACAGCCTCCCTCAAGTGTATCCTACAGTATAATTATAGCCTAGCAAATATATAGCTCTAAGTATGCAGATTGGACCTTACATGGAGGGAAGAATAATGAGAAAGATCAGCAAAACAAAAGGGCTTCATATGTCTTATTCTAAAATTTGTAAACCATGGGAATACTGTGACTTCTTTTCTTTCCAAATATATATGTGAATTTCCATTCAGAGACACATTTAATCTTCTTTACTATGACTTCTCTTATTTTTCAAGAGGTACATTTGTGTCTCCATACAAATGTATACTTCATCTTGTTTGTCATTATTCTCCTAATTGCACAATGTCTGCTTCAGTCACTTTTTGAATGTATGATATAAGTATTCTTATGAATACAAAGACTTCCTCCTCTGTGGATCTCAAAACAATTTCTGGAAAGGAAGGAGGTGGCAGGGAACCTCGAGTTATACTCAGTAATTACAGGTAACCCAGAAAACTCACGATGTAAAACATCTAGCTTGTGGTTGTGGATACTCCCTTCACTTTTTCCTGTTTGCAGATTTTTAAATAAATGGTAAAAGTTGTATTTCAAAAGTGGGAGGGATGAAGGATAGTGGAAAAAAGGAGAAAAGGCTGGACCAGGAGAAGGAAAAAGAAGCGACATTATCTCCTACCCATGTGAACTTGTCTGATCTTTGTCGAACCAATGATTGTAAGATCTGTTAAGTGTAGTGGGGAAATCTGAATAAGGACTGTGCATTAGGTAACATGGGGACATTTTGTTAGGTGTGATAATGTGATAGTGGCATGTAAAAAATATATTTAAATGCCATTATTTTTTAGCGATGTATACTGAAACATTTTTGAGTAAAATGACATGATGTCTAGGACTTGCTTTCTAATTATCCAGAAAGGGAATAAGATAAATGAAATGTGATTGACAAAAGATTAGTAAATGTTGAGTCTAGGTGATAGGTACATAGCAATTCATTACCCTTTTCCCTTAACTTTGGTATATTCTTTAAAACTGAGGGAAAGCAGACAGAGGCCAAATTTCAGTGGGCTGAGGAGTGACAGGGAGATACTTTGTTTTCTCTGTCTCAAAGTCTTTAGTACATTTTTACAAAATGCTTCACTTTGTTTTAATTAGGATTCAAGAAGTTAAGAGAATGAATGCATTCGTAACTGGGGAGGGATATTAAGCAGCCTCACTTCTCAGGAGACAATGGTCCTGGTACCATAGAGCATGGCCAGTAAGGCAGCAGTTCCTGGTAGAGCACTGGGTACCAGGCAGAAGCCCTGCAACCCTGGAGAGGCAGACAAAGGTGATAAGCAAGAGCCGAGATGGATTTGTGAAACTTGTAACAATTCCTTTGAAGCCCAGAAAGGACTTGGGAAGGTGAACCTGATAAATGGCTGCGGTTGCAGTGTTCAACAGAATGAGTGCACAGACTCAGTATTGGGGCTTCAAAGGGAAAAGCCAAGACTTTAGGCTGGACAACTGGGTGCAGAGAACACACACACACACACACACACACACACACACACACACACACACACACACACACACACAGAAATGCTGACACTTACAAAGCACTTACTTACCTTGAGCTGTGTACTGTTCTTTTCACACACTCATTTCATCCTCTAAACATCTGTGAAGAGATATTGTTATAAAATGCAGAAACTGAAGGACAATAAGTTTCTCTAATTTGCCTTCGCCAGCTAATAAGTAGAAGAGCTGGAATTCTAACCCAGCCAATCTGACTTCAAAGTCTATGCTCTTTACATCTGTTCTATACCACTGCTTATGCGCCTCTCTTCCTCTCTCTGTCTCTCTCTTTGTCTCTCTCTCTCTCTCTCTCTCTCTCTCTCTCTCTAAGGGAAACCAACCAGGCAGACATTCACTAGTATGTTTGTGGTGGAATATATTTTTTCCTTTGCACTCAATCTATGTTCTAGGTTTTGTGAGTTAAGTATGTGTTACTCACATCTTTATTTTTTAAATCCATAAATGTATATTTTAAACAAGGACCCTCCTTCTTAGAAAACCTTCTAAATATTAATATGAGATTTTGCTCAGATTACGTAAAAGAAAAAGTGTCTTCTGGGAAGCATTCTTGCTTCATGCTCATGGAAATGTGTTCCCTAAGAATAGAAAAGGACTATGAGGTAGAAACTGTGGCTGTTAACATGGAAAAACATCAGGAGAACCCTCCCATGACGGCCAATACCTCCTGACACTACAACAGGGAAATACAGGATGAACAGAATGTGGTGAATTGCAAAACTGGCCACAGATTTTTCTACCCCAGTATCCACACTCCTTTGCAATGGGACATTACTCTTCCCATCAAGACATGGAGATTCTGGGGATCAAATGCACAGCATGGTGACTATAGTTAACAATATTATATTGTATACTTGAAAGCTGCTAAGAGAGTGGATCTTAAAAGTCCTCATCACACACACACACACACACACACACACAAAATGCTAACTTTATAACATAATGGATATGTCAACTAACCTAATGGTGGTCATCATTCCTCAATATACACATATATTAAATCATCACATTGTCACCTTAAATTTACAGAATGCAACATGTCAATCATATATCAATTAAGCTGAGGCAGGGGAGAAAGAGATCTACTTTTTCATCACCTTGTATCTGGGTTTGGCCACAGATCTTAATTTAGCCAACAGACACTGGCAGATGTAATATAAGCCGAGACCTGAGAAACACTTTTTCTCTGCCGCTTGCTTCTTGCTGATCCTAAAAGCTTGAGCTACCATGTAAATGAACCCAAGCTAACCTACTAGAAGATGAAAAGCCAGATGGAAAAAATCATGGCTCTCTGGTTTACCATCTGCCAACCACCAAACATGTGAATGAGGCCCACCAGCTGACCAGAGTTACATGCTTCAGTTTCTTCATCTGTAAAATAAAGTTAATTTTGTGAGAGTTTAATGAGTCAGGTATAATAATGTATTTATAACTATACCAAGCATAGTGAACATTACCAAATGTTATTATTTTAGGGAAAAAATTATTAAGGACATTGAAATGGACCAATTATTGAGTGTAATTCCATATAACACACCCATCCAGGTTATATCAACCTTTCATTGTCAATTGAGCTATTTCACAAATCTGTAGAAAATGGGGAATAATGTAAATTATCCTTTTCCATAAAAATGCATAATTGTATCTAGTGGAATATAATTGACTATTGCCTCATAGATAGACCTGTTTTGAATCTATTTGTAAATCTATTCCAGCATTCCTTATTTGCCTATATAGTATGTGGTTCTTCAAATTTCCATTAGAAACAACCATAACATTTTACTGGTTGTTTACTCACTAACTAATGAGTTAAATAAAATCTTTGATACATGTTTATTATATGTTTGTATGTGAGTCAAAATTCCTATTTTTAAAGTATCTTTCAACACTATGATTATAGTGTTTTTAAAAAAAAACTGTTGTGAATCAAAAATATCGTGCCCACTTTCTTTTATATAAGAAAAAAACGCAAAGGTATTCTTACACATGCAAGGGCACAGATATACATATCAAATATAGAATACACGTACCTCATAATAAAAAGTGTATGAAGAAATCAACATACTGACACACAAATCAACATTAAGAAATCTGGAACAGCAAAGCACTGAAATTAAACACTGAAATTCCTTAAATATAAGTCATACAAATATATATGGCTAGACATTGCAAAAATAGGAAAAACGTGGTTTGAAGAAAATACAATATTTTTTTTATTGTTGAGACAGAGAGAAACAGAGCATGAGCAGGGGAGGGTCAGAGAGAGAGGGAGACACAGAATCTGAAGCAGGCTCCAGGCTCTAAGCTGTCAGCACAGAGCCCGATGCAGGGCTCGAACTCACGAGCTGTGAGATCATGACCTGAGCCAAAGCCAGCCACTTAACCAACTGAGCCACCCAGGTGTCCCTATTTTTTAAGATTTTATTTTTTTTAAATACTCTCTACACCTGTTGTGGGGCTTGAACCCACAACCCCAAGAACAAGAGTCACATGCTCTACTGACTGGGCCAGCCAGGCCCTCTAACCGACCCCCAATTCCATAGATAAGGAAATCCTATTCCATAATTACCTTGCCATAAAGAAGGGTTTCCTCTGCATACCTGAAAAACTTTCTGCAAATAAAGTGCAGTGGTGAGGAAGGTGGACATCTTACCTGTCTTGTTCTCCCCCAGTACTCATAGAGAATTTTCTCTTCTGGCAGCTCCTTTCTGCAGACATTGCCAAAAAGAAACCTCACACTGGGCCACAGCAATGATCTGCCTATGTAAAGGGATCTAAGAGGGAATAGATAATCTCTTATCTGTATATGCTTAAAACTAATTAACCTTTTCTCTGATTTGCCAGTTCTTGTAAGTATAAGAACACTAAGAAACTATAAGGACTACCACTATCTTTACCCAAAATTGTTTGTCAGGAAGAGCATCTGTAGAAAATGTATTTTACTATTCATAATCTGTAATTCAAAATGAATTACCATGATTCTGACTTAGCAATATCTGAGCACTTACAAACTCACAAATAAGTATAAGGGGCAAAATGTGCTATCCTGACATATGCCTCTTTGGCACGTGGATTGTTTAAGGTTTATTATTTAAAATAATTTTTTAATGTTTGTTTTTCAGAGAGAGAGAGAAAGAAAGCGTGAGTAGGGAAGGGGCAGAGAGAGAGAGGAAGACACAGAATCTGAAGCAGGTTCTAGGCTCTGAGCTGTCAGCACAGAGCCCCACGTGGGGCTTGAACCCACAAACTGTGAAATCATGATCTGGGCCAAAGTCAGATGCTTAATCAAGTGAGCCAACCTGGTGTCACTTAGGTTGACTATTTTTAAGAAACAGAAGGCTCAAGGGGCGCCTGGGTGGCTTAGTCGGTTAAGCGTCCGACTTTCGCTTAGGCCATGATCTCGCGGTTCGTGGGTTGAGGCCCCGCGTCAGGCTCTGTGCTGACTGCCAGCTCAGAGCCTGGAGCCTGTTTCAGTCTGTGACTCCCTCTCTCTCTGACCCTCTCTCTCTCTCTCTCTCTCTCTCTCTCCTAGAAATAAAATAAAAATATTTTTAAAAAAAGAAAGAAACAGAAGGCTGAAGAAGTTTTTCTTTTTTGCCTCCCTTGTAACCACCTAAGAGAATTTAGATAGAGGACCTATTCCAGGAAGGGAGCTAGCCCTATATACTTAAGTGTCGTATGAACTAGGTATGGTAGACAGGGAGGAAACTAGCAAGATCCCTTTGATCTAAATCCTCTCTATGTCCCATTGTTACTGTATGGCCCAAAAAACGTATTTACCCAACATTTAGTCTTTCTATTCTTCTTGTGAATTGCATTCTTTCCCTTCAAGCCTCAGACCCCTACCCTCTTCTCCTTAATCCAGAATAACATATATACTTCATTTTTCCTTTCTTTTTAATCTCATTTTAATGTGGGTTTCCCAATAACTATGTCATTAAATTTTGTTTTTCCTATTAATCCGTCTCATGTCAATTTCATTCTTAGACTAGCTAAAAGAACTTGAAGGATAGAAGAAAATTCTTTCTCTCCAACATAACTCATACCATCCATCACAAGAATATTTATTGAATGAAAGGTAAATAGCTCCAGGGCCTTTCACTGATATCTTGAAAAATGAAATAATTAGCATAACAGTGACTTATTAGTCCTCCTACAGGAAAGCATGCTAAGAAACCACAAAAGGGGCGCCTGGGTGGCTTAGTCGGTCCAGCGTCCTACTTTCCCTTGGGTCGTGATCTCGCGGTTCGTGGGTTCAAGCCCCGCGTCAGGCTCTGTGCTGACTGCCAGCTCAGAGCCTGGAGCCTGTTTCAGAGTCTGTATCTCCCTCTCTCTCTGACCCTCCCCTGCTCACGCTGTCTCTCTCTCTCTCTCCTAGAAATAAATAAAACATTAAAAAAAATTAAAAAAAAAAAGAAACCACAAAAAATTTATATCACATGTGCCAATATTTTCTACTTAAAAAAAGATATAGCACATTTAAATGTATAATTCCTAAAAAGATTTAATAAATATAATTCTGACTTACATGAGTACAACTTCTTTTCTTTTTTCAGTTTATTTACTCTGAGAGACAGAGATAGTGAGTGGGGGAGGGGCAGAGAGAAAGACTCCCAAGCACATGGGGCTGGAACTCACCAACCCCCCGGAGATCATGACCCAAGACAAAATCAAGAGTCAGTCTTGAATGCTGACAAAAACTGAGGACTGATGGATGTAGGGGGGCGGGGGGGATGGGCATGGAGGAGGGCACTCGTGGGGATGAGCACTGGGTGTTATGTGGAAACTAATTTGACAATAAACTATTTGTAAAAAAAGAAAAATCAAGAGTCAGACGCTTAACTGACTGAGACACCCAGGTGCCCCACAGGGGTACAACTTCTAAGAAACTCAAAGAATATATATCATCTTCACCTAGAATATTTGCTTCTTGGAAAGTAAGACAGATCTTTCCCCTAAAAGATCAAACCACTATTTTTTATGAAAAGTCAGCTAAACACTAACCAGATATTAAGGCTTCTAAATGTTTACATTCTTCTAAACCAAATGTTCCCCATTTTTGTCTTAAAGGGCCAGATAGTAAATATTTTTGCCTTGGCCAACCATATGGTCTCTGTCACAACTATTCAGAGTTGTGCAAAAGACTGCCAATATGTCAACAAATGGATATGGCTGGGTTCCAATTAATGTACTTACAAAAACAGGCAGAGAGCCAGATTTAGCCCTAGGGCCATGATTTGCTGACCTTTCCTCTAGAACTCACAGTTAATGCAAAACAAAGTGTGAGAGGGGCAGGAAATATCCCCTACCCTATTTTCCCACATGAATTGAGTTCAACCTTCGTGTTTTCAAGAACTGTTTTCTAAATAGCACCTCAGGCAAGCAGACAAGAATCTCTCCTTTGTCTTCCTTGTTAGTATTCCAGATTGTTCCACAGACTCAGCCGAAGAAGTAAAGATGCAGAGGACATTTTCAGAGAAATCTTCAGTAATATGTGACTCAATCTCACTTCAAAGGGATCCTCTTCCGCCCCAGAAAGTCATTTTAACCTGAAGTACCACTTCTCATCCCAAGGGAAATAAAGTATCAGAGTGTCTTAGGCTGCCATCTTGTGGCAGATTGGAGTATGGAAAGGGAAATGGTTGCACCAAGGCAACCGCACGGCGGAATGTCTACTCTGTAACAGGCACTCTGTACCATGTGCTGGATGCAAGAGCTCTACCGGGAGCCAAAAATGCCACAGCCGCTTGTCCTCAAGGAGCTTACAATCTATAGGACAGAAGATATTCATCCAAAAAAAATCGCACAAACACATGTAAAGTTAAAACCATGGAAAATTTGGGGCGCCTGGGTGGCTTAGTCAGCTAAGCGTCCGACTTTCGCTTAGGTCATGATCTCGCGGTTTGTGGGTTCAAGCCCCGCGTCGGGCTCTGTGCTGACTGCCAGCTCAGAGCCTGGAGCCTGTTTCAGAGTCAGTGACTCCCTCTCTCTCTGACCCTCTCCTGCTCACGCTGTCTGTCTCTCTCTCTCCTAGAGATAAATAAATATATTAAAAAAAAAAAAAACATGGAAAATGGTCTGAAGGAGACTCTCATGATGCTCTGAAAATGAATACGAGGGGCTCAACCTAGACACGAAAGGTGGAGAAAGCATCCCTGAAGATGAGATGATTAAGATGACGTCTGGATATGGGCAGGGATGTTCCAGGTGAGATAAGGGAGTGAAGTTGCTTTCAGAGAAAGGCAACAGTGTCCATAAAAACTCTGCAGCAGGAGGAAAGCAAGGGGGGCTCTGGTATGAGATGAGGCCAGGGAGGTAAAGAGAGGATGGTGCAGAGCCTCATAAACCATGAAAATGAGGGGGTTTTCTTTATTCTATAAGCAGAGTGAAACTATAACATGGTTTAAAGCAAGGAGGAGGGACAAAACCAGATCTACATTTCAAAAATGTTGAACTGTGTATCAGTCAGGGTCCCAGTCAGGATACAGAAACTACACACTAATTGGAACAGGAAAAGTTTAAATCAAGAATTACTAACTCTTTGGGGCGCCTGGGTGGTTCAGTCGGTTAAGCGTCTGACTTCGGCTCAGGTCATGATCTCACGGTTCATGGATTTGAGCCCCCGTGTCTCTGTTGACAGCCAGCTCAGAGCCTGGAGACTGCATCAGATTCTGTGTCTCCCTCTCCCTCTGACCCTCCCCTGTTCACGCTGTCTCTCTCTCTCTCTCAAAAATAAATAAAACATTAAAAAATAAAAAAAATAAGAAACTCAAATCCACACCCGAAAAACAAACAACCTAGTGAAGAAATGGGCAGAAGAATTACTAACTCTTTAACAGGAGATTGAAGTAATGAGGGACTGGCCTATAAGACAGAAGGAAAATTATAAAAAATATAGGCATAGAAGACATAAGGAGCAGCCACTACCCAAGAAAGGGCCTCCCACTCCGAGGGCTGAGACCCTGACCTTGCTGGAGAGGAAACCTCTGTGACTCCCTGGATGGCAGAGAAGCCACAATGCTGCAACTTGCTGCAAATGCCCTCTCTAGGGTGCCAGGGGAAGCTCTTGAAAGGGACGTGGTTTCCACTACGAAGCCACCTAAGGGGGGCATCCACGAGAAGTTTCTGACTGCTGGGTGCTGCTGGCCACAGTGCACTGCAGAAGCTGGCCTCAGGAACCCGGTTCTGGAGAAACTGGGCACAGAAAATCCGTACACACTGCAGGAGCCTGCACAGAGCAGTACATCCCAACTAGGAAAGAAAACCCCTTCCTCCTCCAGTGTCTCTCCAGTGCCCTCTGCTGACAAAGGTTAGCGTTGCGCCAGCTGGCAAAGGAAAAATATTTAAAGGCCCCAGCAGAGCAGGCAGTTTGAAGCCAGCACCCATCTTGTTAGTTCGGATGAGAAAACACTAAGGGTTATATCGTTCCCAGGCATGGTCGGAAAGGACATAAGGACAAACAGGCCCAAGAGACAAACAAGTAGTTAGTACGAGCACTGACAGGCAGCTAATCAGCACTATCTTGAACACATAAGCACCGATGCATCTGATCTCAAACATAATAATGATATTTTTCAGAGTCCAAGTCTCTTGAGATAGAACAGGCCTCTGTGGGACCAGAAGTAACTAAGTAACATCTGTTAACATGACTATATGAACCTGCAATCAACAGCATCCACCTTCTCAAGAGACATCTACCTCAAATTTTGTCCTTAAAAACCCTCAGTTCTGGGGCACCTGGGTGGCTCAGTCGGTTGAGCATCTGACTTTGGCTAAGGCCCTAACCTCACAGGTTGTGAGTTTGAGCCCTGCATTGGGCTCTCTGCTGTCAGGACAGAGCCTGCTTCAGATCTTCTGCCCCCCTCTCTATATCAAAAATAAACATTTTTTTAGGAAGGAAAAAAACCTCCCTCACTTTTTTTTTTTTTTTTTTTAATTTTTTTTTTTTCTAGGAGAGAGAAACAGCGTGAGCAGGGGAGGGTCAGAGAGAGAGGTAGGCACAGAATCTGAAACAGGCTCCAGGCTCTGAGCTGGCAGTCAGCACAGAGCCCGACACGGGGCTCGAACCCATGAACCGTGAGATCATGACCTGAGCGAAAGTCGGACGCTTAACCAACTAAGCCACCCAGGCGCCCCAAACCTCCCTCACTTGTAAGCCATTGGGGAATTCGGTACTTTGAGCATTAGTTCCTCATTCTGCACGCCAATAAATACACTATCTTTCTTCACTGCAAAAGCTCAGTGTCAGTCTTTTATTGGCTCGCTGTTCATGGAGCTGACAAAGTCTCATTTGGTTTGGTTTCAAAGGCACTGTGGATTTGAAGCTCAGGTTGGTCTCTATGTGGAGAGCCTCCTGAAAGAGGAGCAAATAGGCCAGGTAGGAGGTACTAAGTAGTCCAGGAGAGAGAGGAGAACATGATATTAACCTGAAAGGTGCTACACAATATACGTTAATAAGTTCCACCGTGGATTACAGAAAAGACACCAAACAGCATGGTTTATGTCCCTGTGCTCCCTGGATTTGCGGACGGACGTGCTGCCTTGGAAGGCATGGCTAAGAGAGCAAAGACGGTTGGCTGTCATGGGTCCTAAGATAAGAAATTGATAGCGTCACCTGCACTGAGGCGATTCTTTGCATGCAAAAGGCAGAGGTGTAGTACCGCTCCCAAGAGACAGACTTGCCAAGCTTACCATACACACCAGGCACAATCAAAACTACACCGAACCCATGCAAACACTTCCACAGTCAGGCTTGCAAAAGCAGGCCTTTGATCTAAAAAGTTACTAGAGAAAAATGAGCATAATTTGTAACAAAACATCATTCCTATTTTTAAAAAGCTTTTAAATGAATGATTTTTTTTTTTTAACAGCCAGCAAGACTGGCCTTCATACGGGCTTTCAATTAACCCCTGGTCTCAAGATCATCACAAGGGCAGGGTCCAGGTGAAAAGGGTAAAGTGCCACAGCTTCTCTCTAAGGAGTCACCCCTCATCCCTCCAAAACATTAGTATCACCAGCTGGCAGAACTTGAATACTGCCTGAGAAGCCAGGATTTGAAGTAAATTTGTCAACAACTAAAGTTTACTAAACACGAAAACAAACAGCAGTTACAATGGCTCCTTCTGCATAATGGAACTAAGGGGTGGGGGGAGTAATTTTTATTTTTAAATAAACCCTTCTATGTGGTTTGATATTTTTTAACCAGCCCTGAAATAAAGGTGGAGAGAAGCATTCAAATGAATAAAGTCATTATATCATTATAACACTGGACTGGAATTTTAATTACTCAAAGATTACTCTTGGGTCTGAAAGTGATTTAAGGACTTGTTATTATCTGAGAGTGGCTGAAAAAGATAGAAGACATGCCAGAGATGGTCTGTGGGGAAAGAACACAGTGTCCCTCTGCTGGCGCTTCTTTGATCTCAGCTCTTTCAATATAAGGGCACTCGCAGGAAGTGTGCCAAAAAAGAACTGTTTAGAATTGAGTTCTGCTATGAAGGAGGGCACTTGTTGTGATGAGCATGGGGTGCTGTAAGTAAATGATGATGAATCACTAAATTCTACACATGAAACTAAAACCAGTGTTATGCTGTATGTTAACTGGGATTTAAATTAAAACTTGGATAGGAAAAAAAAAGAATTGGGCTCTGCTTGTTCAGTGGAACTAAGATTTGGACAAGTCTGAATCTAGCCTTCATTTCTGAGATAGAGTTGAACAAGTTCCTTTATTCGATGAAAGTTCTCCTTGCTTCCTGCAGACGGATTTTGATAATGCTGTATCATCCAAACAAAACTCTTCTTGTTTTGGTGGCATTAATCAATATATAAAAATCTTTGGAGGTATGAATCAGTAGTGAAACAGATCATCCTGGTGGTGCGTTTGCAAAGGAGGACTTGGCGAACAACCTTGCATCCATCATCATGACCATAAAGATATGAAAGGGTGAGGGTACAGTTTGAAAGAGGAGTTGGATGGAGGATGTCTTTGGAGAGCGAAGCTGATCTTCCAACTAAAGGTGATGGGTATGAGAGGCCTGCCTCTAACTTCAGGGTGAGACCTTCCCAGGCTCTGCCAGCGAGCCTGCAGCGAGGAGCCGCGGTGGACTGCCGTCTGACTCCCACCTGGGAAGGATGGAGAATAATGGTGCCTTCCAGGTGTGGGAAATTATCAGGGCGGGTTCATTTTCTCGTGGAGCACTTTGAAAGGTTCCTCCGGCAATGCCTCTCCTCCAGCAAGCCCCTCAACATGTGCATCTAGCAGTACAACTCCAGCCCCCTCTGCTGAGGTCCCCTCACCTCCGAGAAAGGCCCTTTAGGAGAGTGCTTCTCCAGGTGACCACCACGCCAGCTCCCTGCCACAGACCCTCCTCTCATAACTGCAACTGGTTCCTAAATCTAATTCCACCCATGGGAAAATAACGGCATTTGCCCCACCTGCAAAGCTGTGAAGTAACAGTCTGCCTGCCAGCCATAATTAACGGTCCAAGAAAAAATAGTAAACACACCAACACACACACTCTAAATTTCTGGGTTGTATGGGTGGGACCGCAAAATGGTCTATCACATGTACATAACCATATTTTAAATAATGAATTACTATTGGGAGACGGTTAGATCGCCATCAATTTTTTATTAACACAATCCCTACAAATCAAACTGCGGGGGTCACGTGGGGCTCCAGTCGGCGCACCACCCAGATGCTGACGCTCTGGAGACACACGCCAGGGCCCGGCGGCCTCGGCGCCTGCGCACTGGAGCCGCCTCGCTCTCCGTCGCGCCTAGAGCGCGCGTGCGTCGTTCTGTCCCGTTTTCCAGACCCATCTTCCCGGCTCACCTTGCCCTCTTCGGAAAATGCAGTCTTTCCTCCCCTGCTTCCTTGTGGAACCTGCGTCAAGACGGCTAAGGCTGGTTTCTGGAATAAACCGCGTCCTAGAGGGACAGCCACGGACCCCCTGCCCCAAAGCACCCGTTTACCGGTCTGGTCTGCCCGGGGGACTGGGCAGGGCTCCAAGGAGGCAGAGAGCCAATCAGAACCGAGGCCCCGCCCCCTTCCGCACACCTGCCCCAGACTGATGGGGTGGTATTCTTCAGGATTTGTTGGGAGGGTTAAAGAAAGTACTAAAAGTTCCTGATGCTTAAAGAGCATAGATAATTTGTAGCTACTATTACCTGCCTCCATGTCTACTTACTTCCTTAACGGTCTTAGTAGTAATTTGGCTTCACTTCTCCGAGATTAATCTTGTGTTCAATCATCTATCACTTTCTCAAGAACTTATTAGTTGTCATTCCCGTGGCCTCCACTTTATACTTTTCTAACTGGACCCTCTCCTTCGGCCTATTTCCCGAATCATTTGTACACAAATATCCTCCTGTAGTCTTGGATCCTCAATGCTATCTCCGCTTTTCCTGGTCTTTCTTCCTATCTCATGAAAACTGTAAAAAGGTTACCACATCCATCTCTTCATCCCTCCCACCCCATTTACTTCACTGGAATCTGGCTCCACTAAAACTATCCCCAGGAAGTGCCATTAGATCCAGTGAAGGAACACTTCCATGCTATGCTCTCTACACAAGACACATGTGCTGTAATCTCTGTAAACCCGTCTGCCCAGCCACTGGTATTCATAATGCACACACACCTCGTTTTCCTACCTCTCTGGTCACTCTTTATCTGCCACGAGTTTGCCTTCCTTGTCGTGTCTCCCTCTGTTTGTTCCCAGACCACACTAGTCCTGTTTCTTTCACTCTCCATTCATAGGTGAGCTCTTTCGTGTCATTAAGGTCATTGAGGTCATTGTTTTGGAGTGTCAGTGACCCCAAGTCTACACCTCTAGCCTAGATCTATCTCCTGAACTTCAGACTCTTGGTTATCCCATAGGAACCTCAGACTTAACACCTCGAACACTTACCTTTTCCAGCAAACCTGCTTCAGTTTCTGTACGTTATTGCCTTCCTGTGCTCATCTCAGTGGATGGCATCATGTGCTGTCTCAAACCAGAAATTGAGGCGCTACCTTAGGCTCCTCCCTGTCTCTCATGCCCACGGTTCTGGGTCTGTTCCCTGGAAAACAGATTCTTGAGACTTGTGTGCAAGTGGCTTACTGGGGGGAGAGGGAGGAGACATGCTCTCAGGAAGAGCACCTGTGAGGCCTAAGGGAGGAAAGATGAGGTGGGAGGGGGTTGAACAGTTGATGTAGTTCAAACAGTGGCCTCAGCCAATCCTACTCAACCTTGAATGGCCCTTCACTGAGGCAATGGGTGGAGCACATGCCTCCTCCCCCAATTAACCTGTCACTGCAAGTGGCCTGCCTTCAGGAAGGGGTGTGACCAGAGGTAAGATGGCTCTCTGTGTTGCGGGCCAATTCCTGTAGAGAGTCTAGGCTGAGAGGCATTGGCCATCAAAACTCCTAGCCTGTGGGGTGCCTGGCTGGCTCAGTCAGTTAAGCGTTTGACTCTCGATTTTGGCTCAAGTCATGATCTCAACATTCGTGGAACTGAGTCCCCTGCGTCGGGCTCTGCACTTACAACATGGAGACTGCTGGGGATTCTGTGTCTCTCCCTCTCTCTCAGCCCCTCCCTCACCCACACGAGTGTGCTTTCTCCCTCTAAAAATAAACTTTTTTTTTATAAATCCCAGCATCTGGAGAGATGAGTGAGTAGTCTACAAGAGGGAAACTGGACATCACACCACAGTACCCACTACACCCCACACTCTGTTGGTTACCAAGTGTTTTACTGATTTCAACATTTTCATTTCAAATAAGATCCCTCATTCTTCAGACTAGTCTCTTTACTATTCAAAAAATATGAGTCTAAATTTTTTTAAAATAAATTTTTAATGTTTATATTTGAGAGAGACAGAGACAGCGTTTGAAGGGGAGGGGCAGAGAACGAGGAAGACAGAGAATCCAAAGCAAGCTCCAGGTTCTGAGCTTTCAGCACAGAGCCCGACGCTCCAACCCATGAACTGTGAGATCATGACCTGAGCCAAAGTCAGTGCTTAACCAACTGAACCACCCAGGCGCCCCCAAAATATAGGAATCGAAGTGCACCAAGCGCTATGGCAGGAACAAAGTAATGGGTGAAACAGACATAGTTCCTCCTAAGATACTTACAGTCTAGTTGGGAAGTGAATAGCCATCCAAATATATACTTTTAAAACTATGGTAAGTGTTCTGAAGAAAAATTAAAAGTGCAGAATGCTATGAGATCTTAGAAGAAGGGAGGCTTAGAGCACCCGGGTGGCTCAGTCGGTTAAGCGTCCGACTTTGGCTCAGGTCATGATCTCACGGTTCGTGGGTTCGAGCCGCACATCAGGCTCTGTGCTGACAGCTCAGAGCCTGGAGCGTGTCTTCGGATTCTGTGTCTCCCTCTCTCTCTGACC
This sequence comes from Proteles cristata cristata, assembly GCA_017311185.1. Classification (NCBI taxonomy): domain Eukaryota; kingdom Metazoa; phylum Chordata; class Mammalia; order Carnivora; family Hyaenidae; genus Proteles; species Proteles cristata. Next base: position 629,208 of record JAESUZ010004879.1, read on the forward strand.
CTCCCCTGCTCATGCTGTCTCTCTCTCTCAGAAAATAACACATTTTTTAAAAAATTTAAAAAAAAAGAAAAAAAGAAGGGAGGCTTGTCCAGCAGAGTGGGGTTGGGGGGTGGGGGGTTAAGGCAGGGAAAGTTTCCCTGCAGAAGTGTCAAAGACAAGGGGCACCTGTGTGGTGGCTTAGTCAGTTAAGCATCTGACTTTCGTTCCATGGCTTAGACGGTTAAGCATCTGACTTCGGTTCAGGTCATGATCTCACGGGTCGTGAGTTCAAGTCCCGTGTCAGGCTCTCAGCCTGCCTCAAATTCTGGGTCTTCTCTCTCTGCCCCTTCGCCGCTTGCACTCTCTCTCTCTCAAAAATAAATAAACATTGGGGCGCCTGGGTGGCTTAGTCGGTTAAGCGTCCGACTTTCGCTTAGGTCATGATCTCGCGGTTCGTGGGTTCGAGCCCCGCGTCAGGCTCTGTGCTGACTGCCGCTCAGAGCCTGGAGCCTGTTTCAGTCTGTGACTCCCTCTCTGACCCTCCCCTGCTCACGCTGTCTCTCTCTCTCTCTCTCCCCTAGAAATAAATAAAATATTTAAAAATAAATAAATAAATAAATAAACATTAAAAACATTTTAAAGAAGGTCAAAGATGAATGGGCATTAATTAGGTGCGAGCTTTGTTGTTAGGCTGAGGTGGGAGGGAGAGGAACAGACAAGGTAAGGAAACTGCCTTTGCAAAGTCTTGTGACAGATGGAACAAGAGCTGGTGGACCAAAAAGGCCAGCAAAACGGGAATGCAGACACTGAGAGGCAAGAGCCATAAGAGATGAAAATGAAGAGGCAGGCAGGGGCCAGGTAATGCAGAGCTAAATATACGGGTCTTTTTTCCTAAAAGTAATGGAAGCCGCTGAAGTTTTAATCTGTCTAGCATAAATGATATACCTCAAACAGAATATTCAACTACGCCAATCAGTGTAGATAAAATGGATCATATAGACATACAAAATGGTTAAAAGCTAAATTCTGCCAATGCTAAGTGCTGGGAGCAAAACATATCTATATATTCAAAGCAGGTAATATTACTACGACAGCCTGCTTCTCCACCTCTAATGCCTACTTGTGGTTCCTCTGAACAGTAACACCTACCTCTTAGTGACTGCGTGCTAAATGCTAGTGTGTTAAGTGCTTTGCATAAATTAGATGACTAAAAACATCTTTGCAAAGTGGGCATATTTAGACACAGATACAGAGAGTGCAACTTGTATAAGTCCTCACAGTCAGTAAATGGCAGAGTAAGTAAGACAGGAAGCCAGATGCCCAATTATAAAGCTAAAGCTTTTGACTAATACACTGTAAGACTAAGCTTCTGGAACACCCAATCTCACCTAACTTGAGTTTTTCCACACTGCCTTGGACTTCCTTCCATCGTGCCCAACTCATGAGATCACACCTGTTTCATAAATTGATGTAAACCTAACCTCATACAATAAATCACAGGCTACATTTTGAGGGCCATCCCTAGAACCAGAGCACTTTCTCCTGGTTGAGTCCATTGGTCCTGACTTATTCCCTCCTCACCAGCCTAGGATTTTGATGTCCCAGTCTTCTAGCAGCTAAACCCAACAGTTTATTTTAAAAAAAATATTTGCTAGAAAAAGACAAACTACCTGAATACAAGCCAAAGAGAAACAAGGGGGCACATCAATCTTCTCATAATAATTATTACTCTGCTTTTGATTTTCTACACTCTATTCCTAATCAAGAGGATGTTCCAAATTGTAGGTTTATAAAGTTATGAAAATGCCCACTAGATGTCAGCCTTGAGCTGCAATGGGGTTTCCTGGGATGTGGCCAGAGAAGCTGTTTCAGAGCGCAAGAAATGGGGGGGAAAAAAAAGGTTTAGAATTTAGGGGATTTCTTTTGTAGTGTAAACCAAAATTGGAATTGTGGTTAGCTCTTTGTACCAACACAATAGTTTGATTTTTCAACAAGTATAATTAGGCCAATACATTAGATCATGTAACTTCTCTGCTCAGCAAGCTCTAATATGTTTCCTTCTCATTCAGAGTAAAAACTCCTTACCACAGCCTATAAATACCCCACTCCTCCATCCCCATTCTCACCCACTCAGCCACACTCACCCCTGAACACACCTGGACATTGTGGCCACCTGAGTTCTCAAGAGAGGCTTTCCTGGACACCCTTTGTAAAATGGCACTCATCCTGCACCACACCACCCATATGACTTATTTTCCTTCTAATACTTACCACCACCTGACACACTATATTTATGGCCAGTCTCTCTCTAGAAGAGACTTCAAAGAGTCATTTGTTTTCATTCAGTAAATGCTTATTAAATACCTAAAATAAAGAAGGCACTGAATTATGGGAAGTAAGAGACATTATCTTATTGATGAGAAGCACAGAAAGTCTCTTGCTCTTAACTCATAGAACATCTCAGAGAATGCATGCACAATATTTTAAAAGGTTTTATAAAAAGAACTATTTGACAATCATGGCTGCCCACTGTGAAAAACAAAAACCTGATGGAACAGCAAAAACATGATGCATTCATTCACCTGTAGGCCTATTTACTACCCTGCCTCCAAATAGAAGATTGTTCAATTCTTAAACCCTCCCTGGCAGAGGTCTTCTGCAGAGTAGGAGCCTTTCTTTGTGGATAACCCATTCCCTTCCCCTGCATTTGAAATCCAAATTTGCCTTGTCCTCAACAACAATAAAAGCCACCCAGTTACCTTTCTCCAGATTATTCAGTATGCACTATTTAAAGGTGTCCCTGGCTTTGATCTTTAACTCAAAACTGAGCTGCATTTTTGCCCAGAAGACTCAATTAACTTTCATTATCTCCATGTCCATTCTCCCATTCCTATACCTCATGCCCCTGGGGCGAGCGGGGGAGGGAGGAATCATCATTGTCCTTTCTGCAAAAGAAAAAAAAAAGTGAAAGTCAAGAAAAATAACCCACCATATGCATATGGCCTGGCATCCATCAAATTAAAGGAGTAAATTCAGGCTCCTCTAGACCCAAATCAATTATTTAGCCTCTTTCCAACCCCTCCACCCTCACAGATACCGTCATTCTAATGGAAAGGAAGGAAGGAAGGAAGGAAGGAAGGAAGGAAGGAAGGAAGGAAGGAAGGAAGGAAAGAAGATGCTTGAGCAGATGATCGCTGGAAGATGATTTTTTAAGAATATGGAATAACTAGTAAATCTTAAACAGTTTTCCTCTCCAACACAGACGTGTCTGTAATGCTGCTGATGTTTAATATGATAACATGTAGGAGTTTCAAGTAGAGAACATTTTGGCACACTTTCCCATGGACCTACAACCTATGATCTATTTGGATACTTTCTCTCCTTTTGAAGAAAATTTAGTCCTATTTCTTTAAAGTTGACAAGCATATTAATGTTTCCCTCTGAAATCTTCTCCATCGCTTTGAACTATAGCCAAGCTTATCCCATGCATACTCCTGTTAATTTATGTCTTCTCCTTATGGAAACATTCCAAATAAATGTGGCCACTTGAAAGGTGCTAATACAATTAAAATGACAAACTCATTTCCACGGATTTTATTTTACCTTAAAACAAGATATCTATATAACCAGTTTGTTGAGAATTTAAAGCTTACTTAGATAAAATGCCTAATGAGATACTAAGTTATGAATATTAGCCCTTAAGATTTTAAGGATAATTTGGCTGCTTTATAACATTATGCTGTAGACAAACTTCAGCCAGGAGTTGGACTCACAGCAAGAAATTGAACCAAACTCCCCAGACCGTGGTGCTTACTGTAGTTCTAAATCTAAGCTTAGGGCAATATTTATTATCTCTCTTATTTTAAAGTGAATTATATCAGGAAAGCTTAGAAGTCAGCCAATGTTTGAAGATAGAGAATTCCTGCTCTCACAAAGGTAATGGCCAGACTGATCAGAAGAAAATTGTTCTTGAAATGAGAGCCCAAGAATTGTTCAGAAAAAGAGCTTAATTTAGAAGTTAGCCAACTTCTTTACCTGTTCCTTCCTTCGAAGTCCAACTGCCCTAATTTTCTCATAAAAACACACAATTTCACTTATCTTGTAGTTCATCTAACAACCGTGTTCCTCCAGCCGTCTCCTCTGGGCTGTAATCTGTAATATCCTACCCTCCTACCCTCCACTCGGTCCTACCAAAGAGATGAGCACCTCAATTCAGTGTGTCCAAACTAGGCCTTCAAGTAGTAATATCTACCTTCGCCGGGCTGCTTAACTCTGCACATTAGGCCCCAATAGCACAAACCAGGTTATGGCTTCAAACTGAACCATACATTCTGATGTAGTCGGTTTTCTAGCCCAGGAGTCCCAATCTCTCGGCCTCCAGTCTGGTTATCTGCATCACCTGAGGGGAGGTCTTCCATTTCCACTGCTCTCTCTGGGTAAGCATGTGGGCTTCACTACTAGCTGACACAATGAACTCTGCTCCCACTCCACAAACCTTGCTGCTCTCCCCCACTGCCACCCTAGACCAGGCAAGGAGACAGGAGAGTCTATGTCTTGTCTTAGGTCTAAGTTTATTTCCCAACAGAATTTACCAGGTGCTCTATATATGGGAGATTTCCTGGACCTCTGCCCAGCCAGTAATAAAGACGGCCTCCATTTTGCTGGCAACCCTTATATAAACTCTTCTATCAGCCAGAACCTTGGAGAAAAGAAAATGGGTTACCATCAAACCCCATCTTCAAACCTCTAATACATTTGTGATGCCATGAGTCAGATCTAACACCACAGACACCAAGGAATTAGATTTGCAACCAAAGTACCCACAGTGAGATTGAGGCTCATGCCACAACCATGGCAACTGATAGGAGTAGCTACATAAAACCGGGCAATTGGCCTTGGTCAGTGTACCAAGTTATAGCAGCTTTTACTGTAATGTCAGCTGCTTGACACTAGAGTGTCAATCACAACTCTACCTGGAATCTTCAGGTGCCAAACAATTGATAGTAGGAAAAAAAGAAACAAAAAACAGACATTCTAAGAATCAGGAGTAGCTTTTCTTTGTACCATACAATGAGCAAGCAGAAATCTAGCTGTAAGCAGATACAGGTAGGAGAAAAGCTCTCACAGCGCCCTTTAAACTAAAAGGTAATGCTACTTCTCAAAGACTTTGGAGTCCCAGTGGATAGGACAACATGCTGGCTAGAGCCAAGAAAGGATCACTTCAAATAAGGCTTCTCTTCTTCAAGCATGGGTGAGAATCATAATGGCTAGATTAGGCAGACCTCTAGTGTGGGAACTTATGGAGTACAGGCATGGTTCCCCTTTGGTATACAGGCTATGTCAAGAGTCTAGTAACCAAGGCTCTCATGGTAGAGAGTAAAAGCAGCAGCAGGAGAATGTAGTCTTAGAACCCCTGGACAGAATGTCAGATTTCCTATCTCAGTGAATGGCATAGCTAGCCGAAGTTCCAGCTATCATTTCCTCCCCATCACAACCCACATCCAAGTTTATCCCATTCATAGTTCTGTTAAGTCCAGTGCTACTCTCCCATCTAGAAATATACAAGGACCCTAGAAACATTTCTCTCTGCCTCTGGTATGCTAACAAGAGCATCCTTTCATAAACATAAATCATGGCTCTCCATGGCTTAAAAATGGCTCTCTTAAGGGCTTTGACGTAAACCCAAAATACTTCACACACCTCTAGCTGAATCTTGCTTTGAATTGTTATTCAGCTGACTATTAGTGTTCAAATGCAACTGAAGTTATCTTCTCTAGCTTTCTCTGGCAGCTCCTCACCAGCTTGTTAGATGCTCTTCCTCTACATTCTCATCATTTTTTCCTTAAATCTGAGGCTCCTATCATAATGATGTTGGGTTACCTAGCTCCTCCATCAAGGGAAAAGCTCCATAAGTGGAGGAATCGTGTCTTTTATGATAGATATCATATGAGAGATAGATATCATCTGATAGCTAGCATATGGGAGGCTCTCCAAGTGCTGGTGACCCAAAGATGAATACAATACAGCTCCTGCCCTTGAGAAGCATAGTCTAGTCTCAAAGGCAGTTAAACAAATAAGCTAGAACAATGTAAGCACTATGACAGATGTATCATCAAAATTCTGTATAAGCATCTTCCATCCCTACAGTTCCATCATCATCTTATACTTACCACTAGTCACATTGCTGAATTTTTGCCGGTCTCCCAGAATACTGTAAGCCTGAGATAAGGGTTGGGAAAGGGGAGGGAGGGAGGGAGACAGACTGTGTTCTATTCATCTTTGAATCTTCAGTGCCTCACATAGAAGCTGGCATATGAAGGTGCTGTATATATTGAATATACGGAGTAATTAATCATACCCTTCCTAGGGGGTGGGAGGTGACCAAAGCAAGCTAAAATGAGAAAATTGACATTATCACTGAACCTGAAAGTCATCTCCCAGAATGAAAGGAAGACAAATGGCATGAGCAAAGCCATCAAGAGGCTGTGCAGGTGGGGGAGCGGGGGGAGGGAAGGATGGGCCTAGACAAGCACAGCTGATTTTAGGAAGATGTCCAAAGTAAAGTCAAAGCCTGAGTATATTCTGCCACTCTGCTCCATCCTCTCAGGGATCCTTGGGTGTCCTAAAAGACTCACAGTGAAGAAATACTTACCCTAGGTCCCCTATCGACTTATGAAATACACTGAAGAATTCTGACCTGGTAAGGACAGCTATAAATCCTCACATATCACATAATTCAGAGGCAGCCGGTCACAAGAATAGCACACAAAATTCAGCACTAAGGCTTCTTCATTTCTTATTCACTACAGACCAGGTACTAGCATGCCCAAAATTCAAACAGAACTGAGACCACAGCCATCATTCCCCATAGTCTTGACTCAAATATGCTGGAACAATTTATTTGGGGAATGTAAACTGTATTTTTTTTTACTAAGGTTCAATAAAAGAAGCTATAGAAAACACGTCTCAAAAGGAAAAAAGGCCCAGTAATTTCATGTAATGGAATTGCACAGTTAACAATGATTCTGTGAAATTACTTCCTGTAACACAACCCATGCTCTTTAGTTGGTGGAGTCACAATGAACTTCAAACTTTGTTCTACACCAAACCCTTAAATGTGCATCAATGGCAAAGAATGAAGTCAAAATGAAAATACTGCATTTTGGTTTATATTTTTAATTGATGAAAACTTGAAGTTCACACACACACACACACCGATACACAATACACTCTCTGAACTTCCATGCTTCTCTTATCGCTATTTCACATTTGGCCTGTTTTTTAACAAATGAGTCAGAACCAGGCCATCAAAAACTCTCAGAGTAAAGCCCATAAATCTATCATGTGTAGAAGACAGAGCTGCACCTCTGAGGCTCCATGGCCTCAGTGCCTATAGTTGTTGCATGGTTTGCCTCATAAAAAGGAAAAAAAGGATAAATCCCATTCATAGTTTTATTGAATAAATTGTTTAGACTCTAACATGTATAATTTCAAAAACACAGAAAAATGGGGTGCCTGGATGTCTCAGTTGGTTAAGTGGCCGACTCTTGATCTCAGATCAGGTCAGGATCTGGTGGTTCATGAGTTCAAGCCCCACATCGGGCTCTGCGCTGATGCTGTGGAACCTGTTTGGGATTCTGTCTCTCCTTCTCTGTCCTTCCCCCTGTTTGTGCTCCCTCTTAAAAGTATAAATAAACATTAAAAATTATTTAAAAAAAAAAACACAGAAGAGTAAAACAAAATCTATTTCGTGTTGTCTGAAACTTTTGAAATAAATGTTGACTAGAATATTCTTTGCATTAAATGGCAATGTATGATTTTGCAGCCTATAAAAAACTGAGGTTCTTTACATTAAGAAAACAGGGTGAAAAGAGAAAAAATTATGAATCTGGAACTGAGAAATACCCTAAATACGGTGGGAAATGTCGAGACATTAGCAATATGGAGGGGAAAATCCTAGTACCAAGAAGCAGTATAAGGTTTCAATGAACCTCTGGCAACATAAAATTGTGTTTCTAGCATTGTACAAAGTCTACCATGATGAACAGCTGACCAGATTATAATGCCTTCCGTATCAAAATTCAAATATATCTATATGGGAAATATTCCATAATGTCATGTCTGGTTATATAATAGGTCAGTAAGCAAACAAACTTTACAAAAATTCCTTGATAGCAATACTTGCAGAAAAATATTTTAGCCCAATTAAGATTTATTTTGCATAGGGCTAGAAAAAAGGAAAGAGCTTCTAACTTTCTATATTCGTCTTAACTTAGAAACATATCTATTATAAGAAGGTTTACTATATCAGGGGCGCCTGGGTGGCTTAGTTGGTTGAGCATCTGACTTTGGCTCAGGTCATGGATCTCACAGTTCATGAGTTTGAGCCCCACACTGGGCTCTCTGGTTAGCGCAGAGACCACTTCAGATCCTCAGACTCCCACTCCCTCTGCCCTCCTCCGCCCTGCTCATGCTGTCTTAAAAATAAACATTAAAAAAAGTTACCATATCAAATAGATGCCGTATTATTTGTAGTCACTATTAGTAAAAATATTTACAAATAGGATACCAACATCAAACTCTGTGATAGTATCTTTTTAAAATTCAAATTTATTATGGCTTTAAGGAAATAAGTGATTAGGCATCCAAACTCTTTCTAAACTACAACATTTTTAAAAATTATTCTTTTCAAAGAATGTTATAAACACTTTAGTTTTCAATATAAAAAGATACTTGGGATGAACAACTCATGATTTTATGTAATCATACAGAGTGAAAAGGAAATGATGTTGAATCAAACTCCCAAATCCAAATATCTGGGTAACTGAGTCAAATACTTTAAAGCTGATTTGTGTGTGTCTCTGTGTGTATGTACATTACAATTTTTAACTGCCACATGAGCATCCAAAATTGATCTGAAGGCTACTTGTCTAAACTCTTCAAATTCAACAACTCCAACATTTCTTCCCCATTACAAAACGAGACTACTTAAACATACTAGAAGTGGAGGACCAGTATGACTATTTCTCTTGTTAGCAATAATACCTACTTCCGGACAGGCTAGATCTAAGGCTAATGGTTAAATGGAATCTGGCATCCTCCCAAAACAGCTATGATGAATTCCTACGAACACTGTTTTGGACAGACAGCCCCTGAGGGGTTCACTCTGGAAAACAGAAATACGAGGTCATTTCCAAACCTACTGCATCAGTGAAGGATTCAGAAAAACCTCTTGAAGACACAGCCCTAGTTTTATGCTTCATGGTGCTCAAAGACTGCTCTAGTCTACCATAGATTTAAATCAAAAGAAAACTAGAAAAGGCATTTCCAGTGGCGCCTGGGTACCTCAGTCGGTTAAGCTTCTAACGTTGGCTCAAGTCATGATCTCACAGTTCGTGAGTTCAAGCTTCGCGTCGGGGTCTGTGCTGACAGCTCAGAGCCTGGAGCCTGCTTCAGATTCTGTGTCTCCCTCTTTCTCCCCACCCCTCCCCCACTCACGCTCTTTCTCAAAACTAAATAAACATTAAAAAAAGGAGTTTCCAGGAAACATTTTAAGACCCTACTCAAACCCAAGGTCTGATTTTAATCTTTGATGAAAAGATGTCACCCAAACATTTATGTTTTTCCATTCCAGATTCTGTAAAAAGGCTTCTGAAGACCAGCTTTAAGTTCTGTCCAACCTAGGTCCTCCATACATGGAGCTCAAGTCTTTTTCAGAAGGTGTAATTATTTCGATTCTGTTTCTGAGGAACCAGTGGGGTTTGTTTTCTCTGGATGTGCTCCTTGTTCCCCCAGAATGTATAACATTTCCTTTGATTTTCACACAACAGTCTGACATGGGATAGACAAAACCACTCCATTTTACTGATGACTTGCCAAGTAACTTGCTATAAGCAAAGCTAAAATGCCAGAACCAAATGCTCAAGTCCAGAACTTTATTTTTTTAATGTAAAAGCATCAAAAAGAGGTATGACTACTAATTTACTAATGAATCTATTTGAACATATGGATGATATAATCCACACGTGGGTTATTCCTCTTGGAGCTTGGCGACATCATCAACCTAGGCCAAAATTGAGAGTGCACTTGCAAATTATAGTCAGAAATTTACCCTTCACTTGTTTTAGACAACAAATACATAACTGGCCCTTACTAGGAAACTATTTTTCTGCTGGGCAAGAGAAAGGAACTTAAAAATCCACAGCTGCCTTGAGAATGACACAAAAGGAAAAGTTGTTAGCCCAGAGGAGAAAAAAAGAATTCCCAAGGAAGTTATAAGGAAATGTATAGAATATTTGTGTTATTTTTAAGATTTTAAACATCAAAAATGAAACCAGCTATATCATTCATGTTTTCCCAAAAGTAAATGTAAATGACTACGCTATTTTATAAATGTAAATGACTATGTCATCAATGTAAGTGACTATGCTATTAAACTAGAACCTTGTGATTAAAGAGATGTATACTTATAATATACTTAGTTCTTCTTCATGATTACTGCTTTAAATCTAACAGAAGAGATTCATCATCTTCCACTTTCACCTGGGGTTTAAAAGTAACTTTTAAAGGCTCGGGGGTTGAGACCTCCCCTCCTTCTGTGGGAGGATACACCACCCTGGCCTCCTCATGGTCTGTTTCACTGAGCTCATCAGTGTAGAGCTCAGTGATGGGGCCCAGAGACTCGCTCCTGGCAATGATGTCCACACCCATCTCCCTGACCTCTTCTGCATCTTCAGCAACAGTTTGGTCTTTAGCTTTCCTCAGGCTACGCATCTTAAAAGCTTCCCTTGAGGGAGCTGCATTAGAAATGGATTTCTTAAACCTTTCCCCTGACTGTTTCAGCCTCTCTCCCGACTGCCTTAACCTTTCTCCCGACTGCCTTAACCTTTCTCTCCTCTCCGGGGTCACTATTCTAGTTCTAATTCTGTTCACTTTCTTGTCAAAACTCTGCCGCGTCTTCTGCATGTTTTCTTTGGAAAATGCCTTTTTGATATTATCAATGCGCTCCTTGCCTGACTTTCTAAGCCTGGCAGATCTGCTTTCTTCAACATAATACTCTTCATCTGAAGACAGATCTATTGGAGGGTCAAAGACTTCGTCTTCAGCCTCCTGATTCTCAGTTAGGTTTCTGTCTTTAACAACAGACAGGGATGTCGGGCATCGAATCTCCTCCTGAAGGAGAGAAAAAGAAAGCATGTTAGACATCAGCTCTTTTACCTTCTGGCCATGCCTTTCCAATCTCCTCCATGGGCTGTTCACCTTCTGTTGCTCCTTAACTGTTGATATTTCGCAGGGTTTCTCTCTGTGTGTCCTGTTTCGCTTTATCTCCCAAGCTCAATCAGAGCAAACTGACCCACTCTTCTGTATTCAGATCCAAACATAAGCAAACTCACAAATATTTTATCTTCACCTCTCCTCTTCTCCTAAGATGAAGACACAATTCTAATTGACAGACTTCACCCAGATGTAACAGGGACAACTCACACTTAACATGTCCAAAAATTAAGGTCCACCGAGCATCCTCTCCACATCTTCTTTTCCTGGGCTTCTCAGCACCAGCACCCATCCAGGTGCAACCCAAATAGAAATCTAAGAATCTTCAACCCCAGTATTTTCCCTCTTTGTCATCCCATATCCACAGGTCACCAAGTGCTTTCAATAACAGTGCTTAGTAACTCCAGTCCCCTCCTCCTTCCTCCTTGCCTCTACCAATATCCTAATTCAGGTCCCTGTCACCTCAGACCTGAGCTTGTACAATAATATGTCTACTTCTAAAGCATCACCTAAGTATTTCCTGGGAAATATCTTGAAAGCATAACTCTGATCACATCTTTTCTCTGCTTTAAAACTTTTGGTAATTCATCAATACTTAAAGGAAAGAATACAGTTCTTTAGTATGATTAAAAGGCTCTTCAGTTAGAGCTAAACCCTCTTTCCAGTCCAGCAACACACAACCACTCTCTGCTCCTCACACACAGTGTTTTCATCCCTCCATGCCGGTGCATATCTTTTTTACTACCTTTTACTTTTCTTTTTCTTTTTCAAATTTTTGCTCACTTTAATGCCTTTCACCTCTTTTCATCTGTCAACAAAATCTTCAAGAATCACTTCAAAAGTTCCCAACTGGGGCGCCTGGGTGGCTTAGTCGGTTAAGCGTCTGACTTTCGCTTGGGTCATGATCTCGCGGTTCGTGGGTTCGAGCCCCGTGTCGGGCTCTGTGCTGACTGCCAGCTCAGAGCCTGGAGCCTGTTTCAGTCTGTGACTCCCTCTCTCTCTGACCCTCCCCTGCTCACGCTGTCTCTCTCTCTCCTAGAAATAAATAAAAAACATTAAAAAAAAAATTAAAAAAAAAAAAAAGTTCCCAACTTTCCCCAAGAAGCTAATTCTTTCTCTAATTTACACCAGAATGACATGTACACACCTCTACTTATAACACTTACCATTGTTTGAACTGAATTGAAACTCTACTCATTTATATACTGAGGCCTTCACTAAATAGGTTCAATAAAAGCAGTGATGTGTCTTATTTATGTTTTATGCCCAGTATCTATCAAAGAGCCTTGTACATAGTAGTTATAAAATGACTGTTCAATCAAATAGGGCATAGACCTTCATTCAACAAATAGTTTCTAAGCACCTACCATGCACCAGTCAATGTTCTAGGACCTGAGAACCTCCTGTGGAGAAAGCAGAGTAAAAGAGCTTATATTCTTGTAGAGAGAAAAATAAACAAGTTAAATATATAGTCTGTTGGATGGTGGTAAGCGCTAAAGTGGAAAATAAGGTAAGGAACAGAGATATACAATGACTGAAGAGGATGCTTGGAAAAGCTTCACTGAAAAGATGACATCCTAGCCTAGACCTGAAGGTAATGCATATATACCTGAGAGGAAAACCAAAACAGCAATGAGGCAGTGTGGCAGGAGCAGAGAGATTGAGGGGCAAGAAGAAGAAACGAGGTAAGAGAGGTAGCGGGAGGGCCAGCTCATGTAGGGGTCTGTATCTAATAATAAGGACCATGGCTCTTATTCTGAGTTTGATGGGAAGCCTTTTAAAAAGTTTTGAAAACAGCAATATGATTTCACCCATGCTGTAAGAGGATTGCTTTACTGAAAATAGGCTCTACGGGGCACAATAAGAAGCAAGGAGAACAGCTGTAGACCACTAAGATGTCAGTGAGAGATTCATGCGGGTGTTGGCAGAGCAGTGGTAAGAAGCAGTCTGATTCCAGATCTACTGGGAAGGCAGGCGTTAATAGGACTTACTGCTGGATTTGGATGTGGAGTGTTAGCGTCAAGGATGATTTTCAAGTACAAGGTTAGATTTCCCATTAACTGACACGGGGAAGAAAGCAGGAAGAGACTGGAGGGGAAGGATGAAATCTGAGATGTCAAGTAGGCAGCTTTCAATTCAGGAAAGAGGTCTGGACTAGAGATATAAATTTTGGAGTCATCAATGTCAAGAATTAAAAATCATGAGACCAGATGGAGGAGACTGTCAAGAGACTAAGTGAATGGAACAACACTTAATGTTATTCAAACTCCTTGGGGCCAAGGCACATTTCAGAATTCAGAATATTTTAGATTTGAGGAAAATATCTTTCACATTACATTCCCAGTCAGATTTTGGGAAGAAACAATTTTGTGACATTAATATGAATATTCACTCTAAGGTGGAACAAAGAGTATAAACAGGAGCACCTGGGTGGCTCAGTCAGTTTATCCAACTCTTGATTTCAGCTCAGGTCATGATCTCACAATTTGTGGAATCAAACCCTGCGTCAGGCTCTGCACTGACAGTGTAGAGCCTGCTTGGGATTCTCTTTCTCCCTCTCTTCCCCTCCCCCACTCATGCACACACACTCTAAATAAATAAATAAATAAACCCCCCTCCCAAAAGAGTACATAAACAGCCTTGTGCTATTTTAGGTCAGGTTTTGCCACCAAATGGGTTCAGGTCAACCCTAGGCAGCAAGCTACCCAGTATGTTATGAAAAATTTTTAATTTTCAGAAATTTTTGGATTTTGGATTTTTATATAGATAAATAGATTTTGAAGTGTAGATAAGAAGGAAAAGATGAGAAAGTGCCAAAAAGAAGTATCAACTACTGAGGCAAGAAGAAATCCAAGAGAGTAAGTAGCACCCTCGGAAGCCAAGGGAAAAGAAGTTTCAAGATGAGAGGGAGGGATCAGCTATGCCATACATGTCAAACGGTAAGGATGAAGATTGGGTTTGGGAACATGGCAAACACTGGAGACCCTTGGGAACCAGCCCAGAAACACAACGGCTAAAGAATTCCAACTCACTATTTAGGAATTAAACAGGCAAGACTTTAAAGATCATGAGACTTTTAAGGAAACCCATGAGTTAAAATCTCCATTTTGAATTTCCAGTATAGTGTTTTTGCATATATCATTTTCTAAATGTTTATTATTTTCTTTTGAGAGAGAGAAAGAGCGCAAGCAGGCGAGAGGCAGAGAGAGAGCATGAGTTGGGGAAAGGCAGAGAGAGAGGGAAATACAGAATCCACAGCAGGCTCTAGGCTCTGATAGTTAACTGACTGAGCCATCCAGGCGCCCCTCATGAGTTAAAATTTCTAAAAGAAACTATACTCCTACTTGGGATCCAAATTAAATCTGTTCAATCAGGGGCACCTGGGTGGCTTGGCTGGTTGAATGTCCAACTTCAGCTCAGGTCATGACCTCGTGGTCGTGGATTCAAGCCCCACGTTGGGCTCTGCGCTGACAGCTTAGAGCCTGGGGCCTGCTTCGAATTCTGTGTCTCCCTCTCTTTCTGTCTCTCCCCCATTCACACTCTGTCTCTCTCTCTATCTCAAAAACAAACATAAAAAAAGATTTTTTAAAAATCTGTTCAATGAAATAAATTTAATAAATACGTAAGAACAGGTTTATTTCAAAACCTATCAGCCTGATATCAAGAAGGTCCTTGGGAACCTGATTTCCTTGGATACTTGCTTAAAATTAAATTCCTTGGCTACAGGATTGGAGAGTCTATCTAGCAGCTTTGAAAAAAGAAGAAAAGGCAGATGGGCGTGTCATAGCTCTCTGATGAATCAGTGAAAGCAGCAAAATTATTCTTCTCCTTTCCTGACACCTGCTACAGGGAGCAGCTTCAGCAACACCAAGTGGGTTGGTATGGCCTGAGAAGGTATAATTAGAATAGGAAGGAGCCAAAGAATAATTACTGCTTAGTAGGGGGAAAAACCCTCACAATCTTGCTGTGAAGGAATCAGATATAGCTTAACTCAGGAATCACATACCCTTCTCTTCAATTGCACAAATTATACAAAATCAGGCTTAAAAAAAACAAAACAAAACAGAGGTACAGTGAGAGAAAGTACTTGTTCCATGGATCTATTTGTTGCAATTCCTATGAGTCAAAGATACCATGAGTTAATGATAAAGACACTGTAATAATAATTACAGATTACAGGTTGGGTTACAATTGATTTCCAATTAATTATTATATCTCTTTTTATGTAAAAGACCAGGTAAAATGATGATTTTTGTAACAAAACAAGTACTATTATCACAGTAAAGTGGGCCCTGATTGAGTATCAAAGTAACATAGCTAGGGAACTTCTAAATATATAAGTCTGGGACTTATCACTAGGGAAACACCAAATATCTCATTTGATAACTGCAGGCATGTGGTTTGTAAGCAAAATTGTTGGAAGAGATGGTAAGAGATGGAAGAGATGCTGGTTTGCAGGAGAAGGTGATCAAAGTGGAAGTATGTTAAGGAGAAATGATAATTGATGAAAATTAGCAGATAATTTTTTTTAATGCAAATGTCCAGGATTAGGTGAAAGCTCAGCTATATACAACTGTGGGAAATAAAATGCCAATAAAGATTGCCACCAAGGGGCGCCTGGGTGGCTCAGTTGGTTGAGCATTCAACTTCAGCTCAGATCATAATCTTGCAGTTCGTGAGTTCGAGCCCCACATTGGACTTGCTGTTGTTAGCGCACTGCCCACTTCAGATCCTCTGTCCCCCTCTCTCTATGACCCTCTCCCACTCGCTCTCTCTCAAAAAAATAAAACATTAAAAAAAAAAAAAAAAGACTGCCACCAAAAGATGTAACCAGGGAAAACTTTTTGAGGAAAAACCCAAATGTAAATGAAAGCATACAATCGCCAAATTACTCCAGCTTTAATTTAGAAGCACAGGTGATCTCAATATAACCACTTAGACATACTGACTATGAGAATGAAGTCTAAGAACTAATTTTAACTAAGAATAACCATGTGAATACCGTATAGTGTTCTAACAGCTAATGAATCATCAAATCCATTGTTATTTGCCATTATAAAAGATAGCAACTGCTTACTGACAAACTGTTGCTTACCCTGAACAACTTAATTTCATAGAACCTTCACAGCACTATATCTTACAAGGAACAAGATCTGACTTAACTTAGTGCCTCTCAGTTGCTTTTTACCTACTATCTTTTACTTATTCAAGTAACTACAGGAGCTCAGAAAAAAATAGCAAGCTTCACGGAATAAATAGATGAACAAAAAAACTAATCTTAACTATTAAAAAAAATTATGTCAACAGACCAATTGACAAAAGTTCAAAAGCTCAGTTAGAACTTTTCAGAAACTTCTTTCCTCTAGCTTTTTTAGATCTTGATTGGCACATGGCCACTCTCCACATAAAGGTTCTCAGGAGAAATGCTAGATACCAAGAATGCTTCCTGCATGCCCTATGCAAGTGAAGGGTGCGACACAACCCCTTCCTGCTGATGTCCTTGGAAGGTGAACTCATTCTCTAGTACCGAATCTAGATACTCATTACATGCACGGACACTGGGACTGGCCTCTTCTTAAATAAAACAGGTTCTTAAAAACAGATCCAAAATACCATTCTTTCATGCCAGTATAACTGTATCCATCAACAGAGCTACAGAGAACTGCCTAACATATAAAGAATGCTGTGGAGAGTTGTGGCCCACAACCTTAGTATCTCACAAATATCTGCCTACATAATCCAGCTGTGTTCCTATTTCATTTTGGTTTTGCTCTTCTAGGGTTTTTTCCTATGCATAGGGCCATCCATCTATTTTAAAAATACAGTGTGATAACACTGTATATTATATGTGCACTGGTGAACATCCCTACACACATTCCTGATTTTATGCTTAGAGAAATTCTTTGATGTGAAATTTTGGTGCCAGAAGGTTTGCGAAGGTTCTTAATAACATACTACCAAAACTTCCCTCCAGAGATGCCAGTTAATATTCCCAACCAGCAGAGTATGAAAGTACCCTTAAACTCTGGGTATATGTTTTAATAAATTAAAATATGTAAATAGGCAAAAGTGGAATTCTTCTCATTTGTCTTTTGAGAACAGTCTGATAATGACTTTCTCATTTTTCTGCCACATGAGGAGAGTTCAACTTTTCCCTTATGATTTGTAAGAGTTCTAAAACATAAATATTATGCATTTTGCCATGGATGTGTTCCTGTTTCAAAAAATATTGAGTACCAAGTGCAGAGTAATACAGGAACTTAGCGTAATACACAATGCCGCACAAAAACTACTATATTAAATAAGCTAAGCCAAAAGACCATAAGATTTATAAGCAATTACTTATTTAATTTACTTATGACTCCTATATTCGTAAAAGTGTAACAACTATAAGAAACAGAAACAACTGCCTGATTGTTAAGAAATAGTTTTTCTTGGGGCGCCTGGGTGGCTTAGTCGGTTAAGCGTCTGACTTTCGCTTAGGTCATGATCTCGCGGTTCGTGGGTTCGAGCCCGCGTCGGGCTCTGTGCTGACTGCCAGCTCAGAACCTGGAGCCTGTTTCAGAGTCTGTGACTCCCTCTCTCTCTGACCCTCCCCTGCTCACGCTGTCTCTCTCTCTCTCCTAGAAATAAATATTAAAAAAAAAAAAAAAAAGAAAAGAAATAGTTTTTCTTATTATAATTGTGACTTACGTATTCTCACATGTAAAAATTCCAACAAACAACATTCTGAAAAGTTTACATTTTACGGTTTAGGGCTTTCGAGGGTCTCCATAAGAAGGGGGAAAACCACACTGAGGATTACTGGTTCTCAATTTCTCTTTTTAGGTGTTTTAACTAGTGGCTTCTTAGAGCTCTTCTAGAACTAACATTCTCAATGTATGAAAGGGCATCATGCTGATATGGCTAATATGCTGGAGGAGCCTTATGAATATTAAGTTTCAAAGGCAAGAAATAGCCTCAGCTCTGATCCACAGTTCATATTACACAAAACGGTTGAGAAGCTCAAAATACTGATAGGATAGTATATTAGTCAACATAGAAATGGCTTTATCCTGAGATTCCTGCTGATACAGAATGCCACTCTGAATATATACAATAGTTACGAGATGACGCTGTAAACTTCTGATAGGACTGGTTGGCAATTCGAGGATGTAAGATTTTATGATAATCAAGCAAAACTCAAGTGGCAAGCTTACCTGGAATATTACCACACGGAATTTGTTTTTCTTCATTATTTCCTCTTGCTTGGATTCAACTTTTCTCACATGAGTTTGCTGCCTCTCCACCCGGGCCTTCACATCTTTAATGTGAGCACTGACTTTTCGAGTTTTCTCAAACAACTTGTTAATGACGTAGCCTGTATTGCTGTGTGACTGGGAAAACTTCAACAGGTCAATCTGGACAGATTTTATGGCATTTTCCATGTCTCTGTGTCTCTCCTCTAGTCTCTTCTGGCTTGCCTGCACACTGTCCACGATGGTGGCTACTTTGTCCAGCACGGTCACAATGGTAAGAGCAGCGTCTTGGTCTTCATCTTCTGTAACACTCGAGAGGCGATTCTGATGGGTTTTATCAGCATTTGAAGCAGACCCATTATGTTCCATTTTACTTATTTCTCAGTGAAAGATGTCCCACCACAATCAATTCTGGCACTAAGAGCAAAAAGTTAGCTTGATAACAGGCAACAGGGTTGTTTAAAGGGTTGGAAACCCCACCCCTGGAGACTGGTCAAGTATTTATAACTACAAATACCCACACGTGACTGTTCTGCAATATGAACCCTTGCAGATCACTGGGTACTGTTCCAAACATGCTTGGTGACTGACTAATGGACTCAAATAAGACTGTGTGGAGAGGAGGAAAGCTTTAAAAAAAAGTTCCCTGAAGCCGCCATGTTACTAATATTAAGCCTAGAAGCCAAATGACCGAAAAAAGCAAATACTAAATACTTAGGGAAGCTTTTGCCTTTAAATAATTTGAAACAGTATTTGTAAAAGCAAAGGGAAGTTTTGAATTGAAATCTTTTTGTACTTATTTCACATATTAAATGTACCAATATATCAATATCAAAGAATGTAGTAAAATAAACACACCAAAACAGAGGCCATATAGTGAAAACATTATATTATAACATGCTTTTCCAAACCAAATATTAAAATTAATATTTAACTTTGAACATATTCTTAAATTCTACATGCATACTTCTGATTATCTAAACTACATGTTAAACAGCTGAATACATTCTACTCACACTTCAGATCTTTAAACACCAACAATCTATTAATATAGCTATTACTATAGGACAAATTTGGATAGAGGTCTTAGATAATTTTTAAGCTCACTTTAAGAGCACCCATCGTTAACAATCATTTTTGCATTTTATTCACAAACACTGATACAATTTGTTTATTTATGTTAAAACAAATATTTTCTTAAAAATGAATGTGTATTAAAGTAGTTTAACTGATATAGAGAAGGCTTTATTCCAATCTGTTTGTTAAACCATTTCACAATACCTAAATCTACTTCTCAGGGATCTGTTCCATCTTTGCTACCAGGTATCTTTCCAAATTATCAGAATTATGTTTTCAAAGAGAGGAATCATCAAATTCCAATTCATACAGCTTATAAATATTTTACATCTAACACACACAGCTTTACAGTTCATGCGATAGATAGGCAGTGTCTAAAAAATCAGTTACTAAATCTCAAAAACATTTCAATGTCTATTTAAACACAGTGTCTTCTAGATTTTTTATCCTTTTTTGTAAGAAAAGTAATCTGTAAACATCTTTACCTTTAGTTCATGCTTGGTCATTTGTTGTGGTCACTGTGGAAGAAGTGGGTATGACTTTATAACCATTTGTGAAGTGGTCCATCTTTGCAAAAATATTACATTCCATGGGTAAAGAACAAGTCTTAGAATTACCATGTGGTATAAATTTGTGAAATCAATTTCTGTATTTAAAAACATAAAACAAAGACTACGAAACAGTCCAAAACTGTTGTAGCTGAATATTCTAAATACGAGCCAACAGTACTACACTAAAAATGTCCAAAAATAAGGCCTCTGAAATAAATATTTCCATTCTTTAAAAAAAGACATAATAAATGTACATCACATGGTCAGTGTACATATAAAAGTCACGGGTTTAAACCATTCTGGATGACGTATCTGAAGTAAAATGACCTAGGTTTTGCTTCTGTCGCCGTCCTCTGTTGTTTTTAGGGCATTTTCTGTTGAGTTAAAAAGAGTAGAGAAAAAGGTCATTTGGCTTAAGATATTTCAAATGTTTCCAAAATAATACACATTTCACACATAAAGCCTTATTGGGAAACAGGATGCTATTTGATGCAAGCCAAGCCGAGGACCAACATGTCAGACTGCCGTCTTCCCTCCACAGCTGGGGGGCGAGAGGGCAGCTACAGGATGCGGGCGTGAGTACAAGCAAAGCCCACTGCTGTGTCTCCACTGCTGCAGACGCATTTCCCTGCCCTCCTTCTGGCCTAACAACTCCCTAGCTGCGGTGACTAATCACATAAACCTAGGATAGCAGAAAGGATCCTGACCCACGTACTTCTTCTGAGCATTATGACACCCCCAAAGTGACAAGAACAGCTTGGACGAAGGAGTAATCAGGAAGAAGTTGCGTATTAACCTCAGATATGAATACACAGGAAATGGTTAGTGATTTTAGACAAGGACTCAAAAGAAGTCTTTCTGCACCCTGCTTGGGCAAACCACAGAACCCAACAAAGAACTGTCAGGCTAGAGATAGGGGATAGTCTTGGACTCTGTTTTCACTTTACTGTACATGCTTCTCCGTGGGGGCATCCATCTCACTGTGCTGTAACTGCCCTTGTGGCTGCCCACCAGAATGCAAACACATGAGCCTGACTAGGCACAAAGTGCTATGGGATACAGTGTGGAACAAAGGCACTGGGATGAATTCTGGGAATTCTGAGTTTGGGCTCCAGTAAAAACCAGCTGTGCAATCTCCTTTTCCTACATATGAAATATTAAAAGTTGTACCAACCTCTAAAATCTCTGCCAGCAAGGAATTTATAATCTAATGGAAAGAAAGTCTTGTGACCAGGAATACTCCTAAAGTTCTGTTTCTAATTCAGTTTCAAAGAGCACTGCTTAGCCTTGACTTAAACGCCTTGATGGTAACACTTTAATTTTATATGCTATTTTTGCAAATTTTATTTCACTAATCCTCATAAAAACACTTTGAGGTAGAGAGTGATGAAATCATGTCCATTTCATGGTTAAGAGGGCAAACAAACCTCTTTAACTGTCACCAACTCACCATGACCTTGGAAAAGTTCCAACTTCACAGGGCCATGGTTTTGTCATCTATGAAATAAAGGTATTTGGCTAGGGTGATTTTTGAGGTTCCTGCTACTGTCATTGGAGGAGTCTAAAAACATAAAAGATTCCAAGCATAAAAGAAGAAACTTTTACTCATGCAGTCTTGATAAGTGAGTCAGTGGGAACATCCTTTTAATGGAAGATTCCTCACATGTAACAGCCACCATGGGATAAGTGAACAGCTGTCCCGTAATGGACTGTGTGGGAGAGGCACTCCTTAAAAATTCAGTGGAGCTAAGTCCAAGTACATAATTATAATATTCTAAATTCAAGAGAGCAAAACATTTGAGGGGAGACAACACCACAATAAAAAGACAAGCCTCAATGAGGAGACATGTATGATAAATTCAAAGAGATGATCCTTCAGTAACAGAGACAGTGGGCAGTAAAAGACACTATAACACAGTCATAAAAACACTGTGATGTCTAAAGTGTCTGTAAAGGGAGCACATGGATTTGGGATATAAACTTGAGGGCACCAACTTGAAAACTACCTGTCAGGTAATTTTAATTTAGTAGAATTAGAATTCAGAAGATTGTAGCACACTGAGAACAGAAGCATAAAACAGGATAAAAGGCTGGACTGGGATTTGTAAAGGGCTTAAGTATCTTGAGAAAGGTATTACGCCATCCAAGCCTTCGGTCTCCTCACCTCTTTAGAATTGAAGGCACTGACTCAAAGCTGCTTCCTGCTAACTTAAACATCCTTTGATCTTCTTAAAGATGACACCATCACCAGGTCTCAAAAACGTCCCTCATCTTTATCTTCTTTCACCCTCCAAATAATTCATTACTCCACTTCTGCTTTACTCGAATAATGTCCTAAATAGTTCCCCTGACCTCACATTTTCTTTCCTCCAGTGAAATTTTATAGAGGACACCCAGATTAAGGCTCTAAAGAAATGATTCATACCAAGTCATTCCTCCCCACCACCACTCTGTTCAAAAGCCCTGTCCCTCTAACAAAATTAGGTTTGAACTTTGCAAGCAAGCAATGGTCATACTTGGCAAATATATTTCCTGAGATGACCCAACCTAGAACCTCCTCCTGATGGTTCAGTGGAAAGAGGAATGGTTTAGAAATCAGGCAGCACTGAATCCAAATCCAGCGCTTCCACTTATAGCGGGATGACCACAGGCAAACTACTTAACCTCTAAGCCTATATTAAATGGCCACAGGCAGCCCTGCTGTTACATGGGTTCTTTTCTTTCTATTTTCCCTTTCTGCTCTCATTATTTTTCATACTATTATCCCAATTTTAATCTACCACCCATTTTTTTTTCCTACTGCCCAATTTTATACTCAGTAGTCTTGCCTAAGGGCAGATCATCTGTTCAGTGGAAAAAAGTCCACTGATTTTAGCGTTTGAATTTTATGAAAAATACCTGTTATTCAGAGAACGTTTTTTATCATTTCTAGATTTATCATCTCAGCTCCAGATGGCTGAGACTAGTGAAGGTCTGGCTTCTATCCAGACCTTGGATAGAAGAGCTATAAATCCATTATGGCCTGCCAATATCGTACTTGATATGCTCCGATCCTCTGCCCAGAATAATGCAGACGAGTACAGAAATGATGTTTATGGAACTTCTGAACCAAATCTTAAAGGAGATAGGAACAGCCAAGCAAGACAAAAAAGAGGACACTGGGAAGCAGACAGACAATATGAATTGGATTTCGCTGTCCTTGGGTCCAGTTCATTTCTGATTTCTGCATTTCCACTCAGTTTGGAAAATACCCATTTTTTGCCTGTTGCAATCTAAGTATTTCCTTTAATTTTGAGTTTAATTATGATAAATGTCAATGGCTTTTGTTATGATGGAGAATTTTAAAGATTACTATGATTGTGTTCTAGAAAATGAAGTAATGTCAAGACAATGATGTCTTAACAATGATGTCAGTTTTCTTTGATCTCCGATTTCTTCCTTTCTTATTATATTTATTATGGATAAAGTATATTATTAGGGCATAAAACACGTGCAGTTCATCAGGGCTTTAAAAATTTGGGAATGCCCTTCTGTGCATGTGCAACCCATTCTGCTACTACAGTCATCATCCCAGAATGTAGTTCTAAGATCCCTACATTCTTTATGTCACTGAATATTATCATGCTCCCTCTGCCTGCTGCCCAGCTATACCTGTTAACTCTGAGAATGAGTTCTTCTCAATACTCTAAAGAAGCAAGATAAGGAGAGGTCAGACCTACGTAGAAACCCTTAGGGAACTGATCCTAGGATTTTTTCCTAATAGACCAGAACACTTAAAGCCCCTATCATTTCTGTGTGCTTCAAGGTTCTTCTTTAATTTAACAGCTATCCACCTCTAATTTAAGGTTGGTATTTCTTAGGCCACTACCTACCTTGTTATGCACATGACAATCGCTACTATAATAGCAATCTGAACGGCTCCAATAATTGCTGCAATAAGAACATGAGTGAGCTTTTGCCTACTTGGCACAACATAGAGAATACTAAAGTCCGTCTTTTCACAGTGCTGTCCAGTGTAACCAGATTCACATCTGAAAAGGGGAGGAGAAAAGATTCCTATGAGAATTATAAATTTCAGTAATTACTAGGTTTTAAAAGTAAAAACATATCAAAGACTAATAAATTTATACAAAAATAACAAATCAGGTGTTTTCCCACTCTGAAAAAAAAAATTGCCATCTATGTATTTCCTTAAACTCTAACTCAATGTCTATTTCACACAGTGCTTCTTTCACCTATCATTACAGGACATTAATTTTAAAGTTGCTAAATGGTCTTTATTACCTTCCTTTAAAAAATAGATAGATACATGAAGGGGGCCTGGTGGCTCAGTCAGTTAAGAGTCCAACTCTTGATTTTAGCTCCAATGATAATCTCAGGGTCATGGGATTAAGCCCCACATCAGGCTCTGCACTGGGTGTGGAGCCCACGTGGGTTTCTCCCCCTCTCGTTCTCTCTCTGCCCCTACCCCACTCGAACAAGTACATGCTCTCTCTCTCAAAAAAAAAAAAAAACGGTACAGGGGCGCCTGGGTGGCTTAGTCGGTTAAGCGTCCGACTTTCACTTAGGTCATGATCTCGCGGTTCGTGGGTTCGAGCCCCGCGTCGGGCTCTGTGCTGACTGCCAGCTCAGAGCCTGGAGCCTGTTTCAGTCTGTGACACCCTTTCTCTTGACCTCCCTGCTCACGTGGTCTCTCTCTCTCCTAGAAATAAATAAAACATTAAAAAAAAAAAAAAACGGTACATAATAGTATATTCACTGGCTATAATAGAACTAACATTGATTTCTCACTCTAAGACATGCCAGCTATTTCCTTTTTTGGGGGTGTTTATTTATTGAGAGAAGGGGGAGGGGCAGAGAGAGAGAAAGAATACCAAGCAGGTTCCATGCTCTGCATGGAGCCCCATGAGGAACTCAATCCCATGATCTTGAGATCATGACTTGAGCTGATATTAAGAGTTGGATGCTTAACCAATGGAATCATCTAAGTGCCCCTACTTTCCATTTTTCACAACTATGAATTAGGTGTGACAAACGTTGGTGAGTGTGCACATTTCTATATTTAATGTTACTCCTTAGGCTAGGTACTTGGAAATGGGATGACCAAATAAATAGGTATAAACATTTACAGTTCTCTGAAAATTGCACCAAATTATATTCAACACATTTTTTGGGTACATAAATATAATCATTAAAGATGCAAGGGGAAAAGAAAAATAAGTTATTAATGACAAAAGCAAGCCAAGCAGCCAAGTAGCTGCTAATCTTAGAAATTATCTGAATTTCAAGTAAATAAAAAGGCAACAACATCAACTGATGATAATAATTTGACATGGGGAAACATTTAAGATATTTAACATATTTCACTTTTTAGCTGATAGAGTGAAATGTATAAATTAGCCAGCCTTCAGTTAGAACTGATTAATAAAACCTCTAAAGTGTAAGGATAGTATATTATGAACATCCCATACTTCATTTAAAAAAAAGCTATTTTAATAGAGTACACATAAACCCAGGAGTAGGGGTGATGTGAGTCCACTCCTCCCTTCCCTGAGGTTCCTACACACCTGCCAGAAAATTTGGGCTCTAAGTTTACAAGCAGACAAAAACACAAAAACAAAAACAAAGTAGTAAGGTAGATTTATAGATCATGGAACAGAACTGAGAGCCCTGAAATACACCCATACGTCTATGGTCAGCTGATCTCTGACAAAGGCACTAAGACAATTCAATAAGAAAAACTAATCTCTCCACCAAAGCTGCTGGGACAACTGGACATCCACATGCGAAAGAATGAAGTTGGACCTCTTCTTCACAACATCACAAAAAGTAATTCAAAATGGATTACAGATCTAAAGGCAACAGTTAAAACCATAGGAGCGCCTGGGTGGCTCAGTCGGCTAAACGTCCGACTTCAACTTGGGTCATGATCTCTTGGTCTGGCAATTTGAGCCATGCATTGGTCTCTATGCTGACAAACTCAGAGCCTGGAACCTGTTTCTGATTCTGTATCTCCCTCTCTCTCTGCCCTTCGTCCACTCGTGCTCTGTCTGTCTCTGTCTCTGTCTCTCAAAAAATAAACGTTAAAAGTAACAGCTAAAACTATAAAACTCTTAGGAAAAAAAAAGTAAATAAAATCTGGATCAGGCAATGATTTCTTAGATATGATACTAAAAGCACAAACAACAAAAAGTTAAACTGGATTAAATTAAAATCTTTTGTGTTTAAAGGCACTATCAAGAAAGCAAAAAGACATCCAAAGGAACAGAACATTTTTGCAAATTGTATTTTTATAAGAGACTTGTATCTAGAATATATTTTAAAAACTCTTACAAACTCATTAACAAAAAGGAAAAAAATTACAAAATGAGCAAAAAGATCTGAATAAACATTTTTCCAAACAAGATATACAAATGGCAAAAAGCACATGAAAAGATACCAACGTCATTAGTCATCATGGAAATGCAAATCAAAACCACAAGAAGATACCACACTTCATATCCACTGGAATGGCCAGAATCAAAAAGTCAGATAATAACTGTTGATGAGGATTCTGTAGGGAATGAAAAAATGGCAAAGCCACTTTTGAAAACAGTCCGGCAGTTCCCCAAAAGTTAAACACAGAGTTACTATTTGCCTAGCAATTCCACTCCTGTACACTTGCCCCACTGAAATTAACACAAGTCCACACAAAAACCTGCAAACAATTATTCAGGGCACCATTATTCATTAATAGCCAAAAAGTGGGAATAATCCAAATATTCATCAATTGGTAAGCAGATTACAAAATGTGGTATTATAAGGAACAAAGTACTGACATATGCTAAAACATGGATAAATCCTGAAAACATTATGCTAAGTGAAAGAAACCAGACACAGAAGACTAAGTTATACAAGTCCACTTAAATGAAATGTCCCAAACAGGAAGATCTATAAAGACAAAACAGATTAGTGGCTGTCTAAGACTAAAGGGGGCAGACAGGGTGATTTGAGAGTAATAGCTAAAGAACGTAGTTTCTTCTGCGGGTTATGAAATGTTCTAAAATTGATTGTGGTGACTGCAAAACTGTGAAAAGAAAACTAAATACTAAAAATCACTGGTTTTAAAAAAGAATAAATGGGTAAAAATGGGAAGATTATTAACATAAAGTGCAATCTCCATAAAATAAAATCAAACCAATTGTTCAAAAGAATCATAGTTACTACTAATAATAGATTCAAGGGGATTTTATCTCATTGGTCCTGATTTAAAGAGGGCACTTTCTGATGCAGAGAACATCATCCTCAATAATATAGCAGTAATAAATTCAACAATATAACAAAACCTTATAAGATTTAAAAAATAATGTCTTTTGTGCTAGGCTAATGGCAAAAAGTCAAAGCTCAGTAAAATAAAAACGGTTCCGTAGGGAGCTATAACAGTGTCCAGATATGCAGCTCTCCGACAGTTTAGCTTAATCCAAAGATTAAACTCAGAATATCAAAAAGAATGTATAGGCCATATATCATTCAGGCAATCCTCCTTGGATATTATTTTCTGCAACTGACTTTTGGGTTATACTCTCCAAATATCTGGAATAACAACTTCTAGGTTATTACTATTTCTTCTGTTACTGACTAAAGGCAGATCCAGGCATTTGGTTTTCTACACTCTCATCCTGCACACCGTCCATAGTAATCTCATTCATTACCTTGACCTCATGTGATGATTCATCCACTCATCCATTTATTGAACATCTGACATGAGTCAAGTTCTGTGGATATTTGGGATATATCAGTGAGCAAAACAAATAAAGATCGTTGGCCTGGTTAACCTCCAGTTGGGGGAGGGAGGGTCAATAAACATGAGAAGTAAATTAAATGGTTATGTTAGAAGGTGATATGTACTACACAAAGTGAGAGAAAAGAGTTAGTTAAGGGAAATTATGAGTGCCAGTTATAGGCCAGGAAGAGAGAGTGGCAACTTTTAAACAAGATGGCCTGGGTAGGCTTCATTAAAAAGGTGACATGTGAGTGAGGATGTGAGAGAGGTGAGGGACTCTGCCATGTGGACAACGGGAAGGAGAACATATCAGATAAAGAAGAGTCAGTGCAAAGACCCTGAGGAGAGAGCATGAGCACATGCCCATGTCCAAGAAAAGCAAGCATGGCTGGAGTGGAGTGAGCAAGCAGAAGGGAAGCAGAGGAACAAGGCAGAGAGGTGAAAAGGCCAAACTGCGTAGGGCTTCTGCACTCAATGAGGTAGAGGAGCCACTGGGAGGGTTTTAGCAGAGAAATGACATGAACTGACTTTCATTTGAAAAGTCTTCATCTCGGGATGCATGGGTGGCTCAATCAGTTAAGTGCCCTTGACCAGGTCGTGAACAGCCAACTCACATTTTGTGAGTTCAAGCCCTGCATCAGGCCCTCTGCTGTCAGCACAGAGCCTGCTTCAGATCCTCTGTCTCCTCCCTCTGTCCCTCCCCTACTTGCACATGTGCACTCCCTCTCTCTCAAAAATAAACATTAAAAAAATGTAAAGTCTCCATCTGGCTTCTAAGTTGAACATGGACCAAAGAATACAATCAGGAAGGCTGCTGCAATAATGGTGGTGTGGGCTAGGCAGTGGCAGTAGCAGTAGGGAGAAGAACTCTGATTCTGGACATATTCTGAAATAGAGCTAAGAGGATTTCTCAAATGACTGGGTATGGAACAGGAGAGAACTCAAAGATGTATCAGAGGTGTTTTATCTGAGCAAAGGAAAAGGTGGAGCTGGCATCAACTAAGATGAAGAAGGTAGCAGATGGAGCAGGGTTAGGGGAGGGGAGGCAGATCATATCAGCTTAGATCCTATTGAAATTGAGGAGTCAAGACATCCACAGGAAATGTCAAGGAGGGAGAGGGATCTATGAGTCTCAAGTTGAGGACAGGGGTCTGGGATTTATGCAAAGTAGGAGTCATCAGCATATGTCATGGAAAGCTCTAAGGCTGGGTGGCGTCACTAAGAAAGAAGACCAGGACCGGACCCTGGTGCATTCCAACAATGAGAGGTCAGGAGCAAAAGGTGAACCAGCCAAGAAGATATAAAGGAATGGCCAGTGAGACAGCAGAAAATAGAGAGAGAATGCAATCCCTAAAGCCAAGTGAATTATGCAAATCGCATAGGAGTCAAATGCTATTGACTGTTCTAAAGTAAATTAAGACTAAGAACTGATCACTGAATTTAGCAACAAGAACAGCCTCAGTGAAGTGTTGGGACAAAAGCTCACTGTGGTGGGTTCAAGAGATACAGGAAATGAGGAGCCGAAGACAGAGCAGAGACAACTCTTTTGAGTTCTTCTACAAAAGGAATAAATCGGACAGTAGCTAATGGGAGTGAGAATTTTTTTCCAAGATAAAAGAAATGAAAATATATTTAAATTACAGATACATATATAAATATACATTAAAACATATCTATACAAAATATATAAAACACAGAAAAGTGGGGAGAATTTCTGGTAGGTGAGTGTGAAAAATCTGTGAGGGTTCTCCTCATAATGCTGCAGTGTTCTCAGTGAACTCAGAAACAAGATGATCAGCTAAGGATGAGAAAGAGGTACAGACAATCTGAAGAGAAGGGCGACAATAGCAAGCCAGCATGCAGGACAGAAGGAGGATGAATGGACTGAAGCTCAGAAAGCCAACCTGGCAGCTTGCAGGGCCACTCTGAGCATAAACGTCGGTGAGAGGCACTAACCTGGTGGTGTGCTTTTCAACAGCAGCCATGTTCAGCTGGACAGGTACACAGAATAGCTGGACAGGTATACAGCAGGCAGGAAGGAATGAACTAGGATTATAATTTGTCAAGTGAGTATGATGAAGCAAGAGAGGGACTACGACTGACCATGAATTTAAGCTGAACAAGGAGGGGACGAAGACGTTCGAGGGACTAAAGGCGATAGGATGGACAAACTGGAGGCCTAGAGGGACGGAAGCAGGCCTGGGTAGAAGTGCAAGGGATAGGCTAGCCTATTCCCTAATGTATGCCTCCCACCTGCATCTGTCTCCTGAGTTCTTGATCAACATATATCCAGCAGCTGACTAGACTTCCCTAAGTGGGTCCCCCACAGGCACCTGAGACCAAGTATATTACACTGAACACATCATTTCCATCCAAACCTCCTGCCTCTTCCGGCTCCCTGTCCCCACTCAGTTCTGCCTTACCCAGAAACCCACGAGGCTCTCGACTCTTCCTTCCCACCACCCTCCACCAACTCCCACGTTCTATCCTCAAACACAACTAGTCACTAAAACCTAGGGGTTGAGCTTTATCTTCTCTCTGCAATTCATCTGCTGATCTCAGTGTCACTACAACTCCTTTACTTAGTTCAGGCTCTAATTTCTTACTAACACATAGTCTCCTAACATTCAGTCTGCTGATCCATCTTCCACAAAACCACTAGAGTGGCTTTCAGATATGGTCAGACCTTTCTTAACTTAAATCCTTCAGTGGCTTCTCAAGCACCCTTTAAAATAAAGGGCAAGTTCCTGGCGTGACACAAATGCTCCTATAAGACCTGCCCCTCTTCCCACAATGTCCCTCATCCTCTTCAAGGTGAAGTGCCTTGTCTGAAGCCCCAAATCACCTTGTGTATATCTATCTCTGTGTGGCAGCATTTTTCATATTATACTGTAATTGCTTATTATTAATCTCTTCTACCAGATGATAGGTTTTTTGGAAGGCAAGATCCCTGGATCCCTGTCATATTTGAATTTGAGATGCCAGGGCTATGTAGAATTTGGTACAAAGTAAGTAATAAACAAACAAACAAATTAATGGTGGGATAATACTCGAAGATTTTAACCTAATAATAGGACTGTGGCTAACAGTTGTTCATCCCTGCCTGCTTGTTGTTATCCAAATATACCCACATTATTAGTTGAAGTGTGTGTGATATTATGGCCTGATTCTTGTAGACTTTGTAAATGCTTAGACAAAAGGAAAAGATCTGCTGCTTTTTAGGATTATAAGTATGCAGAAAAGAAATTCTCTGGCATTTAAGAAACAACTCTGGTCTGGAGAAGAGAGAAAAGCTGATCATCACATGGCATTCAAAAAATATTTACTGAGGTACCTGGGTGGCTCAGTCGGTTAAACGTCCGACTCTTGGTTTTGGTTCAGGTCACGATCTCACAGTTCATGAGTTCGAGCTCCACATGGGATTCTGTGCTAACAGTGCAGAGCCTGCTTGGGATTCTCTCCTTCTCTCTCTGCCAGCCCCTCCTCCTCTCTCTCTTCCTCTCTCTCTCTCTCTCTCTCTCTCTCTCTCTTCTCTCTCTGCCAGCCCCTCCTCCTCTCTCTCTTCCTCTCTCTCTCTCTCTCTCTCTCTCTCTCTCTCAGAACAAATGCATAAACATATTTTAAAACGTAACTAAGTAGCTATGGGGCTAGGCCCCCTGCTAGGCAATGGGAAGACAGGTTTGGCAAAACAGAGTCCCGAACCTAATGGTAATTATAATCTAATAATGCCAACCCCTATTAATTAAATACATACTGAGTACCAGGTATTGTGCGAAGCACTTTGCATATATTATCTCATTTAATTTTAGCAACAATTTAAATGGAAATTTAGCAACAGTTTTAGGAGATAGGTACATTATTATTACAATTTTTGAAATGAGAAAATGAGGCTTAGAAATTTAAGTAACTTCCAAAGAGCAGAGCCAGTGACTGGCTAATCTGGGGTACCTGCTTCTAAAGCCTTTAACCGCTATACCACTGAATCCTCTCACTGTCAGTTACTGCAGAAGTAAATACTGCAAAGTGACCTGATGTCACTTCATTATCAGGACATCATCCTCCCTCATCCCTCACTTTTAGATATCTTGAAAGATGCCCTATCCTAAGAACAACACAATCTGAATTTCTATCAAGATATGTATGCCACCGTGGGACAAATAGAAGGAATCCATTTAATGATTTTGTTTTAAAACTGGCTTGTTCCCCTTTGCACAGCTGTATTTTTTTTAACATTCAGGAGAGAGGAGGAGGAAAGGAATGATAGCACTTTCAATCAGGAAAAAGCCAAAAGCTTAACAAAGAATTATTTAATCATTAACAGTTTATACTGCTTTGTTCTGTTTTTTAAGCAGAAGGGGAAGAGTAAAAAGAGAGCCAAGAGAAAGAAGCTAAAGGTAGAGGGACCAGGAGACGTGCTTTCAAACAGCCTTCTTTTACTTTCTGGAGAGAAAGATTCACTGACCTAGTAGGCTGACAGAACAAAAGAAAAGTGTAGTATTTTTCCATGTTTTGACTAAGAAAGGAAAAAAAAGGACCCTGGCCAAACGGCAAGAGGCAGGAACGGAGCAGAATGACAGCCATCTCCCCTTGTCTATGGAAATACTGTCCTTTGGCTAACCAGACCAACTTGAGAGAGAGGACGAGCTCCCAGCAGCAGCAGGAAGTGTGACTGGTAAACAGACGCAGAGCAGCAAAACACATCATGATCATTAGGCTGAATGTCAGGAAATCCGAGATCTAGTTTTGCTGCTGCTGACCTTGAACAAGTCTCAACCTCTCTGGCATCAGACAGTTGAAGATTTGCACCTTCCCCATTTCCATTTCTCTCCTCACACCTGGTTCTACATCCCATTCCTTTATTTTTAGAAATCTATTTCAGTATATGTTCTGAGTTACATGTTCTCTGTTCTTAACACATTCTTTAGTCCCTAAATCACCTTGTGACAGATTGCCTGAAAACCAAAATAGTGTTGAAATATGGCATATTTATTTTTTATATAAAAATGGACAACATAATATTAAAAATGTTGAGCCCATAATCCTAAAACCCTAATGTGACATCTGTTTTTGGTTTTGCATATTATACTTGTCAGCTTTTTCCAAATGATGCTGCTATTTTTTACTCAACTGCAAATAAATAATACTTCTTGGTAATATTTCATCCATATTTCACTGCTTTCTATAGAGCAGTGACTGAAGGAAAAAGTTCCTCACCTCTGATCTGGAGGTGCTGACTTACCTACAAGAAGCCTTCTGAGTAGAATAGATGAATTCACATTTCCCATGGATGCAGTAACCATTGAGGTTTTCAGGGCAAGGCATGTGGTTTCCTATATAAACATCTTCTCTTTGATCACTAGCATCTTAAAAAAACATAAATCAGAGCAATAAACAGTAAAAAGCAACTGAAAAATATGAACTTTTCAAAGGTTCTGACAACAAATAAATTGGCTGGTAATATGGGAAAGAAATTATCAGATAGGGGGCTGAATAAGAACCAAACCATAAACATCTTGGCTAAAGAAATAAATGCTAGCTCAATAAGAAAGTGCATCTCTATGAACAAGAGATGGTGTATTATAGCTCTGGCTTTTAGAAAACTGACTTAATCTAGTCATTCACCCAGGGACTATGAAATTGAGGCCAAAACACCTAGATTGGACGAGAGCAAGTTATGGCACTCTGAAATTTTAGGGTGAAATATTTTTGGAATGAAAACTATTAAACATATTGAGCATACACTGAGTACCCACACATCCTGCAATGGATTTTTAAGCCTTTGTTTCTGGCATATATATTAATACAATCATCCTCAGTTCTACGGACTCAAGAGTTCCTACACAGGCCTGTGCTTATGTAGGAAAACTCCCCAGGCTTCCTGTCAGTTTCTTACATTTCTAACTTACAAATTCTGTGATTAGCTGTGTGTTCTTGAGAGTACTACCCTCCCTAAGCTGAGATTTCATAACTGTAAAGTCAGGATCATAACAGGATCTATATACTTCATGTGGCTTTGAGTGCCACATGAGATAATTAACTATGCACAAGACCACTAAGACAACCAGCCCTCTATCTATATACCGCACCATGTAACAGCAAAGGCTATCTTCCCCAAATACAAGTAAAGGTGTTGCTATAATTGGAAAATTATTAATGGAAACAAATTAAGAAGGAATAAAATAGGAGACTGTGTATCTATATTATGTATGTGTAGGAAAGAAGAGCAAGGAGAAGAAAAGAATGGAAGTACTAAGTATGAAAAGAAACCTGAGAACTAAAAATGCAGATTTTCTGGAGACTGAAACTTACATACAAAAGGAAAAATGTGTAGTGATTATTAGGCTCAATGATACCTAAAAGCAGGGAGAACATGTCATCCCTCACAAGAACACATTGATGCTATTTTACGTCAAAATTTATGTATTTATATTGTACTAACTTATGCCTATAAAGAAAACTGAACCAGAAATCTAGAAATCCAACATGGAAATTTTCAAAGTATCTCTGCTATTTTGTTTTAAGTTTTTATTTGAGAGAGAGAGAACATGTGCAGTGGAGGGGCAGAGAGGGAGAGAGAGAGTATCCCAAGCACACTCTGCACCATCAGTCAAATCACAGTCTCTCCAATGCAGCTGAATAAAATCAGCCTTGTCCACACAATAGGAGACACACATGTTAATTTTTAATTTTCTAACAGCCGCATTTTTTAAAGTAAAAAGAAATAGGAAAATTAATTTTAATCCTATATTTATTCAATCTATCAAATAAGTATCACTTCAACATATAATCAATATAAAAAATTGATTTTTTTTTTAACACACATTTTCTTAAATAGGTCTTTAAAATCTGGTGACCACTTAACACAGCACATCTCAATTCTGACTAACCATTTTTCAAGTACTCAGTAACCACATACTGCTAGTACCTACCATAACAGAAAGCACAATATAGATGACTATTCATTTATCATTTATTAATATGATATACCTTTCATATGCCGGGTACTCTGCTAGGTGCTGGGGACAGAAAACTATTCTGTCTTAAAAGGGCTTATAAAGAAGGTCTCCTCAAGCTATAATTTTGCCACAAGAAATCCCTTCGGGCTCCTATAATCCTAAGCACCCACTTCTCCACCATAATACTCATGATATTATCTTACAACCATTTGGGTTTTTTAACTCAGTCTCTACTATGAGACTGTGAGCTCCTTAAGAATCTAGACATTTGTATTATTTATTTCTGTATAACTCCTAACACTTAGAATGTAGTACTTTTCTTGCTATCGTTTCAAATTAAAGGTGCTATTCCACATTTGTAATCAAACCATAAGTGACTTGAGCCATGCAACTTGTCTCCCATTAGCACTCATCACACTGCAACTTCTCAGAGCATGATACTTTCATGGTGTGTTACGCCATGAAGTATAGAATAATGGGACTATAGAGACTAAGGTTATGTACCAACCTGTAATAATAAGATGTTGTAATGTGTATAATAATGGTACTTTATAGGTCTACAGAGGCTGTGGTAATGTACTAATCTACTATAAGAAAAGTCTTATAAACAGCAGGAAATTTCAAGAATAATGCAGAATTGAAAGCTATCAGAGAATTCATACACATTACAGCAATAAGAAAAAGTTAACTAAATCAAGAACAGGGTTTTGAGAAATTAGTAAACAAAGTATAGCACCAGAGGCATTTACTGAATGAATTCATGAAAGAATGTGGTATCAGGCTCTAGACAAAGCAAAGCCATCTAAAAACATGGACATGTCCAGTAAGACTTTGAAATCTGTGGATGTCACAAAGTCCAAATTTAGCATTCTGCCCAATGATAGCTCTATTCATTCCATTATACATAAACACACTATTTCTGTGCATAGCCATATGCTCAGCTAAGCTACAGAAGATATAAAGAAAAAGTATACATGGTCCCTGCCCTTGAGAAGCTTATAATCAACTCAGGGAATCAACATATACACAGGACAAGCTGAATAACACAGAAGGGTTTTCATATGATAGTTTACAATTAAATGCAAAAAAAAAAAAAAAGGTTTTATAAAACTGGGTACACTAAAGGAAGTTCAAGCTTTTGTTTTTTAAATTTTTTTTTAATGTTTATTTATTCTTGAGAGATAGAGACAGAGCATGAGCAATGGAGGGGCAGAGAGAGAGGGAGACACAGAATCCAAAGCAGGCTCCAGGCTGAGCTGTCAGCACAGAGCCTGAGGTAAAGCTTGAACCCACCAACCATGTGATCATGACCTGAGCCGAAGTAGGTCGCTTAACCAACTGAGCCACTCAGTTGCCTGAGAAAGTTCAAGTTTAAAGAACTCATTGTAGGTGATATTACTTAGGGAAGTATTCATAGAAAGGACTCAGGTTAGGTCTCAAAGCATAGCCAGATTTATTTAGATAGAAGAAGACGGGAAACCAAAAGGAAGGTATAATGCACACAGCATTCTCAAGAACGAGAAGTAGATGAACCTTAGCAACAAGAGTTATATATTCAAACTGGGGAATGATGTAAGTCAAAACTGGAAAAACAAACAGATATCGGATTATGGAAAAATATTAACTCCAGCTGAGAAATGCTTTCTTAATCATACAGAGATAAGAAGATACTGACAGCATCCTAGCTGAAGAATAGACCAATGAAAGACAAGTTTTACATAATTGTGAGCGATTGTCAAGAGCTGGTGGTTAGGGGAGTAATTGCTAATGTGTGTGAAGTTTCTTTTTGGGCTAAGGAAAATGGTCTGAAATTTGACTCTGATATGATGCTTGTACAATCCTAAATATACTTTTAAAATAATTGAATTCAAGGTGCCTGGCTGACTCAGTTGGTAGAGCATGAAACTTGACTTCAAAGTTTGAGTTCAAGCCCCATGTTGGGTATAGAGATTATTTAAAATTTTTTTTTTATTTTTTATTTTATTAAAAAATTTTTTTAATGTTTTATTTATTTCTGAGAGAGAGAGAGAGAGAGAGAGAGAGAGCAAGGGAGGGTCAGAGAGAGAGGAAGACACAGAATCTGAAACAGGCTCCAGGCTCTGAGCCGGCTGTCAGCACAGAGCCCGATGCAGGGCTCGAACCCACAAACCGTGAGATCATGACCTGAGCCGAAGTCGGACGCTTAACTGACTGAGCTACCCAGGCACCCCTGTTTTATATTTAAAAAAATTGAATTACATACTTTAAAGAGGTAAATACACAGTGGTATGTAAATTGTATCTGAAATAGCTATTAAAATTTTTGGATAAAATTGGATAATAGCATGCATGATAAAGGGGTAAGAGATAAAGACCAGGTGGCCAGTTAGGAATTCACTACATAATCCAAACTTGTGGCAATGAAAAACTAGGCAAGAGCCAGTAGGAATAAATATTAGAGATACAGAAGAAATAAATACAGCTTGAAGATGCTTTGGAATGACCTCTCAGAAACTTAGAGCTGGAAGGGTCTTTGGGGCCCATCTGGTCTGATGAAGAAATCGCTTTATAAAGTTACAACCCCAGGGTCCTGTTTCTACTTGACCACTTCCAGAAGTTAAAACAAAAAAAAAATCAACAGTTAATTCCGGTATTGTCAAATGCTCCTTATGTTGAATGGAATCTCTCTTTCTTTAACTATTGATTTCCCCAGTCTGTCTACTTCATAGCTCACTGCCCAACAATTTTTTTTCTTAAGGTCAAACTTCCCTAGTCCCATCCTTTAGATAACTTGCAACAACCATCTTTACAAGTAATGCCCAGCACTAATCCTTAAATGTACTCTAAGCATTTAGTAGGACAGAACTGTCTTTATTAAAGATGCTTTTAATACAGAATTATGCTCCAAAGAAAATATGCATGAATTCAAAGAAACTATGATCAATAAACATATGAAAATTCTCAGCATCACTAGTCATTAGGGAAATGGAAATCAAAACTACAAGACAGTATCCACACCCATTAGGATGACTACTATCCAAAAAGAAGGAGGGGAGGAAGGAAGGAAGGAAGGAAGGAAGGAAGGAAAGGAAGGAAGGAAGGAAGGAAGGAAGGAAGGAAGGAAGGAAAGGAAGGAAGGAAGAAGGAAGAAAAAGAAAGAAAGAAAGAAAGAAAGAAAGAAAGAAAGAAAGAAAGAAAGAAAGAAAGAGAGAAAGTAGTTAAGTGCTGGGCATGCATGTGGAGAAATTAGAATCTGTGTGCCCTGCTGATGAGAATGTATGATACAGCTACTGTGGAAAACAGTATGCTGGCTCCTCAAAAAATTAAACACATAATTACTATTTGACCTAGCAATTCCACTTCTGAGGATATATGCAAAAGAACTGAAAGCAGGGTCTCAAAGAGATAGCTATAAACCCATATTCAAAGCAACATTCATCACAGCTAAAATGTGGAAGCAACACAAGTGTCCATCACTGAATGAATGGATAAACGAAATGTGGTATGTATATACAAAGGAACATTATGCAGCCTCAAAAAGGAAGGAAATTCTGACATGCTACAACACAGATTAATCTTGAGGATATTATGTGCACTGAAATAGGCCAGTCACAACTGGAGGTTTCCACTTGTATGAGGTTCTTAAAGCAGCCAAAATCATAGAAACAAAAAGAATGATAGTTGCCAGGGCTGAGGGAAAAAGTGGGAAGCTATTGTTTACTGGGTATAGTTCCAGTTTTACAAGCTGAAAGTCTTCTAGAAATGGATGGTAGTGGTGGTTGCACAACTTCATGAATATATTTAATACCACTGAGCTGTGCACTTAAGAATGGTTAAAATGGCAAATTTTGTTATATGCATTTCACCACAATAAAAAAATTAGGGAAAATATGACTCTAAATATGAGCCTAATGACAGAAGGTTTAGTAGAGTGAACATAGGAAATGGGGTTCAAATTTAGACCTCTAGTCATCACTGAGTACCTATTATGTTCCAGGCCCTACATATGAATATATGAAACTGGAGCTTAAGATTAAGTTCTAGGGGCGCCCGGGTGGCTCAGTCAGTTAAGCGTCCAACTCCTGATTTCAGTTCAGGTCATGATTTCACAGTTTGTGAGATCAAGCCCTGCAATGGGCTCTGCACAGCACAGAGCCTGCTTGGGATTCTCTATCTCCCTTTCTCTCTGCCCCTCTCCCTCTTGCATATACTCTTTCCCTCTCTCTCAAAATAAACTTTTAAAAAAAAGATTAAGCTCTGAATTTAAACAAGAGAACAAATGTTCACCAAGGGGACAGCTGAAAGTACATTAAATTTATGAAGGAAATGAAGTAAAGAAAGAAAGCAAAGAAACAGTAGAGCACTCTGGAATAGTTGTGAAACAAGAAAAAGAGGACCA
This sequence comes from Proteles cristata cristata, assembly GCA_017311185.1. Classification (NCBI taxonomy): domain Eukaryota; kingdom Metazoa; phylum Chordata; class Mammalia; order Carnivora; family Hyaenidae; genus Proteles; species Proteles cristata. The sequence continues at coordinate 668,422 of JAESUZ010004879.1, forward strand.
GGGCTTAGGGCCAGAAAGCCTAAATTCTAGTCTTTGCTCTGCCATTCTACATGAGCCACCAACTCACAGTTTCAGCTTCTTCGTCTGAAAAATGAGGATAACTTGGTTGTGACAAGGATCAAATAGTAACACAAATATATGAAAGCACCTGACACACAAAAGGGCACACAAGTAATAATTGTTGAATAAATGAATGTCCCACTGACGTCACTCATGAACCACACTGAACAAGATGCAGTAGACTCACTGATGGTGAGACCTTTGGCAGCAGCCAGGTACCAACAATGAAAACAAAAAAACAGAAGTATTAACAATCACCATAATAACATCCATAAGAAATTTAGTGATACAGCACTTAACAATCAGAGTAATCCTAGGCTGTGGATAGTAGTATCCTCACTATATATATATATATATATACACACATATATGATCATTGAGGATCAGAAAAAGCAGGCCACACAGCCTTTTTTAAGTGTAGACCAAGTCTGATTCCACAGAGCAAGCTCTTAACCATCACACTATTATTTCACCAAGCCACTCTGGGAGATGTGAAGGGAATGGACAAAAGCCGAATGTCCAAGCACCTGCTCTCTGGGCCAAATAAATTAGATTAACTTCAAAAAGGAAATATAAAAAGCCTTTAAAGATGGAATAAAGCACAGTTTCAGAAACCACAGCAGAGATGCAGCCTCGCACAGCAAGAACTGGGCACAGAATGGTCCTCTCCAAACAATACCCTCAGGCAAGTGGTGACAGGCTCCATGAACAACAGCTGCAACTGTTAGTCTCTGAACAATGTTGGTGTGTGTACGATATAAAAAGTATACTTGGTCACTCTGTGGCTCCTTCCACCCACAGAGGCATTCAGAAACAAATCTACCACCAGCGGCAGTGTTTTCAAATACAAAGGAGAGTATGGTTCTAAGCGATGATGTTATAAGAAAATCCAGCACCAGATGGCCTATCTGCAAAGGCATCTTCCACTGGCTGGCTGTCCTGGTCCTTCAGTGTACAACCCAAATAAAGCATAAGGAGCTGCTATTAACAACCAAGACATGCACCTGGTAGGTCATCTGCTGAGGCCACAACACCCACATCAACCCTGCATCAGTAACTCTCTAGCTCATTTCTACAAATCCCTACACTTTAAAAAATGTAATATATTCTTTCTTGTTTCCCCTACACTACCCTGTACCTAATCTTCATTACTAAATATCCCTCTATACATATTTTCCTAACCCAAGTCTCCTCAGACCCCATCAAAGAATTATCTATGTGGGTATAAAAGCTATCTACCCTCCAATACCCTAACTCTTCCTTTCTCAGCCTTTCCACTCTTCCCAGTGAAACACATTTTCTGATGTGAACAAACTCTTCTGGCTCCTCAGCCATTCCCTTAGAAAGTATACCTTTCATCCCCCTGACTTACCAAGATCACATTACTTCCTACATCCCCTTTCCTTCCATCTTCCTCTGCCATGCTTCCCACCCATCACCTCCAGATTAGCATTCCACTGTCATCTCCCAGTGACCTTCATCTCTTAGGGGTCTGTGCCATCCACCCAGACAGCCTTCTAAAATCCTCATCAGGACTCTCCACAACACTCCGCAGCACACACACACAGACTCCCTCAAAGATTTTAGCAATTGGCTCAGTCTTAACTTTCAATGAGGGGAATTTATCAAGGCCACTTTAAAAATAGAGCATATCAAAAGAGCCATATTAAAATATATAAATGACAGTCATCAAGTAATGGAAAAAATAGTACCAATATCTTGGTATCTTTGGTATCATCCCTGCAGCAAGAGTAGAGACTAGTGAGAGAAAGAGGTCAAAGGGATAAGGGATCCGGTGAAGTGAAGCTCAGGAATGAAGCGAGAATGTCTTGGAGATAAAGAAGGTGTTACGGTTAGATTGTAGGCTTTCATATGAAAATATCTTTGGACAGGAGCACCTCGGTTAAGCGTTGGTTAAGCTTCCGACTTCGGCTCAGGTCATGATCTCATGGTTCGTGGGTTTGAGCCCCGCGTCGGGCTCTGTGCTGATAGCTAGCTCAGAGCCTGGAGCCTGCTTCAGATTCTGTGTCTCCCCCTCTCTCTCTGAACCTCCCCTGCTCAAGCTGCCTCTCTCTCACTCTCTCTCAGAAATAAATAAAACATTAAAAACATTAAAAAAAAAAAAAGAAAAGAAAATATCTTTGGACCAAAGTGGCCATGCTGAAATGTCATATACCACAAAGGAACTTCCTGGATAGATGGAAATGTTAGAGACTGTGGGTATACATGGATATATATGGGGTGCATTCATTTTTGAAAACTCACAGCTTAACATTCGTTTATCTCACTGTATGTAAATTATACCTCACAAAAACACCTGTAAAATAAGAATAATGATAATCAAGTGGGTAGAGGTATACAGGCAAAATAAAAATGACAGAATGCTGTAGACTGTTGAAGGTGTGTACTGGGGAAAGGAGGGTTCATTACACTATTCTGTTTACATATGTTTGAAATGTTCTATAATCAAGTTGTTAAAATCCCACCTCTCAGACCTCATGCTCAACCATCTTACCCTGTATGGCTTCAACATCTGCCATAATGCTTCTAACACTGCAATTTTCAGTATTTACCACAGGTTTTCCAATAGCCCAAGAAAAGCACTGATTCAGCCACCGTGCTGGACATTTGAATGTTCTATTTCATGAGCATTACTTTCAAAGAGCTCAACTTTAAAAAACCTTCCCTACTGAGCACTATATTCCAATTTGTCCAGCTACTTGCCGATGCTGCGTTTCTGCTTTTCACTTTGTAGCCTCCATCCCTAGAGCCCTACCTACCTAGCAAGTCTTGGTTGTGTCCTGGGGACACAAATACTTACTAAGGGCCTCCTATAAATGCCTGTAAGGACAAAAAATAGAAGCAAATGAGGGGAAAATACAAAATAGCACCTTTTGACCTCTAATCCTCACTACTAGAACATTTCTTAACTCTTTCACAATTTAATTTCACATTTATAACTCTAGAGAAACTCTTTGGTTCAAGATTACCAATGATTCCCTTGTCTTCAAATTCAATACTTGTCCTCTCCCACTTTTATGCAACCTCTCCCTTTTGGCTTCTGTGCCACTGTAGTTTTCTTGGTTTTCTCTGGATCTAGATAACTGTGCCATCTAACGGAACTTTCTACAACTTTCTATATGTTCTATGCCTGTGCTGTCCAATATGGTAGCCACTGGCCACATGAGGCTATTTAAATTTAAATTAATTAAAATGAAATGAAATTAAAGGTTTCATGTCTCAATCATGCTAGCCCTATTTCAAGTGTGCAATAGTCTAAACAACATAACTCTATAATCTCATACTCATTCCCATGACTTATCTATCACCTTTGTCTCAAAAGACTGACTTGCAAATTTATGCTAAACAAGTCATATGGACTTATTTAGTTTCATAAGCAACTCAAACTCCAAAATTAATTACCTCCACCATCAACTCCTCCCTTACCTTACCCAAAACACCCTGCCTCTCCCAACATCCTTAGTTGCATAAATAGAAACCATCATCCAAGTCATCTGAACTCTCTATCCCTCTGATTTAAACAGAAGTCTATTCCCCTTTGAGTCTACCTAACTGATCTCCCTGCCTCTAGTCCAATATATATATATATACACATACATACATACACACACACACACATATATATAATATTCCTGCCAGATACCATTCATTCAACTGGTTAACTCTGCAGCCTTGTCTTTTTCAAACATATTAATAATCCCCCTACAAATAAAGTTCAAATTCCCTAGGATAACACAGCATTTAAGATACATAATCTGGCCCCAAACTTTCTAGTCTCGTCTTCCATTTCTATCTCTCAACCCCCCTAACTCTCCAGCCAAAAAAGGATTCCTTACCATTCTCCAATTCATTCTATCATAATGTTTACATCCACACCTCTGCTAACGGTCTTGCATTCTCCTTAAATATCTTTTTGACCTCTGTTAAAATCCTAACCATCCTTCAAGGTTCAGCCCTAATTTCACCTCTTCCATTAAGCTTCTCAGACCCTCACTATATGCCACCAAATAATAATCTTTTCTTTTCTGAATTTCCATTGCACTTTTCAACCACACTACATGTATAACAATAGCCAATTTCTACTTTGTTAGATGTAGGCTATATTCATTTTTTATTATATCACTAAGATCTTTAAAGAGAATGGTCATGTATTAGTTATCTTTCTATCCACCAAGAGTGTCTGATAAAACGACCAGTATAAAACAGACATATAATAAATAATATCTACTGATTATATCTACTAATTTCATTTGAGTTATAGATCAGTTCTTACCTGTAAAGTATTTTCAGTATCTCAAAAGTGGCCTAGGGACTAAACTATCCCTGTAATTTTATCAAAGGCTGACAAGTATTCAGGACATACACAATTTCCCAAATTACTTTAAGTATGAGCCTCTACCTACTGAAAAATAGCCTTCCTATTCAGGCCATGTACTAACAGTATAGAGAAATAAAACTGGGGCTGAATTATTACATCTCCTATGCGAATACAGGAGATCTTTTATTTTCAATATAGCACTTACATCAACATAGGAAAACTAGTATTTCAGGAGCTCATGGAATATAAATGATTCAGGTTTGATAGGATTCTAGTGAGGAAATAATAAATTCAATGATAATAACAGTTATCATTTATTGAGCACGTATATCAGATACTATTTTCAGCACTAGTTATGTATTATTTAATTTTTATAAAGCTATGAGTTATATACTATAATTATTCTCATTTTACAAATTTTTTAGAAATTAGGCATAAAAGGTAGATCACACAACAAAAAACATTTGTTCGTTAGTATAACCTAATAAATGAATAGAAGATGCATGTGTGAAAGAGCATTTAAGTTCCAAACTAGGAGTCTCCAGATCTAGATCTGTTTCAGGTCACTAGACAGAACCTCATGGAGCCTCAACATTCCCCTTGATCCTTAGCCCTCAGAGTAGTTGTAAGAATCAAATTAAATCAAAGAGCACTGAACTTAAGGTCAAGGAATCCAATCTCTGCGGCTCTGACCTTTACTATATCTAAGACTCTGTACAAACAAATCCTACAATTTCTTTGAGCTGTATCCATTCTTTGCAAGTACTGAGCACCTACATATGTGCCAAATATTCTGCCAGGAGTTCACAAAAGTGAACATGACAGATACAGCTTCCTGTCCTCACAAAACTCAGAGCCTACAGAGGGATACAGATGAGTAAAAGAGACAACTATAATTAAAGTTGGTTAAGTGTTCAGGTAAGAGAGGACAATAGAGAGGCACCCAATCTAGACTTATGGGTCAAGGAATATTTCCCAAGAAGAAATGACTTCTAAGCTAAGACTGAAAGGATGAATATTAGTTAGAGAAAAGTTCCAGACAGAGGGAACAAGACCTGTGCACAGAGGGCAAGCATTAATTGTAGATTCTAGAGAAATAAAAAGGATTTCAAAAGCAAAGATGAGGGATCTTTCTGTGCAATTTCTTACACCTACATGTGAAACTGCAATTATCTCAATAAAAATTTCAATTAAAAAAACAACATATGTGAGAGTACTCTGTAAATTGAGAATAAGTGCCTTAGTTCATATTATTACTGACAATATATTCCACAACATACTGCTACAGAGGGCAAAGTTGGAAGGGTCATTATAATGGGAACAGAACTACCACGGACAGCTACTGACCATATTTCAATAGTCGCCCAAAATTTGGAAAATCACGATTCAATACCTTTCACATCTGGTCGATACTGTAGTCCATCATCTTTTTTCCCCAACAAACTAGTGTCATCTGTGTCTATAAAAGAAAAGTTTTCAAATTAAGACACATATGATATTTAACTCATACCAGGAAACTTCCAAATATTTCCAAATGTTCCAGGTCCTTCCTAACTTTGTCCATTTATCCGGCTCACATTTCCCTACATTCCCTTGATCTATTATGCCATTTCTACCTCAGGCCTCCCAAATATATACACACTCTGCATGATGAACAGCCTAATTTCATTTAAACTTCAGCTCAAATGTCCTCTACTTAAAAAGTCTTCCCCGTGCAAACTAAAATAACACATACCCTGAAGAGAAAGGATTACCCCTCTCTCCATGGGACAATGATCTCAAGATTTACCTTCTACCACTGTTTCCCTGGAAACATATCAGATTAAGATAAATATGGAAACTCAGTTATGTTATCAGACAAAATTTATAATAAAATGACCTGAGTGGTAAATTGTACTTGGACTTGGAAGACTATATGAACTACAAATGCCTATTGGAAGCACAAGCTTCACCTTCCCACTACATAGGGAGGGAGGAAAGGGAAGGTATCATTAGGTATGAATGGAAATATTCAATTAACTTCAATTAACAAAACTCTCAAGTCTGACCAACTTGAAGTTTGAGATTCAGGTAGTACCATTCAATCATGAACCAATTCCTCATAAAATATATGATTTCTCTAAGCTACTATTTCAACTTGGGCTCTAAACCCCACTCTAGAAAAGAAAAACAAACCAGGGCACCTGGATGGCTCAGTCAGTTAAGCGTCTGACTTGGGCTCAGGTCACGATCTCTGAGGTGGAGCTCCACATCAGGCTGACAGCTTAGAGCCTGGAGCCTGCTTCAGATTCTGTGTTTTCCTCTCTCTCTCTACCCCTCCCTCCCTCTCTCAAAAAATAAATAAACATTTAAAAATTAAAGATTAAAAAAAGAAAAACAAACAGAAAAAACAATACTACTTCTTTAAGATCAAGGTACCTACAAGGGGTCTCTATCAGCAAATGGTTTGCTCTCCTGCTCCATTTTTGACCCCCAGCTGGAAACTCTCTCATGAGCTTCTTGGGCATTCTCTGGAAGCTCAGACCAGAGGTATTGCAATCCCTTGTGCAGTATTCCACAAATAATTTGTTACCAATATAAAGCACCAAACTTTGCCATACAACTTTTTTCTCTTAGCTTAGATAAAAAAATATATCCCTTTAATAAGTCCAAAACAGGTAGGAGGAATGGATGTCCTAAGCAGGACTCCTAGGACCAAATCCTAGTCCATGACAACGTGCCTGGCTCTTGTATGTTACTAGGAAATGATACATTATCCTGGCCCTGTGCGTATTACTCAGGAAAGAAGATTGAGAACCCTTGCCTTTAGTGACTGGATATTTCTAGTTGGAACAGAAAACAAAAATAAATTCTTAGTTTCATGGCTTCTAAACTATGACATAAAGCAAAAAGAGCAAAAAGAATTTTAAACTGAAAGTGATAATTTTTCCTTATATTCTATAACCTCACACCAAAATCTCTTAACAGTATATATAATATGTAGAAGCAAAAACTACAGAGAGAATGTGAAAACAAAGTTAACTTCTCTACTGTAGAAAAAAAGATGAAGAGATATATGGCAATGCATATAGTTTTATTATTATAATTAAAATAAGTTGATTAATTCTTAAACAGATATAATTATTACTATAAATTTTATACAAACTTTAAGAACTATAAATGTATCTACAAGTCCGTATAAGGAATAGCTTAATAAATGGAAAACTCCTAAATTAGTAACAGAACAAAGAAATTCTAAAACATAAAGTAATTTAAAAAAACCAAAGCATCAAAGACTTCTCATTTTACACGTATGTAACACTACTAAAATGACAAATAAGATTTCAAACACACAACATAATAAAAACAGGTCTCTGGATGAGTAGAATAGCTTTTACCTGTGCAATGACCAAGATGCCTTATATCAATTTGTTCTTGCTTTATACAAGATGCTTCTCGAACAAAACAAGGATTGTTGTAGGAACTCCCATCAGAAGCACACACGGGATTAAAACTGTATCCACTGCAATCTATATTACATACACACCTGTTGGAAAAGATATAAATTACCTATATTTTAAAACAAAATTTCATAATGCTGTACTTCACTTTCTTCTGCTTTCTGTTAACAGAAGTCAGTATATTGTTCTAAGTAACTGATAAAAGTTTAACAATTTTCACTATTGTAAAACAAAAGTTAAAATCTTTTTTTTAAATGTTTTTACTTATTTTTGAGAGACAGAGAGAGAAAAAGCATGAGTGGGGGAGGGGTGGAGAGAGAGGGAGACACAGAATCTGAGACAGACTCTAGGCTGAGCTGTCAACACAGAGCCTGACATGAGGCTCAAACTCGTGAACCATGAGATCACGACCTGAGCCGAAGTCGGACACTTAATCGACTAAGCCACTCAGGTAATCCTAACAATTTCTTTCAAGTGAGAATTCAGAGATAATTTCATCTAGATATTATTAATCCAGTGGTTTCCCTGAAAGTTTCATATCTAGATACAATAATCAAGAGATGTCAAATGTCAACATTAATTAAAAAGCAAAATGGTTTAGTGGAAAGAACACAGAATTATGAATCAAAAGTCATGAATCTAAATCCTAGCCCAACTAATTACCAGAACTGTGTCCAGATTCTTCCCCTAAGTCTTAGTTTACTTATCTGCAAAATAGAGGTTATAATAACATACCTACCTCGCCAAATAACTGGAAAGATTCAAAAACATAATTGATACAAAACATGTAAACTGAAAGCCCTCAAAAGTGTTTCTAGCTGCACATCTACCTGTACCACTAAGTGTCCACTAAACACTAAGATTGCATGAGGAAGTCTAGGGCATAGTCATTCTTCTCAAGAACAATAAAATCTAATCGGGAATATAAAAGTAAAATAAACAGAAACTTTTCCTTATCTAGCATCACTGTAGTTTCAGAAGCTAAACTAATCTTCCTGCTGAAAACAACAAAAAATATAGGAAAAGTTTTTAAAAATATTGTCTCAAATATATTCATAAGTAGACAAGAAATCAAGGAATATTCCAAACAAAAATTAAAAGAAGACAGAAATAGGGAAAGGTCAATCGAGTTTGCTAAAGCTGATGTTCACCTTGAAAGTGTTTGCCAAATTGAGTAAACTCAATTATCAACTTTTGTGCCTTTCCAGGCCTCTGGGAACAAAAGACAAAGAATACTGACCTACCTAAATGGGGAGCCTGAAGACACTAGAAAAGCTGGTCCATCAAATAGTTACAAGTCTCAGCATGAAGGTAAACTAGAAATGAGTTGCCATGTTCCACAGGGACTATTTAAAGGTGAAAAAAAATGCCCGGATCATGGCATTGAAGAGAGGAAAGAAAAACATCTCCCCTGAGAATTAAAAACCATAAGCCAGCCCTCACATGGGTAATTACAACTTAAAATACTACTTGGGTGTTCTGAAAAACCTCAAACCCAGATTTTAAGAGCCAAGGACTAGAAAGAGCCTTAGGCAACTGACAGAAGCAAATGCACTCTCCTCTGGAGAAACCCAATTGTATTATCCTCAGCCTCAAACATTTTCCAAGATATAGTTCTGAGAAGAATAAGTAGATCACACACACTCAGTCATTTATCTACAAAAAATAAGGAAATAAAACACCATGAGTGAAACAAGCTGATTTGAAAATGAACCAAGCAGGGACACCTCACTGGCTCAGCCAGTGGAACATGCAACTCTTAATCCTGTGAGTTTGAGCCTCACAACAGGGGTAGATTTGACTTTTTAAAAAAAGGATGAGAGAGTTACCTGGGTGGCTCAGTCGGTTAAGCCCTGACTTCAGCTCAGGTCATGATCTCACAGTTGGTGAGTCTGAGCCACGTGTTGGGCTCTGTGCTGACAGCATGGAACCTAGAGGGTGTTTCAGATTCTTTGTCTCCCTCTCCTCCCTCTCTCTGCCTCTCCCCCTCCCACAATGTTTCTTTTTAAAAAATAAATAAACATTAAAAAAAAAAAAAAAGGAAGGAGAGGGAGAGGAGAAGAAATGAACCAAATAGCACTTTTAATAAATTTAAAAAAAAAAAAAAACAAATTGTTTAGATTTAACAGCAGATAAGAAAAACTAAAGGTGAGTTAGGGAACCAGAAGACAGGTCAAAGGAAATTATCCAGACCACAGCAAAGAGTCTGGGATGGAACATATGAAAACCAGATTAAGAGAGATGGGAAGACTAGGGCACATGGGTGGCCCAGTTAGTTAAGCTCATGTCATGATCTCATGGTTCATGAGTTTGAGCCCCATGTCAGGCTCTCTTCTGACAGTGCAGATCCTGCCTCAGATCCTCTCTCTCTCCCTCTCCCTCTGCCCCTCCCTTTTTCACTTGCGCTCTCTCAAAAATAAACAAACATTTTTAAAAATGGTAAAAGGCCTTCAAGAAAAAAGAAAAAAAAGAGACAGAGAAGACACGAGTGACAGAATCTAGAAAAAAATCTGATTGGACCTCAAAAAGGAGCAAAAGGAATGAGGCAAGGGCAATATTATCAGCAATTTCTCATCAAACTTTCTAAAACTAAAAAAAGATACTAAATACCCAAAAAGCCTAATACATTCCAAATAGGATTATTAGAAAGGAGTCTAGACACAGAGATCTCACAGGAATTTTATAAAATCATCAATAAAGAATATTTTAAAAGCAGCCAGAAAAAAGAGAAAGGCAAGAGTAAGGGGGACAAGTGTCTTCAAAAGCAATACTGAAGCCAAATGTTTATTTATAGCAAAAGACAATGAAAATAATACCTGCAGTGTGCTGAAATAAAAAGGAATATACATAAAGAGAAATATCTTTCATGAATGAGAGTAAAATAAAAGAAATTTGAAAAAGTTAAAACTTAAGAGTTTGTCTCCCGCTGGCTGTCAGTTAAAGGTTAATTGTAAAGGCAGCTGAAAATTGATCTTATAAAGGAAATCTGAAATGCAAATGAAGAACAAAAGTGTAAATCTACATAATGTTACCAAAGCTAGCCTTGCAAGAGCCAAACAATTTCACTAGTAGGTAAGGCCTTTGGTAGGTAAACTCCTTGTGCATCAGGAGACAGAAGTATGAATGTTCACAGCAATGGGTGCCTGGGTGGCTCAGTCAGTTAAGCGTCCGGCTTCGGCTCAAGTCATGATCTCACGATTCATGGGTTTGAGCCCGGCGTCAGGCTCTGCTGATAGTTAGCTCAAAGCCTGGAGCTTTGGATTCTGTCTCCCTCTCTCACTGGCCCTCCCCTGCTCACATTGTCTGTCTGTCTGTTTCTCTCTCTCAGAAATAAATAAAACATTTAAAAAAAAATTTTTTTTTAAAGAATGTTCACAGCACCATTATTCATGAGAACAAAAGACTGGAAACAATCCAAATGTCCGTCAACAGTAAAATGGACTATAAAAGGATGTAGTATAGAGTCAAAAAATTAAATTCAACAAACAGTGAAATTGAATGAACTATGGCTATGTGCATTAACATGAATGAATCTTAAAAAACATAATTGCCAAGCAAAAGAAGGTACACACAGCAATGATTCCATTAACACAAAACTCAAAATCAATCAAAAGACAAATCATGTATTAAGAGATTTACCATACGTGCTGAAGCTATTTTAAAAACCAAAGAAATGGGGGCGCCTGGGTGGCTTAGTCGGTTAAGCGTCCAACTTTCGCTTAGGTCATGATCTCGCGGTTTGTGGGTTTGAGCCCCACGTCGGGCTCTGTGCTGACTGCCAGCTCAGAGCCTGGAGCCTGTTTCAGTCTGTGACTCCCTCTCTCTCTGACCCTCCCTGTTCACGCTGTCTCTCTCTCTCTCTCCTAGAAATAAATAAAACATTAAAAAAAAAATTTTTTTTTTTAAATAAAATAAAAACCAAAGAAATGATTTTCACAAAAATGCAGTATACTAGGTAGGTAAGGAAAGATGTATTCAGGGAGGAACATGGGCAGCTCTGAAGCTGTTGTTTTTTTGTGTTTTTTTAATGTTTTTTTTTTTTTTAATTTTATTTCTAAGAGAGAGAGAGAGAGAGTGTGTGAGCAGGGGAGGGTCAGAGAGAGAGGGAGTCACAGACTGAAACAGGCTCCAGGCTCTGAGCTGGCAGTCAGCACAGAGCCCGACGCGGGGCCCAAACCCACGAACCGCGAGACCATGACCCAAGCGAAAGTCGGACGCTCAACCGACTAAGCCACCCAGGCGCCCCTGAAGTTTTGATGATATTCTATTTCTGGCTTGGGAGGTAGGATTCACAAAATTTTGTTTCATTTTTATGCACTAAACCAAGTGTGTAAGTTTTCATGTACTTTTAAATGTTTTTTTTTGTTTGTTTGTTTGTTTTGTTTTGTTTTTTATTTTTATTTCTAGGAGAGAGAGAGACAGCGTGAGCAGGGGAGGGTCAGAGAGAGAGGGAGTCACAGACTGAACAGGCTCCAGGCTCTGAGCTGGCAGTCAGCACAGAGCCCGACGCGGGGCTCGAACCCACGAACCGCGAGATCATGACCTAAGCGAAAGTCGGACGCTTAACCGACTAAGCCACCCAGGCGCCCCAGTTTTCATGTACTTTTAAAGATATACTCTATATATACAATTTAAGAATTAAGGCATCCGAAAAAAGTTAAAAATTCCTAATTACTAAAGTCAAAAACGGATTTTACATTTGGAGGGGGGGACAAAAAAAACTGGGACAGAGATCATATCTGGTATGCAAAGTATAAAATATCAGCTGGCCCTTTAGAGAAAATCCTTGCCAATCCCAGGTTGACAGGATACAAGTGGACAAGAGCAGAATGGCAATAAAAGAGAAAGGTGGGCTGGGGAAAGATTACAGTACTGTTTCAGGAATCAGAAACGGCTCAAAAACAAAGGCAAGATACCATACCAGTCCAGTGAGGAGAAACAAGCGATTGAGCAGCAGGCACTGAGCACAACTGTGACCAAGCGTAGGAGAGAGTCAGCGCCCCTCGCTGGGATGGCACTACCGTGTGTCAGACTAAGAACATGAGAACAAACCACGGCTGCACTTCTCAATGGCACACGCGGAAAGAGAATGAAGTTACCATGTCAAAGAAAGTCCAGTGAAACAGTGAGCAGAGGAGGAAAATATTAGACTCCAGAGGATGCAGATTCTATGATTACAGTGATTATAGCTATTTGCACAAGGCAACCACAGCAGAGGGCAGGATGCCCAAAGCTTAGGTGTGTGCACTAACAGGGAAAGAAATCACTTTGGTAAATATGCCAAATTCAAGACATCTAACAACCATTTACTCTGCACTAGTGTGCAGGAATACTCACATTTGCCTTCTTAATCTTGACAACAAATAATTATGAAAAGGGAAGATGAATATGAACAAAGTTAAAAAGCCCGAGATCGGGGCGACGGGGTGGCTCAGTCAGTTAAATGCCCAACTTCGGCTCAGGACATTATCTCATGGTTCCTGGGGTTCAAGGCCCATTTCAGGCTCTGTGCTGACAGCCTGGAGCCTGCTTCAGATTCCATGTCTCCCTCTCTCTCTCTGCCCCTCCCCCGCTTGTGCTCTCTCTGTCTCTAAAATAAATAAACATCAAAAAAAATTTTTTTTAACCCCAAGATCACAAAAGTAGTAAGTGGCTGGGACAGTGTTCTCTTTACTCATGGCTGTTATACAAAGCAGGTATCTCAGCACGGAAAGTACCAAATGAAAGGTGGTCAAGTATTTTCCACATGATTTTCATGATTTATCATGAAAAATCTTTTCACTAAACTGGCCTCGCTTTTCTCTCAAACACACCTACCTCAGGGCTTTTCCTCTCCCTGAACACTTTTCCCTCAGACACCCACCAGGTTCAATCCCTTACTTCCTTCAAGTTTTTCTCAAGTCTAAAAAAAAAAAAAAAAAGGGCTGAAAATTAAATCACTAAGACTCTATTTAAGAAGCTAGAATAAGAACAATGAAATAAATCCAATGAAAACAGAAAAGGGAAAAACAGATGATACAGATATAGATATGGATATACAGATACACCTCAGCAGAAATAGGAAACATGGTTACAACAGAAAAGATAAATAAAGCCAAAGCTGATCCTTTGAAAAGACTTTCAAATCAACAAAGGAGGATTAATCCAGAAATAAAGAAAAAGAACAAGAGAGAAAAAAAATATCAGTAATGAAAAAGACTAGATTCAATGGGGATTATGATTTAATAGACAATGAAAGGTTATTATAAACCACTTTATGATAGCAAGTTTGAAAACACAGGTGAAATTAGTAACTTTTTAAAAATATTAACTATTGAATTAAAAAAAAGAAATAGAAGCTAAATGGTATTATAATCATTAAATAAATTAAATCACGTTTGAAAAAAATATGTCCTTCAAAGAAAGCCAGGTGTTTTTTAGAAAGAAATTTCATGAACACATTCATTCCAATCATTCAATAAATAGATCACTCTGTTCTTACACAAAGTTGTCCACAGAATAGAAGGTACACTCCCGAACTCACTAAGGCCATATAAACTTTTAAAAATAAACAAAAGTAACAGATTATAACTCACTGAGTAAAAACAAATAAAAGAAAAGCTCATCCTCACAGCAGACAGAATATCAACCAGTAATGCAGAGGCACAAAAAGATACTGCAATCATAAAACAATAGATTGCAATGAAAAAAGAGCACCATGAGAACAAAGATAAACTCTTAGAAATAAAAATTACAGCAGAAACAAAAAACTCAAAAAAGGACTGGAAGATAAAGCTGAAGAAACCTCTCAGAAGGTACAATAAAGTTTTTAAAAATAGAAAATGTGAGAAAAGAAAATTAAAGAACTAGTCCAGGATGCCCAAAAATCAAATAACAGAAATATCAGATAGAAAAGAAATGAAAGGAAATCATCAGAGAACTAATTGAAGAAAATTTCTCAAATCAGAAATAAGTAACTACTGGGACACCTAGGTGGCCCAGTCAGTTAAGCATCGGACTTCGGCTCAGGTCGTGATCTCATAGTTTTAGAGTTTGAGTCCCCCACTGGGCTCTGCACTGGTAATGTGGAGCCTGCTTGAGATTCTCTCTTTCCTTCTCTCTCTGCTCCTGCCCTGCTCACTCTCTATCTCAAAATAAATAAATGAATGAATGAATGAATGAATGAATGAATGAATGAAAGAAGTAACTCTCTAAGAAGAGGTGCAGTAACTCTCTAAGAAGAGGTGCAACACTGAAATTCCACTATGCTGGGGACCAAAAGATCCTAACATGCTTCAATACAGAGAAAATAAGTCATATGCAAGTTTCCAGAATCAGAGTGGCTTCGGGCTTTAGCAGCAATACCAGAAGCTAGAAGACAGTAGAGCAATGCTTTCTCAGTTCTGAGGGAATATTATTTCCCACCTAGAAATATGTATTTGAGAAGTTATAAGTCAGGTATTAGATGCAGGAGGAAAAACTCTTTCAAACATTAGGTCTCCAGTGTTTTGGGGTTTTTTTTTTTAACATCTTGTAAACTGAAAAATACACTAAAATGAGAGAGTAAAACCAAGAAATTAAAGGCAAAAAATACAAGAAACAGACTATCCTAATAGGAGAGAGGTAAAGGAATTTCTAGGATACTCGTGGTATAACTCCCTATTCCGGCACCGAGCTCCTAAAATCCTCAAAACTGTCCCATTGATAGGAGAGTCTAAGGAAATGCATCATTGGGAGAGGGGAAGGAGAGTCCACTTAGACACCAGAAAAACCAACCAAGGTAATTGGAGAGTCAGTACTTCTTACTTCCCCACCCCACCAACCCACCTCACTTCTGGGAAAGGGAGAAGGAGAGAAGGGTTGGAGATGGGAGTTTGTCACCAATGGCCAATAATTTAACCAATAATGAAACCTCAATAGAAAACTTCAAACAGGAACATTCCAGGTTGGTGACCATATCCACATGCTGGGAAGGTGGTGTACCTGACACCATGGAGACAGAACAGAAACTCCAGACCTCATCCTACGTACCTCTTCATCCGGCTGTCTATTTGCATCCTTTATAATAAACAGTAAACACAGCACTTTCCTAAGTTCTGTGAGTCCTATCAGTAAATTATCAAACCTGAGGGAAGACTGCAGGAATCTTCAAATTAGTAGTGTGCTCAGCAGAAATGCAGGGAACCCTACTTGCAGGTGGTGTCTTGTGGGTCTGTGCCTTCAATCTGTGGGATCTGTGCTAACTCCAAGCAGAGTGTCAGAACTGGATTAAATCAAAGATACCTGGTTGGTGTAGGAAAACTGGAGAACTGGTTGTTCTTGAAAAAGATACACCACTGAAGGAAGATGCCAGAGTGATGGCTGTATACAAGACGTACAGGGTGGCCATTCCACACTGCAATAGTTTCACTCAGTAGACAGTCCTGTTGACAGCTGCAATTATTAAGAGGCCCAGTGTCACCGTGCCCTTTTTAGCCAGGGAACAGAATGCCCAGATAAGCCTGATCCAGATTCTGATCCATACTTGGCTTGTCTTGACCGTGTGGTGGTGAATTTCCTACTTTCCCTTCCAAGTCCTACTGCCTGACACAAATGAACATATTCCCTTCATTGACTCCTGAGAGCGGGAGGTCAGCTGTGGCAAGACGAGAAGTAGAAAACACAGAGTAGGCCCTTCTCTGACCACATTCCTGCCAGTTCTCCGTACCTGGCAACAATAGAATCCTGCCAGATGTCTCAACTGTGGTGAGCTCTCTGCTGCCCATGACTCATCATGCTATTGCCCACTGATGTTCCCAGAAGGGAATCTCGTAAACTCTCTGGGAAACT
Source organism: Proteles cristata cristata (assembly GCA_017311185.1). NCBI lineage: Eukaryota > Metazoa > Chordata > Mammalia > Carnivora > Hyaenidae > Proteles > Proteles cristata. The sequence goes on from JAESUZ010004879.1 coordinate 685,069, forward strand.
AAAAGCCAGGCTCTGACTCTGAGACTATTCCATGTATCTTCTTCTGGAAGGCTTCACATAATATTGGCACTACTGCCCTTTCCATCCATGCGTGGGTTAATGCTCCATACTGGTAAAATGGCAATATTCAATTTTGTACCCTAGGTGTTAGGTACACAGATGTAGCATTCCTTAAATTGCATGCATATATTTTAAACATTTCTGTATGCAAACATACATTTTACAATAAAGGCTTTAAATAAAGCATAGGACAGTATGTATAATGTGCTGCCATTAGTTTTATAAAAAGGAAAGAAAGAGAATATGTGTATATATTTGCTTGTACATGCATAAAATAATCGCTGGGAGATTAAATAAACATCACAGTGACTGCCTCTAGTGAAGACGACTGAGTGGCTGGGGAACAGACTTTTTACAGTAAAGCCTTTTAACGCTTTTGAATTTCTAACAATGCAAATTTCAAAGGCATAAATGCATACATAAATAAATGAATTCAATGACTTCTATGATTTCTGCAAATCACAACTCTTAAGTCTTTAAAATAGGGATGAGGATACCTCATAATACTGGTGAAAGAACCAAATAAGCTTTCGTAAAAAAAAAAAAAAAAAGCTTTGAAATCAAATACCATGTACATCTGAAAGTAGTAGTATTTTTGTTGAAAAAAATCTATCCTTTCCCTTCCTTTCTCCTTACTTTATACAGAAAGTGTTATTCCTTCTTGATACGGTCAATTTATTTAGCAGTTAAGAAAACACTGGCTTAAACTAATTCATGTGAAGCTATTTATATTTAGATTTAACAAACACCTATGAAGCCTGAAACAAGTTTGATACAATACCAGTCTTTTTCACATATATTAAATCCTTACAACCCTGTGTGTAGCTCTAAGTGAATAATAAAGCCCTATAGTGAACGACCATGAGTTCACAAAGACCTATAGAGGGACCCTACAACCCAACCTTAGGGCAAGTTCATCCAGTATAGAAATCAGCAAGACAAAGTCCCTGCCCTCAGGGAGCCCACATTCTGCTAGTGATCCCAAGAGCTGAGGTTATTTCTCAAGAACAAGGAGCAACAGGTAATAAGGTGACCTAACTCTTAGGGGCTGTGGAAGGCAGTAAGGGAAGCTTCTGGAAGAGGTGTTGACCTATGACCTTATGTTTCATTCAAGTCAAGAAGGAAGAGTAGGAATTAAACAAGTAGATAAATAGGGATGGGACTCCAGGCAGAGGGAATAAGAGGCAAACAATAAAGAGTAACAGAGCATTAAAAAAATTGCCAAAGGTCATGCAGGTGCAGTGCTCTGCATTTTGATTTTTTTTATTTGATGGAGTGGGGGGAGCAGAGGAGCTGAAGAGAGGGACAGAGAGAGAGCTCCACACTTAGTGCAGAGCCTCGTATAGGGTTCAATACCATGACCTGAGCCGAAATAGAGTCAAATGCTCAACAAACTGAGCCACCCAGGCGCCCCTGCTTTGCTTTTTAAAAACAAACCTCTCCAGGTAAAGCCCTACTGGCAGCTATGTAGCACTATAGGAAGATACCTCTGGACAAAGGAGCCTGTCACTGCTAATATCCAGTTTATGCTTTGTATAAAATAATGTTTAATAGTGTTGTTTCCTGTTATCAGAAGAAAAAGAACAGCATACAATTATTTTTCCATTATATTCTAAGGAGTCATCATAGGAATTTATTAAGCCTAAATAGTTTTAAGTCTATCCAGAGTAAGGCAATGTTAAATGACAAAAATTATTGTCATCCCTGATTAGAAGATATAAGAGAAGATAATGGTAGGAAAGGTTCTTCTTTGGTTCTTTTTCTAAGAAGTAGCTGTGGCATCCAGAAAGGAGAACATAATAGAGGACACACATATATAGCATCACTGTCTCTGCTTAAACAAGAAAAAAGATTTCACCATGCCTTCATCAGATTGTGACACTGACCAGCCATCTGTGTCAAACAGAAAATGGTCCCATAAATGACCGAGTCCAGCAGGTAGATTAACTATCAATGTTGTCTGTCATACTGCATGCCTACAATGATTCTCTGAGCAACTCTAAGATCTCTTCTCATCCAAGGAAAGAACATCTCCAAAGAGACTGACATCAAAGAGGCAGAACAGGGACTATTTCCATAAAGAGCATCACACACAAAGTTCAAAAAAAATAATTCGAGGATTTTTATAATTCATCTGTATTGACATTATGCTTGATAATTCTACAGATTCCACAAACCATTTGTGGGCAGAGATTTAGGTGAGGAATATAAAAAGTACTGATGTAAAGGAGTTCTAGGATTATTTGGTCCCACTGTCCAGACAAACAGCTGATGGCTATCTTGCAGCAAAACTTCAGCACTGGTCAGATTAGAAATACCATTTAGAAAAAGGGGCAGGGAGTGGTTGCTAAGAACCCTATGGTTTACAGACTACAATGTGCTATAAAGCAGGTGCTGTTTCCGAGTTTTAAGACTAAGCAGAAGGGACACCTAGCTGGCTTAGAGGAGTATACAAGTATGCAATCTTTTATCTCAGGGGCTGTGAGTTTGAGCCCCACGTTGGGTGTAGAGATTACTTAAACACATAAATAAATAAATAAATAAATAAATAAATAAGCAAACTAACTAACTTAATTTTTTTTTTTAATTTTTTTAAAAAGACTAAGCACAAGGCCTATCCACTGTACTTCACAATGGTCACAATGAAATACTAAAATCTTACTTAGGTGGAAGTCAAATTTCTTGGAACCTCACTACCTAGCTCTAGGTATAAATTAAAAAGTAAGCATCAATGAAAATAGCCATCACTAACCCATGCAAACATCAGAGTGTCATTGGAGAGGCACACTGTACATCAGGAAGGAAAGGAGAAAAAAACCTTTAAGAAGCTAAAAATAATTTAAACTATAAATAAATTATGCAATAAATAAAGTTCACACACTTCACTCAGGAGAACCTATTTACCAGAAACCTGGGTGGCTCAATAAGTTAAGTGTCAGACTCTTGGTTTCAGCTCAGGTCATGATCTCAAGGTTCATGGGTTCCAGCCTTACGTCTGGGGGAGGGCTGGAGGAGCACAGAGCCTGCTTGGGACTTTCTCTCTCTCTCTCAAAATAAATAAATAAACTTTAAAAAACAAAAAGAACCTACTTACTCTGGTTTACATTTAGAATTTATTCTAAATTATTTATTCTACAACTGTATTATCTCTTATTCTAGAAAAGAAGAGACATAAATTTAAAAGCTGGGGTCATCTACCCTCAGGCTCATTGTCAAGGCACACTGACAACAGAAGCAGCAGCTAAGAGCCTGAGCTGAGAGAAAGAAAAATTATTTTTAAAGAACCCAAAACACAAGACAGAATGGAGCTTTCAGCTTAGGGATAAAACCACCAGCACTGAGAACATCATGGTATTACACATGTGTGTGCACAACACAGTGGATAAATCTATTATCATTAGACCTGTTTTCTGGTTCTGCTGCTTAACTGCCAGCCATTCAGCCTCTTCTGAGCCCAGCTTCACCTGTAAAATCAGGATAATACTTCCTTGCTACCAGACAAAACTGCCATAAAGAGCTGAAAAAATAATTTTTGTAACAATGTCTGAAAAATATAACAAACTATACAATATGTAACATACTATACAATATATAACATGAACATAATATATTTAAATAAATTCCCATTTAAATGGCTAAATAAAAAATTAGCATTTTTCTTAATAGCAAAAAAATAAATTACATGATACTACTGATCCCCTCCCCCAAAATGCAGGGTTTTTTTTAAAAACTATTAACAAGAAAAAGAGCTTTAAAGCAAGAGAAAGATTTTAGCTGTCCCTTGGAAACCTGATAGGTTATAAGCATTTCTTCTACCAAAAAGACATTTCAAAATGAGAAAAGATAAAATATTTTTAAATGAATACCTATATCTAAAAATATAAGATGAAATACAATATCTATTACAGTTACATTACAGAGGAATACTTTTCAAACTGTAGGTCATAATCACCAGTGAATAATGAAGCCAATTTCAGCATTTTTAAAGAAAATATCTGAGTACCCTGCATTTAATAAAGGTAAATATTACTTCGTAGACTTTTGATTAACTTAGTATGTGTTATTAGAATGTGTACACATAAAGAGTGCATGGTCACAGGGTAAATCTAGTTCTTACATGGAGTTCTGTCTAAAAAAGTCTGAAAGTCATTAATATAAAACAGAGAGATGAGGTATGGGGGGGCATTCTAGACGGCAGCTAAGACATAAATAAGGAATGTAAAAGCAGCTAGTACTCAGGGTAACTAGGAGACAAGGAAAGTAAAGAAATGTCAGCTGGGACTAGGCTGAAGAGGCCAGTGTTTTGTTTTGTTTTGTTTTGTTTTTAAAATCATGAAGCAGCAGTCCTTGAAGTCGAAAAAAGACAACATTCCTTCTAGTTATAAAACAGACTGATATAGGAAAAACACTAGAACCTAGGAGAATCTGGCCCCTAAAACTCTCTGATTTTAATTCTTAATTTTCACATCTGTAAAATGAGAGGACTAGAAGATAAATTTTTTGATCCTAGGGGCAACTGGGTGGCTCAGTTGGTTAAGTGTCCGACTCTTGATTTCTGGTCAGGACATGATCTCATGGCTAGTGAGAGTGAGCCCCAATTGGGGCTCCTCAAAGACAGCGTGGAGCCTGCTTGGGATTTTCTCTCCCTCTCTTTCTCTGTCCCTCCTCTGCTCATACACACACACACACACACACACACACACTCTCTCTCTCTCTCTCTCTCTCTCTCTCTCAAAAATAAATAAACTTAAAAAAAAAAATTTTAAGGGGGCGCCTGGGTGGCTTAGTTGGTTAAGCATCCGACTTTCGCTTAGGTCATGATCTCGCAGTTCGTGGGTTCGAGCCCCACATCGGGCTCTGTGCTGACTGCCAGCTCAGAGTCTGGAGCCTATTTCGGAATCTGTGTCTCCCTCTCTCTCTGACCCTCCCCTGCTCACGCTCTCTCTCTCTCTCCTAGAAATTTAAAAAAAAAAAAAAAATTTAGGATCCTACACAACTTAACATTCTCTGATTCTGATAGAGTTTGTAATAATTAAAACATGAGTCCTTGTTTTGTAAAGTAAGACCTTTTGTATTTAATAACTACAGTATTATCTTTTAATTTAAAATTTTTATTACATCTTCCTAATCAAGGCTTGATGGCTACTACCACATTTGGGCGTCTCTCAAATTTCCATACTGAAAAGGTCTGGTTGGCTAGGTCAAAATTACCCTTAGGCAAACATGTCAATATTCACCTGGAAGTAACCATGAAAAGACACAGAAGGTGCCTGAAGGAGTTAAATAAACTCCATTTAATTTTCTTGATACCGTGGTCCACTTAAAAGTTAAAAAAAATTATAATAACCACTGAGATATGTATAAATTGTTAAACTCAACTGCAATCAGTAATAAGTGTTTCATACACTCAAAGATTAATGTTCCTAAAATTTTGTTCTGTTTCCTTCCTTAGCAGGATCAACCATTTTAGTTTAATCACTTTTCTAGGTAAAGGTATCAACTGCTTCCTTAATGTTTTCCTCTTATTTCACTGACTTCCTGGCCTGGACTTGGCTGCCTCTTCCAGTCTGTGTGCTCCTTGGCTGGCTCCTCAGACTGCATGCTGCTTTCTATTGGTAAGCTCTTCCCTGGTGTGTGCCCACTTCTTTATGCTTAAAGCCTTATCTGCAAAAACAGAGGATCCAAGCTCTCGAAATGAATTTAGTACATACAAGGGAGTTGCTCTGACTGGGCATAGGGCACATATTACATCATGAGGTGGTGTCCATACAAAGATGTGTATTTTAGGGGCGCCTGGGTGGCTTAGTCGGTTAAGCGTCCGACTTTCGCTTGGGTCATGATCTCGCGGTTCGTGGGTTCGAGCCCGCGTCGGGCTCTGTGCTGACTGCCAGCTCAGAGCCTGGAGCCTGTTTCAGTCTGTGACTCCCTCTCTCTCTGATCCTCCCCTTCTCACACTGTCTCTCTCTCTCTCTCCTAGAAATAAATAAAAATATTAAAAAAAAAAAGACGTTTATTTTACCATAGATGTCATATTTGGGGAGGCCTCTGAGACTAGATGGAATCTGTTCTACCTCTAAGCCAAAGATCTCTATCTCTTTCAATTAAGAGATGAAAAATGAGAGCAGATAAATGTCTAAAGCAAGACTGAACAGAGATACAATCAAAGGAATAAAAACAGACCACCAGACCTAGCCAATCACTGACACTCTGAATACCTTTATATAACAGTCCTGAGAGAAAACACTAAAAAGAACTAAATAAGAACTAAATCTCTACAAACACACACACACACACACACACACACACACACACACACACACACACACACCAGTGTTTCATCATGCCATATCGTTAACACAAAGTGAGAAGAGAACATAACACCTATTACCTCTTCTCTCTGCAAGTCCATATAGCTCATTGCTCTATAGACCCGCACCTACTTTGGAAAACATGCTCTTCCAAATCAAATCACTCTGAAATGGATGGACACATGTCAATCCACATGACCAATATGTGGAAACAGAGCAAAACTGAAGTTTTACAGAATTCATTTTTTTACTGAACTTGTCTTGTGCCAGTTCTCACCAACTTTGATATACCAAGTAAATTATCAGACATTAATTTTACCACGGACCACCCAAATAGCTGATTTTGAACCATAATCCTGAAAATGGTATGATCTTGACTGATAAAACCCACTTTGGGCATTAACACTAATAAACCATATTATTCCTGTTCAGTGAAAGACCTGAATATGTTTAGAAAACACACAGTGAAACTATGTGTAAGGAAGAAAGTGCAAATCTCTACAAAATAAATGTTTTAAAACATGCACTAAGGAGTAATTGGGGAAGTGAAGATCAATTTGTACTATAAGGTCCTGAAGTCAGCATTAAAGCTTTTAGAATCAACTATGCAAAAAGCAGGGGCGCCTGGGTGGCTCAGACGGTTGAGCATCAGATTCTTGGTATTGGGTCAGGTCGTGACCTCGTGGTGGTGGGATTGAGCCCTGCGTCGTCAGGGAGCCTGCCTGAGAGTCTCTCTCTGTCCCTCCTCCACTCACTCATGCCCTCTCTCCCCATCCCTCTCAAAAATAAATATATTTTTTAAAAAACTATGCAAAAAGCAAACACCACAGGGAAATGAAATGCTGAGATTGAAATAAACAAACAGGAATCTGACGAAAGGAAGAAACAAACATTACTGTGTTGATGATGTCGACATCATTACTATTCCAACAAGCCCATGTGGAAATTGGACAGACAATGCTGCCCAGCTACAAAACCCACATTACTGAAGGCTGAAATTGAGTGAGAAAATAAACCAGTATAATGTCAGTCTGTGCAACTGAGATTTCTAAAAAATATTTTTTACTTATGTATAATAATTACTATATCTAAAATTTTGAAGCAGTTTTGGATTTTTCTTAATACAACGAAATACATGAAAATTTTCTGTGTAAAAATGCAAGTTAAGCAAAAGAGAAACTTATTGATACTGTTAAAAAGTATAATGGTAGGATAATTCAGAATAAGAGTATTTTGATGAATAAAATGAGTACTTAATATAAAATATATAAAACTGTCAAAAATAAAGACCGGTAAAACTGAAAATATTATACGTGGATTCTCATTCTAAAATAAAACACTTTAGGGGCGCCTGGGTGGCTTAGTCGGTTAAGCGTCCGACTTTCGCTTAGGTCATGATCTCGCGGGTTCGTGGGTTCGAGCCCCGCGTCGGGCTCTGTGCTGACTGCCAGCTCGGAGCCTGGAGCCTGTTTCAGTCTGTGACTCCCTCTCTCTCTGACCCTCCCCTGCTCATGCTGTCTCTCTCTCTCTCTCCTAGAAATAAATAAAACATTAAAAAAAAAAATTAAAAAAAAATAAAAATAAAATAAAATAAAACACTTTAATTTAAAGAGCAATCATATTATAACATAAGAGAAAGCCAACAGATCAGCATTAAACAAAAAAAATACAGAAGGCACACACGAAATACCTAGAACCAGGTTAAAAGATACCTCTCTACAACAGAACAGTACTAATTAACCTCCAAGTAAGCACATCCCTTTCCCTCAAACAACTCACCCAACATTTTCTGCATCTTCATCACACTCAGCTTTATATTTGCAAGGTCCACACTTGGAGTGTTTTCTGTGAACTTCTGCCCCTGACCCTTCCTCTTCTGTTTAAAAAGAAAAATTAAATTTTCAACCAAAGTTGGTTTCCTTTCCAGATAAGCTTCATGTTTTCAGCAAGCATCATCCCATTTCTGGGAAAAATGTGTGCCTGCACTCTTGAAAACAATCAATTCCAAAATCTATCAATGCTTGCATCCAAAAATGTTGCCAATACTGAGTACAACATATTCTATGAGGAAAACAAGAATTGGTATAGCAAAATAATCCCTTAATCTATGTACAAAAGGACACTACAGGTTTTGATAATTGCCTTTAAAAGAATTACCATATAACATTAAATAAGAGAGAAAATATAACATGAGCAATAAATTTGGTACAGTGATTACCCTACTGAAATAAACTATGCAATGCCAGTTAACAAATAAATGATTAAATGCAATGCAAGAGTGTAACCATTTGTTCCTCACATCAGTTTCATACCTGCCTTTTTTATTACATAACAGTAGAATTTTTTTAAAAATACTTATCTCTAAATCTGTAAAAGGAAACGGGTCCCTTTACAAAGGACTTGCCTCCTTTTCTACTTTGCCCACTTAGCATTCCAAAAATACCCAGAATGCAGACATGTGTGGATTTCTTATGATCCGGCACAAAAAACTAGTGTTTACCACTAAGTCTCCAACTCATATTCCACATTCAAGGGCTTCTACATTTCTGGGGCTCAACTAGAATGGATCCTACCCTGATAATCTCAAACTAGGCAGGGAGATCTGTTCTGAAGCCAATTTAGGGATTACAGTATGCAAAGGATATCTCTCATTCTGGTTTGGGAAGTAACACCTTATTCAGGAGGTGTCAATCAGTAAAGAAGATACCACAAGGTAAGTCCAAAAACCTAATATGCCTATTTGGAAATACTTGAAAATTTTCCATTTTTAGCATCTACGTGCACTTTAAGTAGAAATCTTTCCCAAATTCTCATGAACACTCCCAGTTTCCAGGGATCATAATCTTATTATTTCTGAGGCTTCAGAAACATCAGGAAATCGTTTGCCACCACAAGCTCACTCAAGTTTGTATACTAATCTGAGCAAATGACAGCGTTTCTAAACTCATACTCCATGAAAAGAAACGGTCACCCTACATTCTCAGATTTTTTTTTACAAGACATAAAAAATATCATGACATCAACTTCCACTTCTTTAGTATGGGAACATGACTGTTTCCTTACTGAGTATCTGACCACAACAACTAGACTACATGATCTCTCTTAAAATCCTTTCTGGCTCTAAGATCTAGCTAGAATTGATGGTCTGATCCTTCACATGTGATTATGAAGCTTCTGCTTGAACATGTCCTTTTAAATCACATTCTATTGTAGGATAGCGTTAATCTTTTTCTTTTTTTTTTTCCTGAAATGTTCATCCCTGAACTTCTTCCTCAGGATGGCTCTTCTATTCTCTAAGTGACCTTTGAAGTGCCTTCCAACTCTGACATTTTAGGATTCTATGAAATGTGGAAGTCTGGAATAAGGTTTCAGATAGTATAGAAAGGATCATAACCATAGTTTTCATTTGTGAGTGTGAACTTTACTAGAGTAAGTTTTCTTTTAGTGTATGTATCCCCACAGTACCTCCAGCATTAATTTGGATACAGGAGACACTAAGTATTACAGTTTCATTAGACTAGGAAATGAAATGAGTCACTCTTAATTCTGACAATTTAGAGTAAACTCGTGCTATACGCTATTACCAGACATTACTTTTTTAAACAGCAGAAATAATTTATATATTTGTAAAATAAAATAAGAAACATACACAGGAGAATTTTAATGACATAAAGTCACTACAGTTGTTTTGCAAGTCTTCTCTTTGCCATGCACAACTGGCTCCAGAGTTTTATAACCCTGCACCTTGAAAGCTCCTTATGAGTAAAAATTTGTAAGCCAGGGGTGTGAGAGTTACAAATACTCTGGTCCAACCCAAAATCACTTGTGTGGATGATCCCAAGGAGAAAGCACTTTGGTGCAATCTCAATTTACAGAAGCTACAACATTTCTACTTTGTCTGTCAACAAAACTTTAGTGAGACATAACTATATGAAACAACATGCCTAGGGCTAAAAGGGACAGAAGGGTTGGGAGTGATGACTACGGGCTTATTTCTGGAGTAATGAAAATGTTCTAAAATGGGCTGTGGTGATGAATGCACAACTCTGTGAATATACTAAAAGCAACTGAATTGTACACTTTAAATAAGCAAAATGTACAGTGTGTGAATTTTACCTCAATAAAGCTGTTAATGACAGAAAACAAATGTCCTTTAAGGAGTATTTGAAACTTACCTCCTTCTCCAGATCCAGAGCCATTATCTAAGAAGAAAAACAAACAGTGAATAGAAATACTTTCGCTGGAAATGTCATCCTATCCAATAGTCAAATTTCTCATCAAAAATCAAACTGCAATAGCAATTCTCATTTTTTTTTTATATCAAACAGTTTATTCTTATATACCCATTCCAAGTTTTTCCCCAAATATAAATTCCTTGGACACACAATCATCTATACCTCATACATCTTTGTAGCCATTCAGGAAGTATCCGGGTGCCCTGCACAGAGTAAAGACCAATAAATACTGTAAAATAAATGGCTAGATAAAAATAATTTTAATTAACTCACGTAAAAGGTTAAAAAAATTTTAATTTTGTTAAAGCTTAAGAGGAATAATGAATAAGCTGCTTTTATTGGAAAGGGAGGAAAAGAACTTTGGGTCTTGCTCCAAAAATCTTAATGAAATCTGTGGATAAAGGCCAAAAGCCAAAAGGCAAGAAAAAGCCTCAAGGCTTTGAAGGAAAGAACTTCTGAGCTTTTTCATATTACTGATAAAATTAGCTTCCTCTAGGAAACTTATCCAAGGACTCTCAGCAAGGTGTAGGTGAGACACTTGTTACTAAGGAAATTAAAAAGCCTTCCTCAAAGTTACCAGCAAGAAGTCGGCCTAAAATATAATTAATATAAAATATTTATTTTATAAATCTTAAAAAGGCCAACATATAATGCAGAGTATGTTGAAAGGAGGGTAGTACTCTAACATCATCAGCATAGTATAGTAAAAAACCAGAGATGGCAACAGAAGAACTTGACATACTTTATCCAGCACTTTCGGGAGTTGGGGGGAACCCACCCATTCTCAGGAACCCACTCCAATTCTTCAAATGGTTCCCCAGAGTGGGAGACAACACCCTTCACAATACTGCTCCTTTCCCTTTATTCTCCTTCACACAATAATCAAATTCCCAAACATAGTGGAAATAGGAGGAATCGGAAAAACATATATTTTTTGTAATATTCACTGCCAAATCTTCAAGGGATTTTATAAAGTCTAAAAGAGTGTTCAGTTCTGATTAATCAACCATAAATAATTAGATCTGAGTAAAGAGAAGGAAAAGAGTGGAAGAGCAGCAAAAAGACAAAGAAGAAGGGAATTCAATTTAAAATTGTTCTATGACCAAACTTTTCTTAGAAAAACACTCCTTTTTTCCTTCTATCCTACATACTTTGGGTATATATCATGTGGTAGGCAACACAGTAAATGCTAGGAATAAATTGAATAAGATAGCCCCAATGCATGAGATACGCCCAATCCATTTTCAAATCATGCTAAATTTTAATAAATATAATACCTCAAACTTTCCTTTAGTGTCCTTTAAAATTCTGAAATAGGAGGATACAAAATCAACATACAGAAATTGGTTGCATTTTTATACACCAATAATGAAGCAACAGAAAGAGAAATCAAGAAACTGATCCCATTCACAAATGAACAAAAAACCATAAAATACCTAGGAATAAACCTAACCAAAGATATAGGAGATCTGTATGATGAAAACTATAGAAAACTTATGAAGGAAATTGAAGAAGACACAAAGAAATGGAAAAACATTCCATGCTCATGGGTCAGAAGAATAAATTATGTTAAAATGCCATTACTACCCAAAGCAATCTACACATCAACGCAATCCCAATCAAAATTGCACCAGCAGGGGCGCCTGGGTGGCTTAGTCGGTTGAGCATCCGACTTTCGCTTAGGTCATGATCTCGCGGTATGTGGGTTCGAGCCCCGCGTCGGGCTCTGTGCTGACTGCCAGCTCGGAGCCTGGAGCCTGTTTCACAGTCTGTGTCTCTCTCTCTCTGACCCTCCCCTGTTCACGCTGTCTGTCTCTCCTAGAAATAAATAAAAATATTAAAAAAAAAAAAAATTGCACCAGCATACTTCTCAAAACTAGAACAAACTATCCTAAAATTTGTATGGAACCACAAAAGACCTCGAATAGCCAAAGTAATATTTAAGAAGAATACAGGAGGCATCACCATCCCAGACTTTAGCCTCTACCACAAAGCTGTCATCATCAAGACAGTATGGTATTGGCACAAACAGACACATAGACCAATGGAATAGAATAGGGAACTCGAACCCACAAATGCATGGCCAACTAATCTTTGACAAAGCAGGGAAGAGCATCCAATGGAAAAAAGACAGCCTCTTTAACAGATGGTGCTGGGAGAACTGGACAGCAACATGCAGAAGAATGACACTAGATCATTTCCTCACACCATACAGAAAAATAAACTCAAAATGGATAAAGGATCTGAATGTGAGACAGGAAACCATCAAAACCCTAGAAGAGAAAGCAGGAAAAAAACCTCCTTGACCTCAACCGCAGCAATTTCTTACTTGACACATCCCCAAAGGCAAGAGAATCAAGAGCAAAAATGAACTATTGGGACCTCATTAAGATAAAAAGCTTCTGCACAGCAAAGGAAACAATCAATAAAACTAATAGGCAACTGACGGAATGGGAAAAGATAGTTGCAAATGACATATCAGATAAAGGGCTAGTATCCAAAAACTATAAGGAACTCACCAAACTCCACAGTGGAAAAACAAATAATCCAGTGAAGAAATGGGCAGAAGATATGAACAGACACTTCTCCAAAGAGGACATCCAGATGGCCAAGAGACACATGAAACGATGCTCAGCGTCCCTCATCATAAGGGAAATACAAATCAAAACCACATTGAGATGCCAACTCACGCCAGTCAGAGTGGCTAAAATGAACAAATCAGGAGACTCTAGATGCTGGCGAGGATGTGGAGAAACAAGCAGCCTCCTACACTGTTGGTGGGAATGTAAGCTGGTGTAACCCCTCTGGAAAACAGAATGGAGGTTCCTCAAAAAATTAACAATAGAGGGGCGCCTGGGTGGCTTGGTCGGGTAAGCGTCTGACTTTCGCTTAGGTCATGATCTCGCGGTTCGTGGGTTCGAGCCCCGCGTCGGGCTCTGTGCTGACTGCCAGCTCAGAGCCTGGAGCCTGTTTCAGAGTCTGTGTCTCCCTCTCTCTCTGACCCTCCCCTGCTCAGGCTCTCTCTCTCCTAGAAATAAATAAAACATTAAAAAAAAAAATTAACAATAGAACTCTCCTAGGACCCAGAAGTAGCACTGCTAGGAATTTACCCAAGGGATACAGAAATGCTGATGCATAGGGGCACATGTACCCCAATGTTCATAGTAGCACTCTCAACAACAGCCAAAACATGGAAAGAACCTAAATGTCCATCAACTGATGAATGGATCAAGAAGATGTGGTTTATCTATACAATGATATACTACATGGCAATGAGAAAGAATGAAATCTGGACATGTGTAGCAACATGGATGGACCTTGAGGGTGTTATGCTGAGCGAAATAAGTCAGTCAGAGAATGACAAATATCATTATGTTTGCACGTATAGGAGGATTAGGAGGAACTTAGCGGAGGACCATGGGGGAGAAGAAGGGGGGAAATAGCTGGGGAGAGGGAGGGAGGCAAACCATGAGAGACTCTTGAATGCTGAGAACAAACTGAGGGCTGATGGGGGTGGGGGAGAGGGGAAGGCGGGTGATGGGGAAGGCGGGTGATGGGAGAGCACTTGTGATAAGCACTGGGTGTTATATGGAAACCAACTTGACAATAAACTATTTAAGAAAAAAATAAGTAAATGTTTTAGTACATAAAAAAAATAAAATAAAATTTCGAAATAGGAGCACCTGGGTGGCTCAGTTGGTTGAGCGTCTGACCTCAGCTCAGGTCATAATCTCACGGTGCATAAATTTGAGCTCTGCATCAGGCTCACTGCTATCAACACAAAGTTGATGTTTATTTCTCACAGATAATGTTTATTTCTCTCAAAAATAAGTAAAATAAGTAAAATAAAATAAAATAAAATAAAATAAAATAAAATAAAATAAAATAAAATAAAATAAAAATGCTGAAATAAATATTGTGACTACTCTGATAAGGAGTTGAGTTCTTCTTGTAGATTACATTTTCATTGCACATATGCCTTCCCCCATCCACACAACTCCACCCCAACCCCGAGACTAAATATACCTCCCCAGGTAGGGCATCCTGCCCTCCTGCTGAGAAGCAACTGATCCAGCCGAAGACAGATGTGTCAGATAAATAAAGTATATTATGATATATAAATAGAGATACGCATGAAGTGTGAAAAAAACTCTGCCAGGAGATGCCACAGAAGAAAAATTTCATAGAGGGAAAAAGGCTCTCAGTAAGGAATTTGCAAGTAATCAAAAAAACAATATTATTTCCAGCAATGGCCCACCAAGCATCTAAAAAGATGAATATAGCACCTTACAACTTAACTCATTCAACCCTCACTTAACAATCCCAAGAGATGATATCCATTTAAAATTTAAGTAATTGGGGCTCAGAGTAACTAGGTGACTTGTCCAAGGCCATACAATAAATAAGTAAACAAGAGCTGGAGTGGGGCACCTGGGCGCTCAGTCGGTTACGCGTCAACTTCAGCTCAGGTCATGATCTCATGGTTTATGAGTTCAAGCCCCACACTGACAGCTCAGAGCCTGGAGCCTGCTTCAGATTCTGTCTCTGTGTCTCTCTGCCCCTCCCCCACTCATTCTCTCTCCTCTCTCTCTTATAAATAAACATAAAAATGTTTTTAATAAAAAATAAGATCTGGAGTTAAAATCCGGTCTTGTAACCCCACTGCAGTGCTCTTTCCAATCTACCAAAATTGGCTGCTTCTAGTGTTTACCATTCACTGCCTATCAAAGTCTTAACTGCATGTTCCTCATAAGTGAATGTAAAGATCTCCATATTCTTTTTTAGTTTCTAAATCAAGTCTGTGAAACACAATGTACTTAGAGAAGTATATAAGAAGTGCGCCTGGGTGGCTTAGTCGGTTAAGCGTCCGACTTTCGCTTAGGTCATGATCTCACGGTTCGTGGGTTCGAGCCCCGCGTCGGGCTCTGTGCTGACTGCCAGCTCAGAGCCTGGAGCCTATTTCAGTCTGTAACTCCCTCTCTCTCTGACCCTCCCTGCTCACGCTGCCTCTCTCTCTCCTAGAAATAAAAAATTAAAAAAAAAAAAGAAATAAAAAATTAAAAAAAAAAAAAAAAAGAAGTATATAAGAATCACAACAAATGATAGTCTATGGGCCTGAGAACATAATCATTTGACCAGCCACATACTTATTTGGTGTAGGGAAAGGAATTTGGTCTTGCCCAAAGAAAGACCTGGTCTTTGCCCTCAGCTTTTTTCAATTTTCTTTTTAAATTTTTTTAATGTTTATTTATTTTTTAGAGAGAGAGACAGAGCACAAGTGAGGTAAAGGCACAGAGAGAGGAAGACACAGAATCCGAAGCTGAGCTATCAGCACAGAATCCAACGTGGTGCTCAAACCCATGAGCTGTGAGATCATGACCTGAGCTGAAGTCCGACTCTTAACTGACTGAGCCACCCAGGCGCCCCTGCCCTCAGCTTCTTGAAGGTAATTTACATCATACCTGCTAGAAGTGTCTCCTTTCACGAGAGTGCTAACCACATCAGATGTTAAGGTGGGGCTGGTCACACTCAGCAGCCCTAGGGTAGAGGGTTGGCCATACCACAAAGACCAACCATGCAATTTAGAGTGGGGGCTTTCAATCGTATGGTATTAGTGGCCCTGGAGTTTGAGATCAGCCACATGGACAATGGATCATTCATGCTTATGAAATGGAGCCCTATTAAAAATCCTGGACACACGCACTATAATACATAGGCAAAGAAAAAAAATAGAGTATATCATATAAGAAGTGTCTATACTACTAACCTTCATGTAATAATTCTATTACAACACTTCGTTTGCATCCCTGTCCCCAAACACAAATGCAAGTAAGAAACTTATATTAGTGCTTTCCAAAATTAACTACTACTGATTCAAGAAGGAAAAGAGAAGGAAGTAAATACAAAAAACTGGGGGAAGATAGGTGACAAGGATTGGCAGACAGAATAGAGAAGATATAAAAAGAGACAAGCTTGGAAAGAGACACATCCTGGGATGTCACTAATGGCTAGTTCTATAAAAATCCACCCCTGTCCCCCGCCAAGAAAATAAAAATCAACAAAATGGATTCCATGTAATTTCCACCCCAAATCTCATTCTAATATTCAAACCATAAGGCAAAAGATAGGCAAAGTACCCATGAAACTTCACCATCTGGTGTTAAAAAGCAACAACATGAGGGGTGCCTGGGTGGTTCAGTCGGTTACACATCTGACTTCGGCTCAGGTCATGAGCTCATGGTTAGTGAGTTCGAACCCCACATCAGGCTCTGTGCTGACGATTCAGAGCCTGGAGCCTACTTCAGATTCTGTGTCTCCCTCTCTCTCTCTGCCCCTCCCCCACTCACATTCATATTCTCTCTCTCAAAAATAAATAACCATTAAAAAGATTTTTTTTTAAAGCAACAACATGAAATGCAGACCAAAAAGAGTCCCCCGCACTCCATAGAGCAGTTCTGGGACTACACCTCTGACTGGAAATTGCCTTTTAGAAACTATGGTGGAATCATCTCTAACAGTTATTCAGAAGAGTATCTATCACACATACCGGAGTAGCATGGTCCTCTTGCTACTACTGTTATCTCTTTCTGGTGCTTACAAGCAGCCCTTCTGAGAAAGCATTCATTTTGATAAGTGTCCCCATTTGATCCACAGACAGGAACGTAATTTGTATGGCACTGCAAAAGAAACAAAATAAATATTCAAAACTAGGCATGAATATTAATGGTTCACTTCATATTTATGAATGTAGTACCATAGTACTATGACATACTTCTACTAAAGAATAGTTTGTTCTTTTGTTTGGTTTAAAAAAAGAGTTATACCACTTTCTCACACCTATTTTTCACATTTATAATGAAAATAACGATCAACTATCCATAAACATGACAACGAAAATTCCTGTGCTATCTAGTTCATTTGCTTGCTATAAAAACCCAGTGAGGTAAGAGGAAAATTCTTGGCAATGTTTGTAATAAGCTAATAAGCACCTAATTATATAATATCATTTTATTAAAATCAAAATTCATTTGTTCATTACCACCAGAATCCCAAGTCCTAAGGTAAATGCTATAGAAAACACAAAGAAATACATAATCTCTGGGTCCACCATCCACGTAACTATGGGCTATAGCATCATTGCCATTTTCTCCACCTGTAAATGCATCTCCCTAATAAAGTTGTTGGAGGATTAAATAAGAGAAGTCCATCTTTAGCATTTATATCTGGCCATGGTAAATTCTCAGTAAATACTGGCTGGTTTTACTATGTTATCATCACTTCTGAGTTTTAAGTAGTTGCCCAGGGTCACAGCTAATAAGTGGGAGACCCACAGTTTCTCACAAGTGATGTATTCTAACGACTACACACTAAAGTTATTCAGCAGGGTCTCACTCTGTGTCCCTTGGTGGCAGTGAATAGGGAGCTTAGAATAGTTCCTGAAATTCAACCTAACAAGCATATGCCTAGGAGTGAGCATGAGATGGAAGAAGACCTGCTGCTCTTTGGTCAGTCTGTTTCCAGGGGTCTCTCTTAGGAGCTACTCTCATTATGCTATAGGCAAATGAAGGGATTTGGACAATTTTAGCAACATGCAACTTCTGACACGGGCACTGACTCTAACCTAAGGTCTGCCTCCTCCATACTGCCATCCTTGTTGGGAAAACAATTCTCCCCATACCTTCCATATAGCTAAAAGAATGTGATTTGAAGTAGTTTAGAAAGGTGCAGAATGTACAACTCTGAGCCACATCCATTCAAGTATTTACTGTGTGCCTACTGTGTGACAAGAACTGTGGTGAATATAATAAATAAGAAAACAGCAGCAAGATTGTGATGGCCAATATTAGATGTCAACCTGACTAGGCCCCAAGGTGACCAGATTAAACACTACCTCTGGATGCTCTCTGAGGGTGTTTCCAGTTGAATTTCCATTAGAATCAATTGACTGAGTAAGTGCCCTCCCCAATGTTAGTGGGATCATCCAATCCATGTAAGGGCCTGAACAGAACAAGAAAGTGGAGGAAAAGGAGAACTGGGTCTCCCTGCCTATGATTTTGGACTTGGGTATTTTCCTGGTTCTCAGCACTTCGGTCTTAGCCTGGGACTTACATCTTCATCTCCCCTGATTCTCAGGCCTTCAGATTTGGACTAGAACTACACTATCAGCTATCCTAGACATCTAGCTTGCAGACAACAGATCATGGGACTTTTCAGCCTCCATAATCAAGCCAACCAATTCCTTCTAATATAGCCTCCCCTCCCTTTCCCCCTCATTCTCTGCCTCTGTGTGTGTGTGTGTATGTTTATATATAATATTACTTTTAAAATAATATATATATACATATATATACACCCTATTGATTCTATTTCTCTGGAGAACCCTAATACAGAAGTCTAATAAGACGGCGTGCAGCACCTAGCAAGAGCAGACATTGATAAATTCAGGGAAAAAAACACAGTCCAGAGAACTACAGGGGGAAGAAGAAGGACAAAGAGGAAAACTGTAGACACTCCTTTTTGTACATAATCCAAGTTTTAATGGAAAGATGCAATACCGATCATTTTTCTTGGTACAAAATAAAAGTAGCTTTGCTTATATAATGTGACAAGATATAATAGCTCTTACTAGCAGACTGAAAAAAAACAATTCTAGACTTTATTTAAAATCCTGTTATTATCTGTTAAAATGTATTTAAATTATAAACTAGAAATTATAATATGGTTAATAAACCATATTAACACTAAAAGCATGCTGAATCATAGCAAGTTTTTTAAATGAATTGAAAGATACTGCTAAAGAAACCAGCAAACAAGTGTTTAATGGACATAGGAGGTGACTTTTCTTCAACTGGCAATAACCTAAGTCTAACTTGAACAGATTTATAAGTTCTAAGAAGGCAGAATAGACAAAGGAAGGTTCATTCAGCAGCAGGATCAAATCTGCTGTAAGCCCTGAGGCAGTTTGCTCCTACAGGGCAAGCAACTTGTCTTTAAACATCTTTATATCCTCAGCATTGAGCAGCAAGCACAAAGCAAGCCTTGGATAACCATCTAGTGATCTTAACTCCTAACTTTTATTTCTCTTTCCTGCTTTGCCACCAGATCATGCGAGGATTTTTTAGCAATCCAAATATAGGAAAAAGGTCAAAGAGGCTATTTCTTTATAATCTTGAAGTTGCAAGGAAAGACTTTCAATTAATGAAAAGCAGAGTCATAAAGACAAAAATAAGTATGATACAAAAATTTAAACTTCTTTATATCACACTGTACATAAACACGAATTTAAACTTTAAAAACTTCCTTATATCAAAAATTATAAGCAAAATGAAAATGACACTAGAATAACTTCTTTAACATTTTTGTAATCTCAATTAAAAAGAAACACTCAAGGACACCTGGGTGGCTCAGTCGGTTGAGTGTCCGACTTGGGCTCAGGTCATGATCTCATGGTTCTTAGGTTTGAGCCCTGCATCAGGCTCTGTGCTGACAGCTCAGAGCCTGGAGCCTGCTTCAGATTCTGTGCCTCCCTCTCCTTCTGCCCCTACCCCACTCGTGCTATGTTTCTGTCTCAATAATAAACATATTAAAAAAAAATTTTTTTTAAAGGAACACTCTAAGGTAAATACTACTGAGTAGTTTAATACTTAGAAGAGAAATTAAAAGACCTACAATTGACCCTTAAACAACATGGATGTTAGGGGTACCAATCCCTCACACATTAAGAATCCATGCATAACTTTTGACTCCCCAAAATCTTAACGACTAATAACCTGCTGCTGACAAGAAGGCTTACCAATAACAGTCAATTAACACATATTTGGTATGTTACATGTATTATAATTGTACTTTTACAATGAAGTAAGCTAGAGAAAAGAAAATGCTATGAAAAAATCATATAAAAGAGAAAATACATTTACAGGACTGTACTATAAAAAGTCCATGTATAAGTGGACCCGCAGAGGTCAAGCCTGTGTTGTGCAAGTGTCAACTGCATACACTTGTAGAATGTACTATATTTCTAGAAGGAAATACAAGTAACAGATGCTGCCTTTGAGAAGAGCAATTGGCAGTCTGGAGTTAAAGGAAGACATTTTTCATTATATTACATATCTTCTTACATAATGTTCAAGTTGTTTAAAATGGGCATACGTTACTCTTTTAAAAAAAGATAAAAACAGTACCTACATCACAGGTTTTCACTAGAGTTTATGAGTTATAGAGGCTTTTGTATATATGGGTATATATATATAATGTATATACATATTTAGAGCTATTAATGGATATAATGCTCAGCATAGTAAGCAATATATAAGTACTCAAATAGTGTGCTGCGTATAGAGTATGCACATACATACATACATAAGTCTTCACAAATCTACACAAGGAAAAAAGAAAACACTCCAAAAAAATGGGCAAAGAATATGAAATACTAATTCATAAAAAATGATCAATAAATATGTCACAGTTTCAATTTTCCTAACAATCAAATGAAAATTTTTTAAAAAGCATTTTTGGCCTTACAGATTTACAATTTAAAAGGACTGAGGGACACCTGGGTGGCTCAGTCAGTTGAGTGTCCAACTCTTGGCTTTAGCTCAGGTCATGATCTTGCAGTTCATGAGATCTGCACTTTCAGTGCATAGCCTGCTTGGAATTCTCTCTCTCCCTTTCTCTTTACCTCTCTTCCCCTCTCATGCTCGCTCTCTCTCTCTCTCTCAAAATAAATAAACATTAAAATAAAAAAATTTTTTAAAGGGTTGACAAAACCCACTACCAAGAGGCTAAGAGGAAACCAGCAGTCAGGTACACTGTTATTGATGAGAATGTTATTTGCACATGATCACCCACTGGCTCAACAATTCCACATCAAGGAATTTAACCTAAAGAAATATAAGACAATTGAAAGAGAGAACAGCTTCAGTCTTCCCAATACAGGAGTGGCTAAAATACCAGTAAGATATCACCAGTCTTTCTGGCTCTAGGAACCAAAGGATAGAGTTCAGGGCAACCAGAGCCACTAAAAGAAAGAAACCCAGAAAGGAGACAGTCAGATGGGCCTTCCAGATTCTGTATATAAACTCAGATCAAATTTCTGGCTGACTCCCAAACCACTCATGAGGCAGACTCTAAGTAGCCCAGCTGAGACTAAAAGAAATGAACTGATACGTGTGTTGCTTCCCTCAACAGGGAAGAAAATGTACAGTCTGAGTTCAGCCAACTTAATTGCTTCCAAGTGACAATACTCCTCAGGGGAACGTCACAGAATTCAAACACTCTAAAATATATCATTCACAATATGCACAATAAATTCAAAATGAATACATAGAAAAAGGAAAACACAATCCATTCTCAAATGAAACAACAATCAACAGAGATGATCCCTGAGATGTCCCAGATGCTGAAAGTAGCACAGACTTTGAAGCAGCAATAGTATCGAAACTACAGGAAAATATGCTTGATGAATGAAAAGACAGGCAGTCTCAGTCAAGAAATCAAAACTATAAATTCTAGAAATAAAATATCTGAAAATAAAAACTCACCGGATGTATCAAACGGAGAAGACAGAAGAAAGGATTAAGGAACATGAAGACAGATCATAAAAAATTATCTAATGTGAAGAACAGAAAGAGGTAAAAAAGTTCATGAGGGCTTAGTAATACTATAGACACCAATACCTTCTTTTAAGGAAAGAAGCGCACTTTAGTTGTTATCCCTTTTAATAGGGTTTAGGGAGCAGGCAGGGAAGCCAGACATAATACAATGAACAGAACATTCATTGCCTGAGTAACCATGTTAGATGTGAACACAAGGTCAGCTAAGCTATGTCAAAGATAGTTACTATGAATAAATAGTGCATTATAAAGTCCCTTTGGACTATGAAGAGTCTGTCTAGCTGGACAATAGTATACCTCCCTTCCTACTCTTCCTCCAATAGTTTAAAGTTTTCAAAGAGACCTCATATGCACACTCTCTGATTTTGATTCTCATTACAATATCATGAAAAAGGGTAGAAAACATGCCTTCTCTTTACAGATGGATCATACAGGAACTTGCTTAAGTTTTATAGGGTTACTGGAAATAGTGACTGTCCTAGGCTTTCGTCTCTAATCTCTGTACCCTTTCCTCCCCTTAAAATCCAAAATGATGGGTCCAATTAAAATAAAATCATGAGTGAAAAAAATTCCAGTTTCTCCTTTGTTTCACCTCAAACCCTGAATGAGGGACCATCTCCTGAACAACTTTCTGAAGCCAGATTATAATTTAATCCCAGAAAATAATAAGGAAGAATTGAATGTAACAGCTTTTGCATCCTTCTTTTTAGCTTTTTTTGAGGCAACAAATCACAACCAAAAAGAGCATCTGAAGCAAAGATGTTAGTTTGAGGTTCCCCTGTCTAGTTTCTCTAACCCTGACCTACCCTGAGGCACTAAATCAGTCATGTTCTTTGGCCTAAAGAGATGAGACAGCAGCAAATAAAAATGGAAGGGAAGAGCATAACATATAAAGAAACTGAATCACTATGTTGTATACCTGTAACTAATGTAACATTGTGGGTCAACTATACTCAAATTAAAAAAAAAATTTAACGGAAAGTAAAAAGACTAGAAAGAGAAGGGGGGAATGCCAACATTTTAAATAAGACATTCATTTCTTTTCAGTGACAAGCAGAACTTACATTTGAATAGAACTTGTAATATTTGTTCAAAGCATCTTCACATCTATTATTGCCAGTCTGTCCTCGTAAAGAAAGGAGCAAAGAATGTACGAATAACAGTACTTCATCTGACATAAAATAAGTGGGCTGTGAAATCCAACTTCTTAATGGGGTTCAAAGTACTTTAAGCTTTTTAATATGAAGAATGTAGAATGATAAAATATTAAAAATGTAAAATTCTTCAAAACAGGCTTGGTTTCCTCACCTGAAACTGACATGCACATTTCAAACCATCTCCATCTTCTTTACAGACTCCTCCATATTTACATGACGATTCATCACAAACTCTTACATCAGACTCCCTCACATTTAATTCTGAAAAAGAGGAAAAAATGTTTCATGTCTTTTGTATCCAAACATATACAAAAGAAAAATAACCTTAAAATGTATTATTGATCATCTCATTCACAGTATAACAAGATACCACATATAAAAAGCAAGTCCTATAGGACACAAAATGTTCAGAATTCCCTAAAGACAGCCTTACATATGAATATGCCTAATAAGTAACCCAAACCAAAATAAAACTAAAAATTTCAGGATTTCACAGAATTCCCAAAGGTAAATCTACAGAATTTTTCTAGCTGGCTACCAAGAGCTTAAGACAGTCTTCTTACTACTGTCTTAATATCTTAGATTATTTTTAATAGGTTTTTAAAAACTAATCTCTACACCCAACGTGGGGCTTAAACTCACGACCCCCAGATCAAGAGTAGCATCCCTTAATGGTTGAGCCAGCCAGGCACTCCCTTAGATCATTTTTCTAGTGATTAAGTTACTTTTAAGGAGAATAACTAAAAGAAATCTTAAGTCTTGTGGTACCTAAATAAATTTCAGGTGAACATAATTCATTCTAGACCAACTAATGTAATTACAAAAGAATTCAAAAATAAATTAGGTATATATGGAGTATTTATTTATGTGCACACAATTAAAAAGATTAAGTATCTCACTCTTAAAATTCTTTAATGACTTAATTTTACTCTACCACAGGAAGTAGCTCCAATCAACAATACTAACATTCTGTGGTCATTTTGCTCCTGCTCCAAGACCATCAGTCTTGCTCTGGAACTATCAAATTAAGCTTCCCAGAATCATGTGGAATTAAGTAAAAACTGCTATAATGCCATTTTTATATCCTCCCTATTAGGAATGAGACATACAACAACAAACAATAAACAATAAAATGATAGCAACAATACCAAACAATAAATAAATGATTACTTTGAAAACCCATTCCACTGTAGAGGTGAATGAAGTCTGGGAGCAGGAAGGCCTAAGGTAGCTTCTGACTCTTTAACTCAGTAACTGAGGGACTCTGGGAAGGGCACACAGTCTCCTGCAGCTCTAGATCATGAAGAGGTCTTGGCAAACAGATCTCAGGAAGAATTTCTCTAGCATTCCCCCTTCCTTAATTGTTTTCTATTTCTAGATTTCAAAGCAGGACCCAGCAGACTGAGTCAAGAAGGTTCTGTATCTAGTGGCATCTGTCCTGGTGACATGTCATTGGCTCTCTCTGCCCCCATTTGTTCTCCCTGCTCTGCAATGGTGTCTTGGGTGTCCTACTCCTCAGAACTTACCCTCCAAGGAACTGGCAGTCAAGTACCTAAATACCCAGTAGTCTACAGTACTTATCTCAACTAAGCACTGCACACTACGTTAAGTACACACCTATGTAATTATAGGCTACAATTTTTTTGTTCTTTCCCTTAAATAAGACGGAGGTGTTTTAAAAAGACATGAGCTGAAACTTAAAACAACAGGAAACTATTAGTGCTATTTTGTTGTTCTCACTGTTTCACAAACTATTTCAGGCACAGATGATCATCTTTTAATTCCTTTCACCTTGGCTATCTGGCTATGGAGGCTCTATATTCTTGGTTCCCCTCATCTCTCAATTTTTGTCTACTCATCCTTCGCCTCCTTAACAACTTGCATTAGCACTTGAGGCTAAATCCTAAGTGTGGTGCTTGCTTTTTTTCAATCTACCCACACTCCTACCAGGAATTTGCACAAGGTACAGTTCCAACTACACTCTAATGTATATCTTGAAACCCAAAGAAGATTAACTAAATATTAATAAAGAATCACTTAAAAAAAAGAATCACTTTAGAGAAGACAATAACAATGCATAGTATCTTTGTTCAACTACAGGCTTAGTCAGTTCTACAGGCTATAGAAATAAAAAGAATTGTACAATTTGAAAAATAAAATTTAGTGCATTTCTCCTCCTTTTCTTTGTAGCCTTAAAGTTCACACTCTAAAACAGGAATAAATAAAGTTTTTTTCTGTTTGTGGGCCAAGATCATGGTCTGAATAGCTCTGACTTGCTACTTGCGCTTAAGAATCTTTGAAGTATGCTTTACTCATTGTATTTTCAGAGTACAATGACAATGGGATGCCTGGGTGGCTCAGTTGGTTGAGCATCCAACTCCTGATTTCAGCTCAGGTCATGATCCCAGGATTGTGGGAATCAAGCCCCACATTGGGCTCCACACTGAGCATGGAGCCTGCATGGGATTCTCTCTCTCTTTTTCTCTGCCCCTCTCCCCAACCCCCAAATAAATAAATAAAATTATTCAAAGGTCTTGCAATCCAGAACCTAAATAATCCCTGACATCAAGATTCACACATCTCTGGAGACTGAGGGTTGTTCAAAGCATCTATTTGTTGGGGCACCTGGGTGGCTCAGTCGGTTGAACATTCGACTTCGACTCAGGTCATGATCTCGCAGTTAGTGCGTTCAAGCCCCACAACGGGCTCTGTGCAGACAGCTCAGAGCCTTGCTTCAGATTCTGTGTCTCCCTCTCTCTCTGCTCCCCCATTCATGCTCTGTCTCTCTCTCAAAAATAAATAAACATTAAAAAATTTTTTTTCAAAGCATCTATTTGCATGAGGGACCAAGAAATATTTTAAGCAATAATCATCCTTACTAAAGAGAGGCAGAAAAGCTTGGCCCAATAAACAGAGCTTGAATAGGAGGAGTGGACCCATGCATAGGACGGTATCTATCACTTGGATTGCTTCCCCAGCATAACCCCAAGAACTCAACACAAGAGCTACCGTGAGAAACTAAATAGCAGCTTTCACTAAAAGCTCTGAAACAACAAGGTATAAGAGCTCTGCTTTGATGTCCACACGACAAGATAGAATAGCAGGGAAGAAGAGAGGCTGGGACACCTCAGAAGCCCCAGCATCAGCACCACACCTGGCAGGATGGCACAGAGCCAAGGAGATAATCAGGCACAGAGATACACCTCTGATATCTAGGGGCAGCAAACATGGCAGGAAGAAAAAGGTGTGCCATGTGGCAGTGGCCAGAACACATTAGTGAGCCCACATGAAACACCCTTTGGTGATTCCAAGAATAAACTTGGTGGGGAGCAATCTGGGGGAGCTAGAAGTTCCATATTAATGGAGGGTAAAAGTCATGAAATTCTGATTACCCTATTAGTCATGTTTTATTTTACACCTACCCTGTTATTTAATTCATGCCTTTTTCATGTGTATTAACGTGTTAAATGCGATCATTTAGTTGATCAGAAAAGTATCTACTATATGTCTAATACTATGCTAAGAAATTGGGGCACACAGAAAAATATGTAACAGGGAGCCTGTGATCTTGCTAACATATAGAACAATTACTAATGAGTTCAACAGTCTATAAGGAGAAAATGCTGTTGTACAGGCTATAATTACTCTAGAAGTTCCAAGAAGTAGGAGTTTCAACAAGTAGGAGAAGAGTTTCCAAAGTAGGAGCTAAAGGCTCAGTTGAAAAAGCATCTAATTCTTGATCTCAGGGTTGTGACTTCAATCCTCACATGGGGTGTAGAGATCACTTAAATAAATATAAAAAAACTTTTTAAAGAAGCTGATAAAAATGGATTTGAAGCAAAGGATGCAGGGTCAAAGATGGCAAGACTTGCACTCTCGAAGTAGGACTTTTTTGCTGTTTATAAAACTGACATAGGATTTTTAAAAAACAGGGGTGCCTACATGGCTAGTCGGTTAAGCATTTGACTTCAGCTCAGGTTATGATCTTGTGGTTCACTAAGTTGGATCTTGTGGTCAGCACACCCCACATCGGGCAGTGCTGACAGTACAGAACTTGCTTGGGATAGTCAGGGCTGTGCTGACAGTACAGAGCTTGCTTGGGATATTCTCTCTCTCTCTCTCTCTCTCTCTCAAGATAAATAACATTCAAAAATAAAGAATGTTTTAATTGCCCACAACATATATACTGAAAGAGAATATTCTTACGTAGGAAAAAAATTTAAGTAGACACAAATAAATAAACCATACATATAAATATGAATGAGTGGTTCCCAAACCATGGTCCTTATGAAAACTGCTGTCCCAGACTACACTGTACCTTAAATATACATTTAATATACATTAAATCAAGTAAGAGTTTCACTTTCTCATTTGCAAGGGTAAAAAAGTCAATGAAAAGAATTTTCTCATTTTAGGAGTTTTTTCACATATTTCTTAAACCTTCAATATCTGACATTACTTCCTTACTAGTTATCAACAAAACTAAAAATGTTCTACCAATAAGAATATTAATTTAAAAAAACTCCAACAGTGTTTTATGAGAATACAAGCTCATGATTGTCACAAGCTCATGAATGTACATTTTAAATTGTTTTGTTATTGTGGCAGTCACAGCTAACTGCCTACCCTGGATCTACTCTCACTTCGTAAGAGAACCCCAATTTTGTTCAAGGAAGAAAGATGCTCAGCTAAATAATCTGTATTTCCCAGACCCCCTTGCAATGTGCCACAGTTCCATATGTAAGCACTGTCTCTTCCTCCTCATTCTTCCATTCTTTGTCCTGCCTTAAAGAGTAAAACTCTTGCCCAAGGTTGTAGCAGCCATCTTACATGTATAAAGATGAAAGTTACAAGCTAAAGAGGAACAAGAGTGTAGAAAGTAAGAATTATAAAATCACCAGGCCTGCCCTGGATTTCACCTATCCAGACTTACTGGAAATAAGGAAATAAACAAACACATAAATAAAGCCCTTATTATTTAAGCCACTATTGGTCGGGTCACTGATACATGCAGTAAAACATAATCCTGACATAATTGCACATAAATTTAATTAAGATAAATATTTCTAAGCCAGTCTTAAATAATTTGGTGCTACATTCCACTCCATATGATAAAATTAATTTATCATGAACATTATAACTTCCTGGTATTCCTATTTCTATCATAAATTTGAGAACCAATGCCTTAGCTCAAACTCAGTACAGAAGGAATTCTATTTTAGGATCATCTTCTGAATGTTACTTCTTTTCAAGTATTCTGTACAGTACCAGGCATCAAGAGGGCACTCTACTACCTGTCAATGATGATGATGATTATACAGCTGCCTTCCTGAACCCAAAATGGAAATTCAGCAAAAAAGATGAGCCATTACTAAGGCCCTCAAAAATCAATTCTCCAAACAGAAATATTTTACACAAAAAGGCACTCAGAAAAGTGGCTCAAAACAAAAATATTTTGCTCTGGTTACAAATGTGCCCATCACACAATCCTCTGAATGTAAATCTTCTCTCAAAAAAAACAAAGAAAGAAACAAAAAGCCTGTCTCAATTTTCATTAAGATCTCAGAGCTGGGAAGATGTAAGAAGGAACCCTACTCACTATGAACCTGGGCACCCAAATTCCCCAACTTTTGGCAGCACTAACTAAGTTCAGGTTACAGTTCAAAATGGACCCGTTAGAGGGTGCCTAGGTGGCTCAGTAGGTTGAGCATCCAACTTCAGCTCAGGTCATGATCATACAGTTCATGGGAGCCCTGCATTGGGCTCTGTGCTGACAGCTATGAGCCTGGAGCCTGCTTCAGATCCCGTGCATGTCTGATCCTCCCCTGCTTATGCTCTATCTCTCTGTCTCTCAAAAATAAATGTTTGGAAAAAAATTTTTTAATTAAAAATGGATCCCTTAGCCCTCCAGAATGATAGGACTTTACTACCACCCCTCCATTAAACAGAAGGGAATCTTATGAGATAGCTAACAATGGAGAGCCAAAAGTGAATAAACCCTGCAAGATGTTACAGTAGAATTCAGGGCTTCTCAACTTCAGCACTACTGAGATCTTGGGATAGATAATTCTTTGATGTATGGGGCTATCTTGTTCATTAGAGGATGTTTATAGAAACATCTCTGCCCTCTATCCACTAGATATCAGCAGGACTATCCCGGCTGTAACAACCAAAAATGTCTCCAGACATTACCAAATGTCCACTTGGGAGTAAAATCACCATCCACTGAGAACCACTATCAAAGTAGACCAAAGCCTTGATTAAAGGCTTTACATTTCATTCTCTTCACTATAAAGAAAATTAAGTCAAATAAGCGGCCATCTCCAAGACCTCTGCACATTACCATAGCTATTTTTCATTTCAATAGAGGGACCTGAATATATTGCCTGGATCCAGGGGCACCAGGGTGGCTCAGTCAGTTAAGTGTCCAACTTTGGCTCAGGTCATGATCTCATGATTTGTGGGTGCGAGCCCTGCATCCAGCTCTCTGCTGTTAAAGCAGAGCCGGCTGCAGATCCTCCTGTCCCCCTCTCTCTGCCCATCCCCCGTTGCACACACACAAACTCTCTCTCTCTCAAAAATAAATAAAACATTAATAAAATTAAAATTTCAAAACAGTGATAAATGTATGTTTTTAGGTTCACATAAAATGCTACACACATTTATAAAGCAGTTTTTTTTTTAATATTTTTATTTATTTCTAGGAGAGAGAGAGAGAGAGAGACGGCGTGAGCAGGGGAGGGTCAGAGAGAGAAGGAGACACAGACTCCGAAATAGGATCCAGGCTCTGAGCTGGCAGTCAGCACAGAGCCCGATGTGGGGCTCGAACCCACGAACCACGAGATCATGACCTAAGTGAAAGTCAGATGCTTAACCGACTAAGCCACCCAGGTGCCCCAACATTTATAAATCATTTTTGTGACTCCCCACCTTAAATGACTTCCTTAATTAACTAACTACACAAATCTTAAGGTACCAAGACAAGAGGACTCCTACTATGTCTAAAAACGGGCTGCCCTCAGCCACCCGCTGTGTCTTCTTGTCTTGCTTCTTCTCTCTGAGCACCACTTGCACCACTTCGAGTCTTCAGACCTGCTTTTCCCCAACCTTATTAAAGCCATCTCACCTGCCACTGCCAGTTCTCAGAGCACTGCAGAAGGAAAGTCCTACAATGAATGCAAAGTACTCATCAACATGTGGGAATCTCTAGCTCATCTCCAGTTGATTCCTTATTGACTCGCCAGAGGACAGGTTGAAACTCTTTACCTTGTTCTTCGTTCCTAAGAATAACCTCATTTCAAGGGCCTTATACACGTCTAGATGTTAATAGTATTTAGGAAAACCTTTCCTTTTTTTTCCTTTTTTTTTTTTTTTAGAAAAACACACCAATACAATCTGACTAGACACCATGCTGGATGGTTTCACTCCCAAAACAAGCCAAGCATGTTCCTGACCCTGTACCCAATTGTTGATGAGAAAGTCCACAATCTCTACACTGAAAATAGCAGAAATATGTGAAATATTTAAACATTTAAAACACCCCACACCAGGAAATGGTGCGGTACAGTCATGGAGTATTACAGAGCTACTAAAAAGGTTGTATATATTATGTGGCAACATGGAAATACGCCTATAAATGTCAAGTGAAAAAGCAGAAAACAAGACATGGACCATAATTATGTGTAAAAAACACATATAGGATAACCCAGCCAGAAAAAAACAAAAATGGTAAAGGGACTGTCATTATACCAGTTGAGCAATAGATGATTTTCCCCTCTTTTTAAGTTCTATATTGGTTATACTTAATAGGGGAAAAAAACTCCATGTGATTTCAAATACAACCTCAGAGAAAGCTTGCCTATATATTGGACAAAACACTAGTTTGAAGGTCAACAAGGGCCGGGTTCACATGTTAAGCTCTTCACCTCTTAAAATAATAACACCTTCTCTCCCTAGATATTGTAATGATTAGATATGTACTAAAAAGCAACAATGCCTAGAATAAGTAGGTAAACAACAAAAATTTACTTTCTTTCTTTCTAACAGACCAATCTAAGGAACACCTTTACCGGCACAAATCACTGAAAATACATTTCAGGGTAAAAATCAAACGGTAAGTTTAGTAAATGCTGACTTGAGTCCAAGCAAATTAGATGAATTAGAAATTAAATTCTCTTCCAACCATAGTGTATTAGTTATCTTCTACGATAAAAATATGAAAGAGAAAATAAACTTAGTATTTCATGATACAAATCTGAAAGTAGTTTATGTTAATATTAAAATGCACTAATGGTAAAGATGACTAAAACTTGTCTAAGCTATATTTAACAAAAAGAAATTTCACATATGCCACCCAATTATTTGACTCTGATATTTTTCATCCCATTCTACATACTACTGCCAAACTACCCTTTGTTAAGCACCACTTTGAAAGTGTCAATCCTCCACCCAACACCTACAATCATTCCCTGCTGTCTCAACTCTAAATGCTTCAGTTTCAGGCAAGATGATGAGAAGGGCTGTTTACTGCAGGGTCAGAAAGAAGAAAAGACCCAGATCTCTGAGCTGGGATTAAATATACTCAGGGTCTTCCCACTCCTATCTAGTATTAACCATAGATTCCAAACTACAATACTCTCTCCTATTCCTTTTTCTGACTAGTATGGCAAACCTGTGTTGTTTTCCCTCTTGTGGATCCAAAAACTATTACATTGTCGTTATTAAAAAGAATGATGAAGAATCTCCATATTTCCTGACATAATAAAGTTTTTTAAAAGGCAGATTTTTTAATTTTAAAAAAAATTAAAAAAAATTTTTAATGTTAGTTTTATTTTCAAGACACAGGGAGAGATAGAGCATGAGCAGGGAAGGCCCAGAAACAGAGGGAGACACAGAATCCAAAGCAGGATACAGGCTCTGAGCTGTCAGCACAGAGCCTGAAGCAGAGCTTGAAACCGTGAGCCACGAGTTCATGATCAGAGCCAAAGCCGACACCTAACCAACTGAGCCACCCTGGTGCTCCAAGGCAGACTTTCTTAAATGTATGACACAAATTATTTTTTAATCCTATATACAAGAATCTGAAAAAGTATATACCTGTAAATACAAGTCACAGTTAACTCCTGGTGAAATTAGAAGTTTCTTCTTTATTCTGTATTTTTCTGAATTGTCTGAGTTTCAGAATGAACTTGTATTACTTTTTAAATCAGACAAAACACAGGCATTTGGGTACTCAGTTGGTTAAGCATCCCATTCTTGACATTGGCTCAGGTCATGATCTCACAGTTGGTGAGTTCGAGCCCCACATCGGGCTCTGTGCTGACAGGACAGAACCTACTTGGGTTTCTGTCTCCTTTCTCTCTGCCCCTTCTCCACTCATACTCATGTTTGTGTGCACATGCGCCTGTTTGTACTCTCTCGCTCTTAAAAATAAACTTTAAAAAAATTAACCAGGGGCACCTGGGTGGCTCAGTCGGTTAAGCGTCTGACTTTGGCTCAGATCATGATCTCACAGTTCGTGGGTTCAAGCCCCGCATCGGGCTCTGTGCTGACAGCTAGCTTTGAGCCTAAAGCCTGCTTTGGATTCTGTATCTCCCTCTCTCCCTGACCCTCCCCTGCTCATGCTGCCTCTCTCTCACACACAAATAAATAAAACATTAAAAAAAAATTTTAAGTTAATCATATAAAATAAACATGTGCTACCACATGTAAGAATTTTGAAAAAATGATGTTAAGTGAACAAAGCCAAGCACATAGGGCTTATGTTGTAGGATTCCATTTACATGAAATGTCCAGAGTAAGTAAATCCATAAAGACACAAAATCTCTATATGGTTGCAGAGAACAGGGGCAGAGACGTATTGGGGTTGACTGGAAATTCTTTTTGGGGTGATGGAAATGTACTATAATTATAAAGTAGATAGTAGTGATGGTTATACAACATATTAAATATGTTAACAACCAGCGAATTGTATACTTCAAAATGGTAAACTTTAAGTTATGTGAATTATAGCTCAATAAACAAAAATAATTTTTAAAATCAGAGAAAACACTCTTGTTAAATTTTGAAAAAAAATGAAACAAACAAAAATGAACAGACATTATAATTTGATGTTTAGAATTGGACTAGGACCCACTGCCAAGATCAGTACCCTGGCTCTACACTTAACAGCTCTGTAACCTTAGTAATTTACCACTCTCTACCTCTATTCTCTCATCTGTAAAATAGGGACAATAACATACTTATCTCATAAAGTTGGCAAAAAGTTAAATAAAGAATTGGAAAGCACCCAAAGCAGTGCATGACAAATCATATGTGCTATACTGTTGGCTTCTTCTTTTTTTTTTTTTCAATTATTACACCAGTGCTGGAGAAGGTATGAAAAATGAGCACTCAAACCAACTATGAAAGTGTAAACTGGCAGAACCTCTCACAGAATAATGCAACAGTAAATAATGAAGTTTTAATAATCTTTATCCTTTAACTGAACAATTCTATTTCTAGGAAGTTGTAACAGGGATAGAAGAAAAACATACAAAAACGGATGCATACATGATTGTTAACAGCAGCCTTTTTTATAACTGCAAAGTAGAAAACCACCTAAGTATCCATCTGTTGGAAATTAATTAAACAATTAATGGAATACTACATAGCCAAAAGTACATACTAAAGTAGACAGTAGAAACATATATACTGATATCCAAAGACCAAGATCCACTGTGAAGTAAAGAAAAGCAGGTTATAAAACTATACAGAGCTACAATCCAATTTAGATTTTACAATATATACATGGTTACATATGTATTTTAAGATTTTTGCCGGTACAGAGAGGAAGAAGATGGTGGAGAAATAGAAGACTCCATACTTCCTGCCCAAATCTCTCAAACAAAGTAGGGCTGAAGCCAAAGATCTGAACCCCAAGAGTCTGAGAGGAAAGGAGATGGAATCTACTAGGAAGATGGCCTCATAGCTAGCTACTTCAAGGAACAAACCAAAGCACACATGGTGGAGAGTCTAAAACATCACTACGAGTAGGGAAATAAAATAACCACAGTCACATCAAGAGAGACCAAGGGACACCCTTAAAAGAATACTTCCTGAACGGCCAGGCCCTGGACAGTGTATGAGCCTCCTTTAATATAGCAGTACTCATAGGTGCAGAGCACATTAAGATTTTTGCAGGTACAATTAACACGCTTCCTCCATCAAAAATTTTTAAATATCAATAAATAAATCTAAACACAACAATATCAGCCTCTAGGGGCGCCCGGGTGGCTTAGTTGGTTAAGTGTCCGACTTTCGCTCGGGTCATGATCTCGCGGTTCATGGGTTCGAGCCCCGCGTCGGGCTCTGTGCTGACTGCCAGCTCAGAGCCTGGAGCCTGTTTCAGTCTGTGACTCCCTCTCTCTCTGACCCTCCCTGCTCACGCTGTCTCTCTCTCTCTAGAAATAAATAAAACATTAAAAAAAAAAAAAAAAACAATATCAGCCTCTGGCTCAATTTTCAACCACTATTCCTTAGTGTCTACAACACTAAGTGGAATAGGTAGTAGCCAGAATCCAGGGAAGTCACCCACAAAGAAAAAATCTACAAAACAAGCTAAAAGTTGGCAACTGGAGAATCGGACATAATTTTAAAAGAGCATTTAAAAAAAAAGACTTCACGAAACTTTGCTGCATTAAGAAGAGTTCCAGACTTGGAGTTCCAATTATTTGATTAAATAACTATATGATATTGGCCAAGCACTAAATCTTTCTCAGAAATCTCCATTCCCTGAAGTAAAAATGGGTATTAATAATCCCTCATTGGGTGTTATGCTGAGCGAAATAAGTCAGGCAGAGAAGGACAAATATCATATGTGTGCACGTATAGGAGAATGAGGAGGAACCTAACTGATGAACAAGGGGGAGAAGAAGGGGGGAAATGGTGGGGGAAAGGGAGAGAGGCAAACCATGAGAGACTCTTGAATGCTGACCAAACTGAGGACTGATGGATGTGGGGGGGAGGGGGGATGGGCACGGAGGAGGGCACTTGTGGGGATGAGCACTGGGTGTTATGTGGAAACTAATTTGACAATAAAGTATTTGTAAAAATAAATAAATAAATAATGAATATGGAAAAATTAATTAATTAATTAATTAAAATAAAATAATCCCTCATTGGATTGCAAGGAGTAAATGAGACTTTTACAAAACAGCAATGGAAACTATACAGGATACTTTTCCTCTTTAGGTGAAACAACCAAAACCAAAACTTTTTTTTAAAACATTTTTTTAGTTTTTATTTTAGAGAAATATATTTTTCTAAAAATTACATTTTTCCATATTCCTCAGGTTTTTTACATCCAACAAATACTGCCTTTATTACCAAAAAAAAAAAAAAAAAAGTGTGTGAGTAGGGGAGAGGAACAGAGGAAAAGGCAAACTCTTAAGCAGGCTCCACACTCAGCATGACCCTGGAATCGCCCTCTGAGTCAAAACCAAGAGTCAGACACTCAACAGCTCAACAGCCAGTCACCCAGGCACCAAACCAAAACTTTAAAAAGACACAATCACAACGTTAAACCCCAAAACACTATTGTAAAATAGTGAAGAATTAAACACACACGCGCGCGCGCACACACACACACACGAGCACCTGGATAGCTCAGTCAGTTAAGTGCCTGACTTCAGCTCAAGTCATGATCTCATAAGTTCATGAGTTTGAACTTGGGCTCTCAGCACAGAGCCCGCTTTGGGTCCTCTGTCCCTCTATCCCTGAACTCACTCACTCACTCTCTCTCTCTCCCTCTCTCTCTCAAAAATAAAATAAAAATATTTTTTAAAAGAAATGATACCCATATAAAAAATACATAAATAATCAAAAAAAATTTAAAAACACACACAACTAGGTCTAATTAAATGGTAATTAGGAAACATTTATGATCTGAACTTGAAGAAGGGAATAGTGGCAAACACATGGCACCATCTAAAAAAATACCTTAAACCACTTTAAAGAGAAAAAAGTATGAAAAACAAATACAGGACACTAAACACAGACTAGTCTTGTGAACAATGGGGAATCTAAACGTATCACTTAGGCTATAAACAATGAACTGATAAAGCAGTTTAGATTCACTTACAAAACAGTATTAGATGAAAGCTGACCAAGCAAAATAAACTGAACTTAAAAATTCGAAACAGTAATCGGACCTGTGAACAAGATCTTCAGGTTAACATAAACTGGCAAAGCAAATAGGACTATTGAGAAAAAAGTTCAAATTTTTTCTGTATAAAATGAAACAGGGGCGCCTGGGTGGCTCAGTTGGTTAAGCGTCCAACTTCGGCTCAGGTCATGATCTCACGGTTCGTGGGTTCCAGCCCCCCATTGGGCTCTGTGCTGACAGCTAGCTCAGAGCCCAATGGGGGGCTCTGAGCCTGGAACCTGTTTCAAGACTCTGTATCTCCCTCTCTCTCTGACTCTCCCCTGCTCATGGTGTCTCTCTCTCTCTTTCAGAAATAAATACAACATTAAAAAATTTTTAATAAAAAATAAAATGAAACAATTTCAGCATAAACATTAAGATATTTTAGAGGAGAATGGCAATCATCACAGATTTCTTTACATTTTTCCATATTCCTCAGGTTTTTTATATCCAACAAATACTGCCTTTGTAACCAAAAAAAAGTGTGGGTTTTTCTTTCTTTTTAACCATGGAAAAGAAAAACTCAGAATATCTGCACAAAAATAAGAGAAATGGAGCTACGGCTGAAAACATAATACCTGCCAAAGTTTCTGAAGGCAGAAGAATGTATTAAGAACTTCAGAACCTGAAATGACTTTTCAAAAAATGATGAAACAGTTGAGCCATGAAAAATACATGATACGTGTAAAAAAGAAATATATTCAAATAGTAACAAAGGATTAACAGAAAGCATCTAATAAACTAAGAGCAAATACTGAGGGAATTTTAAGATTCAAACAGAGAATTTCCAAGTGCATGAGAAGAGAATGTATGCCAACTCCTAAATGCCTCATTTATCCCATGAGAGAAGCTAATAATGGAACTAATTGCAGGAATAATGAAAATAGCTCTGTTAAAAACCATGTTTCCAACAATGAAAAAAAGAGGGGGAGGAGGAAGAGGATAAACGGGTTGACATTATCCCCCAATCCAGCTTAAAAGAAACTGAGAATTTAAAACTCCATTAAAGAAACTACATACACAGGGGAAATGAGGGATTAAAGAAATTACCTTAAAAGAAAATGGTTGGTTATAATAATAAAAAAAAAAAAAAACAGTAACAGGTGTTGACCAGGATATGGAGAAACTGGAACCCTCCCACATTGCTGGAAAAAAAAGTAAGATAGCACAGCCACTTTGCAAAACAATTTGGAGGGTCCTCAAACATTCAACATAGGGTTTACCAAATGACCTAGCAATTCTACTTCTAGTTATAAACCCAAGAGAACTGAAAACATGTCCACACATAAATCTGTACATGAATGTTCATAGCAGTATTCTTAATAGCTAAAAAGAAGAAACAACCCAAATGTCCATCACCTGATAAATGGGATAAACAAAATGTGGTATGTATATAGATCCATGTAAAATAATACTATCCAAACATAAAAAGGGAAAGAAGCACTGATATGTGCTACAACATGGAAATATGCCACATGAAAGAAGCTAATCACAAAAGACCACATATTGTATGATTCAATTTATACTAAATGTCCAGAATAGACAAATATACAGCAAAAGGAACATTAGCAGCTGCCTAGGGCTGGGGGACTGGGGTTTGGGGAATGAATGCTTTAGCATAACCTTTAAGATTATGAAGTTTCCCTTGGGGGAGCACAAAAATGTTCTACAATTGATTGTGGTGATGGCTGTACAATCTTGTGGCTAATTACTAAAAATACACTGGATTATACACTTTAAAAAATGATGATGATGATGGAGAGTAGCACAAACATCTTAATTACTTCATTTAATTACACCCACTTAAGTGGGTGAATGCTTATAAAAACAGATAGTCTGTGGGCACCTGGGAGGCTCCCGTCAGTTAAGCCTCCAACTCTTGATTTCAGCTGAGGTCATGATTTCAAGATTTTTGAGTTCTAGTCCCCAGCTGGACTCTGCACGGAGCGTGTGAAGCCTGCTTGGGATTCTCTCTCTCCTCTCTCTGTCTCTTTCCCTGTCGCTCAAGCGCCTTCCCCCACTCACACTCGTGCTCTCTCTCTCTCTCAAAATAAATAAATAAACTTAAAAAAATAAATAAAATAAAACCACAATGTCCCTCAAATCCTGTAAGTTTCCCTCTATCTTCAGATTAAGTGCCAAACCTTCAGCTCAGCCTTCAAGGCCTTCCACTAATGTGGCAATGTGCAACTCATCTCCTGCCCTAATACCCACACTCCAGTATGTCAAAATATTCCCTTTGCTTCCCCCATCTTTGTGCCTTTTCTATCACCATTCCCATGACCTAGAATACCTACTCTTCCCAGTTTTCCTCAGTTTCAATGTTCATTCAGTTATTAATTCATTCCACAAGTAAATACATAAGGGGCACCTAACCAGGCACAGTCGATATAGCAGTGAACAAAACAGAAAAATCCCTGCCCTCATGAAGCTACACAGAGCAGACAGACAACATGTAAAGTTAAGTCACACAGGAAAAGGTGCTTTGGCACAGGAAAAAAGCATTAAGAAAAATTAAGGTGTGAGAGGGGCAGAGGGGATGGAAAGTGGAAAAGGCTGCAATTTTAAGACATCATGTTGAAAGTGGCATTAAGCTTCTGACTTTGACTCAGGTCATGATCTCACGGTTTTGAGTTCAAGCCCCACGTCCGGCTCTGCACTGACAGCTCAGAGCCTGGAGCCTGCTTCAGATTCTGTGTCTCCTTCTCTCTCTGACCCTCCCTTGCTCAGGCTCGGTCTCTCTCTCAAAAATAAACAAACCTTAAAAAAATTGTTTTTGAAGAAAGAAAGTGACATTAAAGACCTGAAAGAGCTGAGGGGATAAATAATTGGGACAAGAAGTTTCCAGGCAAACGGAATTATCAACAGCAAAGGCCTCAGGCAAAAGTGTGCCTAGTGTTTCAAGCTGGCATTCTACTCTGCCTATAGGGCCCAACTGAGTGCCACTTACTTGGGGAGACTTTTTTTATTTCTACAAGTCAGAATTATCCATTCCCTCAAAACTGTACCAGTGTCTTCCTTAGGGCATTTCTACAGTGAATACTTTCTTTTCAAATACATTTGAGTGACTGCTGATCAGTTCATCAAAACTCAGGTAAAGGAGGAAATCATCTAAAAATGAGACATACTTTAACCATTAAAAATTAAACATTTTAACCGTTTTTAACTTCCCATATATGAACATACATTCATTTTCCTATGTAGCACCAAAACCTTTGGGTCTACCAAATGCTGTTCCCTCCTTTCTTGATAAGCCACACCCATAATCTATTATCTACAATGTTCATTTTCCCTTCCTTTAAAGTAAAAAGGAGATTTAAAAATACTTGCAAAATTTTGTAGGAGCAGAACCCTTCCAGATATTTATAAGATATCTCCAATCTCTTTCAGTTGTCTTGACCAGTTTAATGCATCGAAAGGCAATTCTCTCAGCCTCTTACCTTTATCAAGTCTTTCTGAAGCATTTCATAAAAACAACATTTTACATTTATATTGCACCAATCTAAGTAATTTTTTATTAATTTACACTCAAAGGATCACTGGTATAAATAAGTTTGAGAACAAACACAACTGACTCTTCCTTGGTAGTCAAAGAAATAAATGATACACAGGCAAACTAGAGTTAACCTACCAGCCTGAGCATGTGTGCTGTGGGAATTGGTTAGTACGGTTTACTAAGGGAATGTCTAATCCAGAATGTTAAAATCAAGCCCAGCAAAGTATCTGAATAGATATTTCTCCAAACGAGATGTATAAATAGCCAATAAGTACATGAAAATGTGCTCAACATCATTAGTTGTTAGGGAAATGTAAATCAAAACCAAGTTGATATACAACTTCATACGCACAAGGTTGACTTTCATCAAAAAGACAATAACAAGTGCTGGCCAGGATATGGGGAAATTGGAACCTTCAGACATTGCTGGTGAAAATATAAAATGGTACAGCTACATTAGAAAACAGTGTGCGAGTTCCTCAAAATGTTAAACATGGAGTTACCATATGATTCAGAAATTCTATTCCCAGGTATTCGCCCAAGAGAATCGAAAACATATGTCCACACAAAAACTTCTACATGAATGTTCCTAGTAGCATTGTCCATAATTGATTAAAAGTATAACAACTTAAGTGTCCATCAACTGATGAATGGATAAACAAAATGTGATGTGTATCCATACAATGGAATATTACTCAACCATAAAAAGCACTGAAGTCCTGATACATGCTACAACACAGATGAATCTTGAAATTATTATCCCCCCCAAAAAAAATATTATCCTCAGTGAAAGAAGCCAATCACAAAAGGCCACATATTATATGACTCCATTTATACCCAATATCCAAAATAGGCATTCGCCAGGAGTTGTAGAGAGAAAGGAACATGGAGTAAGGGTTTTTCTTTTTGAGGTGATGAAAATGTTCTGTCATTAGATAATCATGATGGTTGTACAACTTTGTGAATATATTTAATTGCATACCTTTTAAAAAATCCCATTGCTGTCAGTGTTCAATAAACAGCTTATTAACTGGGGTAGGAGAGAAAGTCCAGATGTATTAAAGAGAAATTTCTTCACACAGACTTTTAAGAGGCTAACTAACTACTGTTAGAATATAAAGTCCTTGAAGGCAGGGATGGCCTTTCATTTATTTTGCTTAACATCTAGCATATTAGAGTACCTTAAGGAGGTATTCAATCAAGGTTCAATAAATAAATTAATAAATGCCCACATCTTACATACTAGAGGATCTAGAAGATTCGACACAGACTAGAACATCTCAGTTCTTGGCCCCAAAATCCTGAATTGCCACTAACAAGGTATGTCTCTTAATATGAAGTTTATACCATCTATTCATACCTTCCTTACCACCATCACAATCCAGAGGACCCACTTCTAACTTATGTGACATTTTTAAAACCAATGCAAATTCTCCACCTTATATTTATCACCAAATGCCACTTATTCGTCTCTCTGTACGTTTTTCCACTTCTTTAACCACATTCGTTAAAACGGAAATGCTCACATCATCATTATCTTCATGTTACAAATAAGAAAAGAATGCCATGTCTAAGGTCATCTGGTCTCTCTGGCTCAAAGTTAATCTTTCTTCACATAAATCATGTATTTCCAAACTTTCTTCTCTTTGGATGAACACGGAAATTTCTGGTAAGTTAGACTTTCATAGAATAAATACAAATGAAAAAATAGAAGATCAAAGCTACAATTATAAAGTCCAAATGATTGAAGAGCCAAGGCATGAGAACAATAAAAACAGGTGTGCTTAGGACACAAAGAAATAAACAAAGGGCCCACTGCTTTGGGAAGATGTTGTGATATCAAGAGATGACAAGGACAAAAACACTCATTCAGCTGCTTCTTTGCTTTGGTAATCTTCATCAAGGACCATGACCTTCATGCACAGCAAAGGAAACAACCCACAAAACTAATAGGCAACCAACGGAATGGGAAAAGATAGTTGCAAATGACATATCAGATAAAGGGTTGATATCCAGAATCTATAAGGAACTCACCAAATTCAACACCCAAAAAACAAACAACCCAGTAAAGAAATGGGCAGAAGAAATGAACAGACACTTCTCCAAAGAGGACATCCAGATGGCCAAAGGACACATGAAACGATGCTCAGCATTCCTACTCATCAGGGAAATACAAATCAAAACAACACTGAGATACCACCTCACACCAGTCAGAGTGGCTAAAATGAGCCAATCAGAGAACTCTAGATGCTGGCGAGGATGTGGAGAAACGGGCACCCTCCTACACTGTTGGTGGGAATGTAAACTGGTACAGCCTCTCTGGAAAACAGTGTGGAGGTTCCTCAAAAAATAAACAATAGAACTCCCCTATGACCCAGCAATAGCACTGCTAGGAATTTACCCAAGGGATATAGAAATGCTGAGGCATAGAAGCACATGTACCCCAATGTTCATAGCAGCACTCTCCACAATAGCTAAAACATGGAAAGAGCCTAAGTGTCCATCAACGGACGAATGGATCAAGAAGATGTGGTTTATCTATACCATGGAATACTACATGGCAACGAAAAAGAATGAGATCTGGCCATGTGTAGCAACATGGGTGGACCTTGAGGGTGTTATGCTGAGCAAAATAAGTCAGGCAGAGAAGGACAAATATCACATGTTTGCACGTATAGGAGGATTAGGAGGAACTTAACTGAGGAACAAGGGGGAGTGGAAGGGGGGAAATGGTGGGGGAAAGGGAGAGAGGCAAACCATGAGAGACTCTTGAATGCTGACAAAAACTGAGGACTGATGGATGTGGGGGGGAGGAGGGGCATGGAGGAGGGCACTCGTGGGGATGAGCACTGAGTGTTATGTGGAAACTAATTTGACAATAAACTATTTATAAAAAAAAAAAAAAAAGGACCATGATCTTCAAACTGGGAAGGGCAGAACTCTGATAAAAGGAAGCTAACATCTCAGGTAAGTGCAGTGAAGACAGGACAGTAACAGAATACAGAACTAGTTCAAAAGAATTTGCATTCTGATATAAACAAATCACACTCCATGATACTGAAAAACTTTTACATCTGACAAAATGCCAGGAGACCAGAAATTAAGAAAATTCTGTTTTCAAAAAAGGAGAAAAGCCAATCCAGGAAAACATCAGTGGGTAAAACTTGCCAGGTATCTCCTGAAAAAGTCTAGAATGGGTAGATAAGTTTTTGAACACAATAAAAAGTAAAAAGCCACTATGGGCTCTTTATTAAGGCAGGCTACATAACATTTGCTTTTTGATAGGATTACTAAAATGGGGAAAACAGAGGATGATACAGACATATACATAACTGATTCTAACAAGATTATCTGACAGAATCTTTAAATAATAGGCTAGTAAACAAAATGTGAAAATATTTAACAGCAGAAATTCAAAAATCTGTTCAATCCTACTAGGAGGAGCATGCATAGCCGGCTGAACATCTGGTTGATTAACGTATCAACATCAACCAATTTGGAAGGAAGTCTCAAGTGAAAATAAAAGAGTGGTATCTTTTTCCATGATCTAGACAACTTCTATTAATTTAATAAAGTGCAGATGTGCAAGGGCCACGATGCTAAGTGACCCAAAACACAAATAACCAAAGGTCAGAGTAGGCTGAAATGATCCAAAATTCAAAATGAAAATTAACAGTCAAGACCAGAATTTAGATTTTGAAACTCAAATCTATGAAAGAATAAACTTCAGTTTATGTGGGGAAATACCTGGGTAATAAAAGCGACTACAAAAAAAAAAAAAAACCTACATAAAATCTCAAGATGCATTAATAGATGCAGATAACCAGACTAGATTACTATACTTCTTTAAAAATTATCTTTTTCCACATAAATCACACCCAGATTTTCATCCTAAAAACAGTTATAACAAGAATCTACAAATATTATTTACTTAAAACTCTAGCTTTAGACCCAGAGTTATTCAAATGCATCTTAGCATTAGGAAACATTTTATATGATAAACCTAATTTATTGACATATCAATAAATCCTTGAAAGAAGGCTAGATATTAAATCCAAGTCCCTCGTTTAATAGAAAAGGAAATTTTAAAAAATTAAGTAACTTGCTCCAAATAGCACAGCTGCTTAGCAAGAGCCAGGATCTCCAAATCTGTCTCCTTTTCCTACACCATGTGGGTTTTCAGCCCTCTGCATCCTTTCTTAAAAGTTGTACTTTGCACTAAAGACTTAGAAAACATACATACACAAAAACATCCATCAACACACACTATTTTGCTAAGGACAAATTAGCTTAGCAAAAGCAAATAATCACAGCACATTAGCCAGTGAAATATTTTGACATGGTGTGATCACTTACAAGTTTAATAACTAATAACAAATATTTGCTACAAAAAGGCACTCTAATATACAAATGG
Source organism: Proteles cristata cristata (assembly GCA_017311185.1). Taxonomy (NCBI): domain Eukaryota; kingdom Metazoa; phylum Chordata; class Mammalia; order Carnivora; family Hyaenidae; genus Proteles; species Proteles cristata. The sequence continues at coordinate 729,534 of JAESUZ010004879.1, forward strand.
TTTGTATTCTTAACCATGAATGTGTGATTATTTATTAAAGCATTATCCCATATCCCACTTACCATTAGAAAAATAAAGTGAAAGTTATTACACGGATGGAAAGGATTTTAATGGACAGGACATTGTTTACTGCGCTTACAATCCCATCCCCATCATAAAACACACCATTATGAATACTACTAAGAGATTTTAGACCCTGAAATCCAAACAGCAAACCAAAGGTTTTCTTCATGGAGGGTAGCATCTGTGCTGAGGCCCTCTAGCTCCCTCCTCACTTCCCAGAAACAATGCCCCTTCAATAGCCCAAAGGTACAAAGGTTGTCTGGCAGACAGACCAGAAGATCCCCGGTGGCCCGAAGTCCATCCTCCGTTCCCCTCCTCCCCCTCCCCACTCCCCACCCCCCACCACGCCTCCTCTTCCGCCCCCTTGGTTTAAAGAAGACAAGTGGAGAATTGAGAATTGATAGAAGGGTAAGTTAGCAAGGCTTTGGCTGAGGATCACTACCATCTGCTAGGCCAGCTCCAGGAAGACCCACCCACCCCTAAAAAAAAAAAAAAAAAGACCTGGAAGCTTCTCCTTGCCCCAGGGCTCCTCTGGGACCCCTTTTGAAAGGAAGAAGGAACTTTACTGCCCAGATACCTCCTCCCCATTCTTAACCATTAGGGCCCCAGCAAGCTCTTTGTTTCCAAGAGCTGGGGCGGGGGGGGGCAGGCGGCCTTGGAGAAGGGGAGAGGTCACTCCCTCGCTCCCGTTGCTGCCAATCTCCAGGCCCTCCCGCAAAACACAAACACTCGCCCAGGACCAATCTCTCCAAACCGGTTCCCTCTTTCCACACCGCCTTAAAATCCCAGGGTCACACAGAGGCACTTCCTGAGATCTAATTACCTCTTTCAATACCCAAACCCTACACAGGATGACTCCCTAGCTCCCTCTCTCTGAAAGGACACAAACGGGGTTCACTCCACGACTCCCATCCTTTCTCTTCAATGCATACCCCAGGGCATACATACCCCTGAGCCCCACGCAAGACGCATAAAAACATAGGGTCACTTCCTGGGCCCTAGGACTTTTCCCTGCTCACATCCACAGACCCGCCGTCACTCCTCGCCCCCAGAGCCCACCTCTAAACCCAAAGGACATACATATGTGCGCGGGCGCGCGCACACACACACACACACACACACCGTCACTTCTACAATCTACGTCCTCTGGGACACCCTTTACCTTTAACCCACACAACCATTCCGAGACCCCAGTGTCCTAAAAACCTTCAAAGCACATGGTCACTCCCCAGGCCCTGAGGCTCGTCACTCCCAGTCCTTCACCGTCTCTCTCTCTCTCTCTCTCTCTCTCTCTCTCACACACACACACACACACACACACACACACACACACACACAAACACTCACACTACCTGCCTCCCCTGTGCCTTCACAACACAGACACGCGCTCCCGCGTGCACACCCACAGTCACAGCAGGAGCCCCGGCCGGCCTCCCCTGCCACGCCGGGTCCCTTCCCCACCACCCCAGAGCACGCCGGGCCGGGCCGCCCTGGCCCACACACTCGACACACATGGTCGCACTCACGGCCACTCCCCATGTCCAACGCCGGGCCCCGAGCCCACGCCGCACACTCGCGCCCTGCCCTCCGCCCTCGCTCACCCTCCGGCCCCAATCTCCGGGAACCCCGCGCCCGGGCCTTTCCCAGCGGGGCAGCCGGGACGGGGAGGGCGGCAGCGGGGAGGGAGGGGCCGCAGGGGCGGGCTCCGACCGCTCCTACCTGAGCAGTTGATGCTCTTGCCTTTGCCGCCGGGACAGTCCCCGCCGCCGCCGCTGCCGCCACCCGGGGGCTGGTTGGACGCGCGGCTCCCGGGCAGAGAGAACGCGAAGAGCAGAAGCACCGACGTGTAGCAGCAGAAGGAGAGCGGGGGCGCGGCAGGCAGGCGGAGCGGCGCCTCAGCGGCCGAGGCGCCCATGGCTGGCGCCCCTGGACGGCGGGAAGCGCAGGGAGCCGCAAGGCCCGGGGCATCCAGCCGCGCGCCGGGAGCCCCGCCGCTGCCTCGGCGCCTCCTAGCAGCCGCGCCGCTGCGTCTGCGAGCAGCCCCTCAGCATCCTGGACCCACCGCAGCGCCCGCCAGGCCCCGGCCCGCCGCGCTCGGGACGGAGTCAGAGGGTCCGGGCGCGTGCGAGGGTCGCGGGCGCGCGAGGGTGCGCGCGAGGGTGCGAGCCCGCGTTGGGGAGACCAAGGCTGGGGGCGTGGACGGGCGCGCGCGCGCGGCGGACGGGGGTCGCGGGGCGGGGGGCAGGCCCAGCCCCTCACTCGCCGCTCGCCTTCCCTTTGTGTCCGCGGCCGTCGCCACCGCGTCACAAAGACCCCGGCCCGCCCGGTGAGGGGCGCGTGACAGAGCCGCGGGCGGGAGGGGTGGCTGCGACCCCGCCCCGCGCACACCCCCAGCGCCCGCGTCGGCAGCTCCGCCCCCGCCCGCGGCCGGCGCCGCCTCCGGGGGAGCTATTGTTCCTGCGGCGGGGCGGGGGCGCCGAGGGCGGGGGTCGCAGGCGCTCCTCCGCTCGGCCGCTGGGAGCTGGCGGGCGCGGGGGATGCTCGGTAGGCATTACCCTGACGGACATTTTTGCCGCCCTTTGCAAGTGGTTTTGAAGCATTTCCTTCGCCCAGCAGCCGGGCTGGGAAAAAGGGTGCAGGTGGTCTATTATACATCTACTTTCTAGGTGTGGAAACTGAGCCACAGAGAGGTGAAGGTGACTTGTCCAAGGTCGCATACCAAGTCGTGGCCAGGATCCGAATTGGAACCCAAGTTCCGACTCCCAACTGTGCAGTTCCTAGAGATAAGCTAAATTTCTACGCTCCTCACCCCCACCCTTTTCCCACGTACACCAACTGAATTTAAAATACTCTTTTAAAAATCCATATTGCCCTCTCCCACTAGTAAGAACCAACATAGAGAGCAATTTGCAATATGCAAGACCTGAACGAAGTTCTTTACGAGCATTCTCTGCAATTCTTTTGTTCAGCCCTACAAGGGAGTTTTCATTCTCATCCCCATTCCACAGACAGGGAAGTTGGGACTCCGAGATGTAAGGTGATCTGACTCCCATTCCCGTGTTCTTCCTATCACATCATGTTAGATGAGCTTTAGCCTCAGGTAGTAAAATTATGGATTGAATTGTTCGAAGGTCTCTGACCTTTTTCTTGGACCATATGCTCCTTCTCACCTCAGAAGAAATTTCTTAGTCTCTTTGAAAAACTGATAAATATGACTCAAAACTTGTTAAATGTGCAACAAGCCACCACAAGCAAAACCACATCAGGGAAAAGAGTTTCAATGTGAATAAGAGACAATACACTTGCTATAAAGAACGTAAATCAAAAAGTAAAAGTTGACATAACAGAAAAATGAGAAGAAAAGCTGACGTCTTATTCACATAAAATACAATAAATATATGAAAAGATATTAAACCCACTAGTAATGAAAGGCAGATTAAAAGCACAAGATTTTTTTTCCTGAAGATGATTAACAATAGTTAAAAGAATGGACAAAACCTAGCACTATTAATTTATACATTTGGGGAGGGCAATTAGACTTCATATCAAAACCTTTAAAATATGTGTACCCTTTAAATCTAGGAATTCCGTGTATTGGAATTTATCCAAAAGAAAAAATTGTACATGGGGTGCCTGGGTGGCTCCGTAGGTTAAGCATCCCACTCTTGATTTCCGCTCAGCTCATGATCCCATGGCTCATAAGATCAAGCCCCCGATGGGGCTCTACACTGACAGTGTGAAGCCTGCTTGGGATTCTCTCCCTCCTCTCCCTTTGCCCTCTTCCCCCACTCACATACACATGCTGTCTCAAAATAAACATTTTTTTAAAAAAGAAATAATTGTACTCAAAAATGCACTCAAAAATGTACATATGGATTTTCATCAGAGCTTTTTTATAATAGTAAATATGATCTAAATGTCCATCTGTGGAAAATAAAGTATGGTGCCTCTTTGTACAGAGGAGTATTTTGCAGTTTTACCTATGATGATTAACTTAGTGTTTACTGACATGGAACACAGCAGGCTACTGATGAGTATAAGAAAATCCTATATTTCTAAAATATACACATGTGTGTGTACATAGCCATAGGAAACAAGTCAAAGAAGAATATGCAGCTATATGTTAACTGTGGCTATTGGGCTTATGAGTAATTGCCCTTGTCTTTTATATTTTTCTGTGTTGCCTGAATTTTTTTTCAGTGAAAATTTTGTTACAATTTAAAACTCTCTTTTCTTTCAAATTATATTTTCAATATGCTTTTTATATAAATTCACGTTGTTACCATTTTGTTAAGATTTACCTCAAAGCTCTGAACTGTTAGCAGAGGCATAGCAATTGTTACAATGAAAATTCAGCTTCTGGCTTCCAGTTCAGATGTGATCCCAGGCCCCTGACTGCTAAGCCACAGCTTGCTAAAGGCTCCTTCTCGGACCATTCCCTCAATAGCTTCTCTGCTTATCTTGACCTCTTCTATGCTTCTTTCCTGCCCTCTGTCTTGGCTCTCCCATCCTCAGTATTCTGCCTTTAATTTTTATTTGACTGCTAACCATAGCTCAGGCAGATATATTGAGAGCAGACAACCCTTAAATAACAAGCAAAAACCCTGGGGCCATAAATCACAAATTAATTTACATGCGCACCTTTCTCCAAATTAGGTAGGAAAAATTCCGCACAGATTTCTCAAAAGTTGTCAAATTGAAAAGGACTCTGCTTCAGAAATAGGATTTCTCTGACCTCAATCATCCAACCTCAGAGAGGAAGAAAGATCTTAGTGGTCGTCTAATACAACCCCCGTCGTGTGCTTTAATATTTGTGACCCCAAAATGTCAGGTAGCAAAAGAGTATGACTACCTGAGGGACTTGCTACATGAAAACCCACCCTGGGAGTTTTAAAAGAAAGTAGATTTCTGAACACCACTCCAGACATGCTGTGGGGTGGGGGAAGAGGGGTACTCATATCCCTTATTTATATTAAAGTTCACTGCCAGTTAGGAAACCCCTGCCTTAACCTTGACCAGTCAGTTATGGCCTCCATAACAAACAACCATAAAACCTTAACGAGGTGTGCCGCAATAAACATTCATTTCTCCTAGGTCTGGGGTTGATGAATCTAGAGTAGGCCTGGCTGGATAGCTCTGCTTCAAGCTGCAGGTCTAGCTGAACTTGACTCCAGTATGCAGGTTGAGCTCTGATCTTCTCCAATATTATTTTTTGGGGGGCCCCAGCTGAAAAAGCAGCAGCTACCCAGGGGAACTCTTACAGAGTTGGCAGTGGTACAGGAGGGCAAGCTTTTTTCCCCACCCCTGCGTATACATGTCGGCTAACATCCCACTGCCTCAGTCAAGTCTCATAGCTGAACCCAAAGGCAATGAGTAAGGAACTCTCTTCTGTGGAGGTGAGGGAGAGGGAATGAGGGAGGGAGAGGGGTGAATATTTCTGAATAATAATCTATCAGAAATCCTATACTTGAATGTCATTCTTTATGCTCTGTCAGAAAGTGTTCAGTTCCCAGTAACAGAAAAACCAACCCAAACTGACTTAAAAAGAGATTTGTTGGCTCAAATTAAAAAAAAAAAAAAAAAAAAGGCAAAAAGTAGTGCCCTCTCCGGTGAGTTGGCTTTTGTCCTCAATAAGGCTTCACTCATGGAAAACATCACTTTCCTTCAAGAATTCTTTGTGAGCGTCTGCTGCCTGCTAGGCACCACAGTAGCCTTGGCGGGGGGGGGGGGGGGGGGGGGGGGGAGGTGAGAGATAATTCTGCCTCACTGTCTCAGGGGGAGGAGAGGAGGACATCTGAAAATTAGCAATTACAACTCAGTGTGATAAACACTAGCTAGAAATGGAGCATGAGGGCGGGGGTAGGAGTAAATGGCAAATCCTACTCCACACTCCCAGCCCAGCCAAATTTCTGGCTTTTCTGGACCTCCTGCTGCAAGGTCTAGCTGCATAATGAAGGCCTGATAAATGGTAATGAGACAATTTGGGACTGACAAATTGGCCCTGGTAGGAGAGAGTCACTGCACTTGAGCTCAGTCCAGAAATACTGGAATGATTCATGGTGCAGCACTGACACAAGCCTGGGGTTGACCTCTGGCCCATTTCGAGAAATCAGACCCCCCTTCCTAGAGAAAGCAACCTTTAAAAAAAAAAAATGTAAAAAGTGAAATCATTCATTCATTAAGTCTGTACTGAAGGCCTACTTCTCATTCCTGAAAATACAGTGGTGAGCACAACAAACCTGGTCCCTGTCTTAATGAAGTTTACAGTAAATACTAAACAGTTATGCATATAAAAATGAAATTACAGGGCACCTGGGTGGCTCAGTCGATTAACCATCTGACTCTGGATTTCAGCTTAGGTTGTGATCTCACTGTTTGTGAGATGGAGCCCTGCATCAAGCTCTGCGCTGACAGCACAGAACTGGCTTGGGATTCTCCCTCTCTCTCTCTCTCTCTCTCTCTCTCTCTCTCTCTGCCCCTGCCCTGCTTGTGTGCTCTCTCTCTCTCTCAAGATAAATAAGCATTTTTGAAGTGAAATTGCAACAATGTTGATAAATACTATGACGGGGAAGGTCAGAGGTTTAGGAAAAGGGTGAGTAGAGGTTAACCAGGAGGGAGTGTTCCAGACAGAGGGAACATCATGAGCAAATGCCTGTGAGTAAAAAGGGTCTGAATGTCAGCCAGTGTAGTAAAGACAGAGAGCAAGGTCAGCTTATTTTAAACCTCATTCATTGATTCAGCAAATATTTACTGAGTATCTACTATGATATAGGCACTGTTATAGACGCCAAGAAATAGCAGTGAACAAAACAAAGTCCCTCCTTAGAAAACTTCTAGTCTAGGGGCGCCTGGGTGGCTTAGTCGGTTGAGCGTCCGACTTTCGCTTAGGTCATGATCTCGCGGTTCGTGGGTTCGAGCCCGCGTCGGGCTCTGTGCTGACTGCCAGCTCAGAGCCTGAGCAGACTCCCTCTCTCTCAGCCCTGCTCACGCTGTCTCTCTCTCTCCTGGAAATAAATAAAACATTAAAAAAATTTAAAAAAAAAAAAAAGAAAAAGAAAACTTCTAGTCTAGTGAAGACTCATTACAATAATACCAGTGGGAGAGAATAATTGTTGGATCAGACCCTAATAATAGCAACTACAATTCACAGAAGACCTACTACATCCCAGGTACTGCCAGCCACTTTGTATCTGTTGTCACTAATCTTCCCACCCACCTGTTGGTAGGTATTATTTCCATTTTACAAGTGAGGAAACTGAGGTTTATGAGGGTAAGTGACTACTCAAACTCTAAAGCTAGGCAGTTGGAGTCACCTGACTCTGACTACCAGGGTCCCGTCACATCATCAACACGAGCAAGAAGGTGAAGCATCATCATCTAATACAAAATGGAGCAAAGATTGGCACCACTGAGACTGCAGCCACTGTGTGCACAAACAGTCCCGAGCCCCCTGTCTGCATGTCAGGAGACTTTTGTTGGGGCTTCTTGTGATCATGCAGGGATTACAGTAATGTGATTACATTGCTTATCATCACAACTCCAGTTCAAAGCACTATGATTGTTACTCACATCCCCTTAATGGTCCTCAATTACATAGATGGGTAGAAGCCAAGGAGGCAAGGGTTACAGATAATCTGAATGAAAAAGTGCTATGGGAATCCAGAGAAGTAGCCTCACTCTGCCTGGAGAACAGGCTTCACCATGGTAATTCTGTCAACTTAAAAGGCTTCACCCAAACAGTCTCGATGAGTGGGTAGGGAGACGGAGGAGGCATCTCTGGGTTTCTCCTGTAGGTCTTCTTGTCATTCAGTTGTTCAGTATTGCCCTGAATACAGAATTAAGATTTTTCCCTCATCTCTCAGCAAATGGAAATTTTCAGCTGCAATTCAAAATTTTCTCCAAGGGTTTAACTCATAAAGGATTGTACCAAAGAAATAGCTTCTCTGACAAAGACAATCACACATAAATGGTAGTAAGAGGTATAGCATAGTAATTAAAGAGAGTAAGCTCTGGAACCAAACCATCTGGTTTTGCATCTTAACTCTGCCACTTACTACCTCTGTGACCTTGGGTGAGTTACTGTAATTCTCTATGCCTCAGTTTCAGAATCTGTAACATGGAGATAAAATTTCTATCTGCCTCATAGGGTTGTTTTAAGAAGAAAATGGGTTTATATGGGCAAAACACTGGGCTCATGCTTAGTACATTGTAAGTACTCAGTAAATAATTGGCTAGGAGTAGTCATGGCAAAGTAAGCATACACTAAATGATGATTCTTATTAGTGGCAATAGCCATTAACTGCATTTATATACTAGGCTAAGAGCTTCGTGCGTATTATCTGACATAACGTTTCCAAAAGCCTAATGGGGAAGGCGCTATTATTATCCTCATTCTGTAGATGAGAAAACTGCGATTTGGAGAGGTTAAAGCATTTGCCTGAGGTTACACAGCAAGTTGGCAGAGGACTGGTGCTGAAATCAAGGTCTGTCTGACTTGAAAAAGCCTACGGTCTAAAACAAAACTCAAAGAGTTAAAGTCAGTAGTCAAAACAGTTCATGTGAGCTGGCTAGTTGCTAGAGAGACCTGCTGACGGGCAGCCTGCTGATGGGCAGAGGCATCCAAACAACGAGGAGGAAAGTGGTGACAAATAGCCAGGTGGGTCAAAGGGAAGGACACGAGGTTACAGCCAAGAGTCTGGGAACTTGAGAATGGCATCCACCGAGCTAAGAATCACGAAGAAGAGAGAAAGCAAGAAGCTAACTACGTGGAGGAATTAGAGTGAACCCAGTGGAGTTAAATAATTATATTTTACCACTGTGTGTATTTAAGTATGTCAGCTTGCCTCTGTATGTATACATATGTATGGAACATATGTCATTTGCCTGTGTGTGTACATATGTAATGAGTATATCAGCTTGCCTCTGTACATATGCAAAAGTGCCAAGCATATGTCATTTTACTCTTTGTGTACATATGTAGGGAATGAGTATATATCAGGTTGCCTCTCTGAAAGGGTGTGTTTATGCAAATTTGAGCGTGACAGCTGGGTTCTGTGTTTTACATGCACATTTACATGTGTGTATCCATGCACACGTCACCATATGTAGCAACTCATCGGTACATGTACATGTGAGCTTAAATTGAGTCAGCCATTTTTTAATTCTCCTCCTTTCGTTCTAAGTTGAAAATTGTTTCCTACAGTCTGATGTCTGATGGCCTCAGGACTCAGCATCCAGGTCAATATGGTTAGACTTGGCACTTAGACTGGGTTCCTAATTAAGGAAGTTATAAAGGCGAAACAAAGACCACATGCTGAAACTGTTTCACTCAACCCAGAACAATCACAATAAGACTTAGGGCAGCTCTGGTTGTGGTGGTTTCGACAACAGTGGGAGCAGGGGTCAGGGCAGGGTATGAAGAGTGGTGACAGTGGTGACATTCATCCAACATTCATCCAACAGTGTTTGTTATGTGCCAGTGTTAGGTACTGAAGATGCACAAGTGAACAAGATAGACACAATCCCTGTCCTATAGTCCAACAGGGAGTCAGACTTGGAACAATTACCATTTGCAAACCATGTCTGAAAGCATCAGACAGGGACCCTGAACATACCAGAGGCAAAGAGTATAAAGGAAAACTTCTCCAAAGAAGTGATATTTAAGCTAAGGCTGGAAGACTGATGAAGAGCTAGAAGGAGGTAGAAAGAGAACGGTATTTCCTGAAAAAAAGTTCAACATGAAAAAATGAAAGAATATGGCAAGTTGAGAGGCAGAGAAGACAGCTGTGGCTGATGCTTTGGAAAGTGAAGAGGCGAATGACATAAAGAATGAAGTTGGAAAAAAAAAAAAAGAATGAAGTTGGAGACTTCAGGAAGCACAGGCCAGATCACACAGAGCCTTTCAAGCCAGAATAAGGATTCAGACTCCATCCTAAGATTATAAACAGGAAATAGCCTACTCAGATTTGTGTTTTTAAAAGATCACTTGGTTAAAGGCATAAACTGTAAAGTATGCTAATTGTATTTCAGTGATACTGTTGAAAAAAATCAGTTGGGCTGCAGTGTACAGAGTGGTTTGGAAAGGCACAGTGTACCCAAGGAAACCACGGGAGAGCTATTGCAGTGTCAAGTGATGATGGTAGCTTGGACTAGGAAGGATGTGAACAAATAAATGAATTAGATTAAGGGAGGGGGGAATCAACAGAATCTGTTTACTAAAATAGCCATTTTCAGAGATGAAGCAGGTTTGGAGAGAGGATGATGAGTTCAGCTGTAGGCACACTGAGTCTGAGGGGCCAGTGAGGCATCTGTATCGATTCAGCAGTAGCAGTTGGGTTTATAAGCCTGGTGTTCTTAAAGGATTTACAGTGAGCATAGAACGTAGGAGTCATTAAAGGATCAATAAATTGAAGTCATGGAAGTGGGTGTGATGACTTGAAGTGTAGGAGATACTATATAAAATGAGAAGAGGGCCTAGGCTGAAGCCCTGAGGAATTCCAGTGGAGGGGACAATGAAAGAATTGCCAGAAAATTTGGAGGAAAATGAGGAAAGAACAATGTTATGGTGACCAAATGGTGTTTCAAGAAGCAGGATGTGGTCAACTGATCAAATGCTGCTGAAAGATCAAGCAAGATGAGTACTGAATAGTGTCCAATGGCTATATTCACCTGCAGTCAGTGGCGGTCTTAGCAAGTGCCATCAATAAAGTGGTAGGGGCAGAATCCAGATTAGAGCATGTTGAGACATTAGTAGCAAGTAGACAGTGGAGACAGAATGTTTAGACAGCCTGGCTGTGAAGAGAAGGTGACTGTGGGTAGAAGAGGGATTTTTTAAGGTGAGATTTAAATGATGATAAAGATCCAGTGGGGTGAAGGAGTTGAGTACACAGCACAAGGAAAAGGATAACCAGTAGTCGGATAAGGACAATTTCAAAATACCTGAGAAGACAGGAAGGGGTGCAATTCAAAGCACAGATAGAGGGATTGACTTGAGAGAAGACTGACTCAAGTGGGTTTACAGATATGGTATTGAGTATCGAAGAAAGTCCTGGATCCTGTCTTTGATGTTCTCCGACAAGAAAAGGAGATGGGGTGGAGTTGGGATGGTGGGTGGGAGGAGTGGCTGGATCAAAAGGTAGCTTAAGGCAGCTCTGGCCCCATTGTAATCTCCATAAGCTTCCTCTTACCCTTTCTACCCCAATCTTCATCAACCATCATTGATGTGAACAATCACATTCTCCCTATATTTTATGCAAAGTTATTTCTTTTAAACTGACCTGAAACACGCAATGTATGTACTAGACACCACTTCACATCAGGTACCTGGCCCTCTCTTAGCCAGATTACTGCTCACATCTTTACTACAGAGAAACTTGGGGTCGGATTTGAGAAGAGTGGTCATTGATGTTAAGGGAAAAGAAAACATGTGATTTTCCCAGCAGAGCTCAGGAGAGATCCATAGCACCGGAGCCAGAAACCTTAAAGGTACCCAGAAGCAGGAGTGCTTAGGAAAAAGGAAGTTAGGAGCCTTTTAAAAATCTCAGGTGTGCATGTATTAACATGGGGAGGGGGTGAATTACCCCTCTTCCTACTCACCTTCAGCAGAGGAGTTCTAAGTAAAAGAGTTCTAGCTTCTTTTTCTTTTTTTAATGTTTATTCATTTTGGAGAGACACAGCACAAGCAGGGGAGAGGCAGACACAAACGCACGCGCATGTGTATGCTCACACACACACACACACACACACACACACACAGAATCTGAGGAGGGTTCCAGGCTCCAAGCTGTCAGCACAGAGCATGACGTGGGGGTCTAATTCATGAACCACAAGATCATGACCTGAGCCAAGGCAGGATGCTTAACAGACTGAGCCACCCAGTTGCCCTTAAGAGAGATAGCTTCCTTTTTTTTTTTTTTTTTAATGTTTTATTTATTTTTAGGAGAGAGAGAGAGACAGTGTGAGCAGGGGAGGGTCAGAGAGAGAGGGAGTCACAGACTGAAACAGGCTCCAGGCTCTGAGCTGGCAGTCAGCACAGAGCCCGACGCGGGCTCGAACCCACGAACCGCGAGATCATGACCTAAGCGAAAGTCGGACGCTTAACCGACTAAGCCACCCAGGCGCCCCAAGAGAGATAGCTTCTTAAGAATGGACAAAGGGGACCCTTTACTTTCTGAGTAGCCAGTGTGAACTAAATTCAGATTTTTCTCAGATCTGGCATACCTTCTTTCCATATGAATGCTGGCAAATGGTCAAGACTGATTTAATAATAATTTTGTAATCCTCATGAAATAACTAATCAGATCATTAATGATGCTAAAATCATTGGGTGGAAGTTTGCTGGGGACAGAATATTCCCAGAGTCTTAAAGTATCACTCCACAGATAACTTATTAACTATGAGTGAAAAAATAACTTATAATGGAGAGAATTAGCAGATATTGCCTTCACTAGGTGATAAAATTTAGCCTCACCAATGTAACTCCCCAAATTATGTAATAGGATGCACATAGCATAATCTACATGCTAGTCTTGCCAAAGAAGTTTGACCTGAATCAAATCTAATCATGAGGAAGAAATCAAATAAATCCAGCATGTGGGGCACATTGACAAGGCCTGGAGTTTAAATTTAATATCATGAAAAACAAAAAAGGAGAGAAGAGAGGTCTGTTCTAGATTAAATTAGACTAAAAAGACAAAAACAACCAAATGCAATAAGCCTTGATTGAATCTGAGAAAATCAATAGCAATAAAAGACATTCTTAAGGCAACTTGAGAAATTTGAATGTAGACTACACATACATGATATTAGTGACTTAGTATCAGTTTTCTTAGGTGTGATAATGGGATCGTGGTAATGTAGGAACATGTTCTTATTCTAAGTGCAAGCATGCTGAAGAATTTAGGGGCAAAGTGTCATAATATCTGCAGCTTTCAAGTGCTTGTAAGAGAGAAAAGCCATTAACAATTGGCAAATCTAGGTGGAGGGTAAAAAAAAAAAGGATTTAAAAATGCTCAATGCAGTCTATCTTCATCAAACATTTTTTTCTTGCCATGACCTTGGGTAGCTTTATGCTTATATGCATAAACTGTGCTGCTTAATGTGCTAAATTAAATTAGATTGAAATCTTTAAAAGCATCATAGCAAGAAAATTGCGCTGCAAAGCTTTTTAGACATGAAAGAACTTCTAATTTGTGTAGGAGTATAAGTGAAGATATGATAAAGTAGGAGAGAGAACCACAAAATAATAAAAAGAACACTTTCCTAGGAGTCAGAAGACCTTTGGGTCCAGCACTTAAACACAGGAGATGTTAGATTCCTTGTCAGCAAAGTGGGGCTAATATTATTGCCTTCATCATCCTGCTGTACAGGTGCAGGAGAAGCAGAATGTGAAAAGGCTTTATCAACTGGAAAGGAGTATGCAAGTGAAGTGATTTTTATTATCATGCCATGCTGACCTCCTATGAGCAGTGGTTCCAGAACTGTATTATACCTAACAAGCAACTGGAAAGCTTGTTAAAAGTGGATTTACAGGAGTACCTGGGTGGCTCAGTCAGATAAGTGCCTTTACTCGATCTGAGCTCAGGCCATGATCTCACCTCACAGCTTGTGGGTTTGATCCCTGAGCTAGACTCTGCACTGATAGTGTGAAGCCTGCTTGGGATTTTGTCTCTGCCCCTCTCTGTCTCTTTCTCTCTTTCTCAAACAAATAAATAAACTTAAAAAAAGTGTAGGGGTGTCTGTGTGACTTCAGCTCAGGTCATGATCTTGCAGTCCGTGAGTTTGAGCTCCCCATCGGGCTCTGTGCTGACAGCTCAGAGCCTGGAGCCTGTTTGGGATTCTGGGTCTCTCTTTCTCTCTTACCACTCCCCTGCTTGTGCTCTGTCTCTCTCTCGAAAATAAATATACATTAAAAAATTATTTTTTTAAAAAAAGTGTATATTTCCAGTCCGGCCTCCAGGGATTCTGATTCAGTAAGTCTGGGTTGGGCCCAGAATTTGCTTTGTGAAAGCACCCTCAGTTTCTTGGGTGACAGGGTCTGAAAACCATACTTCACCGCTGCCTTGGAGGTTACCATGATCTAAAAGCCTTGCTACTTAAGGTTTGGTTCATGGAACAGCAACATCACCAGCACCTTGGGAGCTTGTTAGGAATGCAAAACCTAAGTCCACTCCAGACTTACTGAATCAGAATATGCAAGTTCAACAAGATGCTCAGGTGATTCCCATGCACATTAATGTCTGAGAAACACTAATCTACATGGCAAATCTGATTGGTGACCTCTCTTTTTCGCCTTGGTCCTGATTCTCTGCTTGCTGTCAGACAGAATTGAGCTGCTAGCTTTGCTGTTGCTGACGCCCTTAACCACATTTAGCTCCTCTCTCTGCTTCTCTTTGTTTCTGGCTGCTCAGTGGTGGAGATATTTGATAAACATAACCAAAGTTGCTTATTTTCTCACATGCTGTACACAGACTAATCAAAGCATACTGAGTTGGTATCTAAATCTAGGTAAGCTAGTTACCAGATATGTGATTGTTTTTTTTCTTTTTTCTTGCTGTGACATAAAATTTACCATTTGAACAATTTTTTTTTAATGTTTTATTTATTTCTAGCAGAGAGAGAGAGACAGCGTGAGCAGGGGAGGGTCAGAGAGAGAGGGAGTCACAGACTGAAACAGGCTCCAGGCTCTGAGCTGGCAGTCAGCACAGAGCCCGACGCGGGGCTCGAACCCACGAACCGCAAGATCATGACCTAAGCGAAAGTCGGACGCTTAACCAACTAAGCCACCCAGGCGCCCCATTTGAACAATTTTTTAAGTGTACAGTTCAGGTATTTGATGTTGAACGAGTCACTTAACCTCTCTAATCTTCCATTTTATCTTTAAAATATAGATATCACCTACTCCTGCAGAGTATTTTAAGTGTTAAATGAAATTTAAAAAAAGAATTAAATGAAATGATACACATATATGCCAAGAACCCACAGAAGATGTTCAATAAATGCTAACTCCCTTCCTTCCTTTCATTCTAAGTAGGTTTCAGACAGCCCTGATTTTACAACAGATGTCATCTACTGAAATCAACTGATAAGAATTTCAAAGCATATACAAAAATCTACATATTCTTGCCTTATAACAGGCAATTTGTAAAATAAAAGTATTCTATAATCTATAGAATTGGGCAGTTTGAAATAGCTAAAGGAAAGAGTACCCAATTGCATTTTGTTGGGAAAATTACATTTTGGGAAGCAGCAACCCTTTTGTGCCCAATATATAGAAGTTCTTATGCTGATCATATTTAGATTGCTTTAGAAACAATTTAAGTACAATAATTATCCTAACATCAATAACTTTCACAAATGGAGCTTTCAACCTTGGGGCTGATCCACTTGGATGCAGTATTTGAATTCCATTTATGTGCACATAATCTTTTAAAGAGATGCTAAATTGAAAGCTTGGGCTACATGCAGTAAATTGAAAAGATTAGTTTACCTTGAGAATTAGACTAATTAGAACAGGGGAAGGAATTTAAAGATCCTCTCCTCCAGCAGCCTTATTTTACAAACAAGGAAATGGGTATTGAGAATGACCTAGTAACTTGCCCTCACTCACATGATGAGTTACCAGCAAACCTAGGACCAGAGCCCAGGTTCCAGGAGTGTGTCCTGGTGTCACTTGACTTTGAAGAATGGGTGACACTTCAGCAGCATAGGTGACAGGAAGGGTTTGTGGAGAGGCTGATAGCACTCCTGGTAAAGGATCAATGGAAGTAATTTCACAGAACCAGGCTCTGAAACGGAGAGACTGATGAATGTACTCAGGAAGTGTCAGAGTGGGGAGGCTGGAAGGAGAGATTAAGATGAAGTTTTGTGATGTCAGAAGACAGTCTTGGATTCTCTTATAACACGGAATATCAGAAGGGAGTTTTAGGGACTCTCTTTTGTTAGTTTATAGTTTCCATGACTCTGCCATATTTGTAGTCTCTTGTCATCATCATAGCAATCTTGGGAAATAGATATTATACAGATGATGGTCTAATATTCAAAAGATCATGTTCTTTGCAAAACTAAGATTTGAACTCAGGCTCTGAATAGAAAGGCTGTGTATTATGATTCTATTTTTGTTTTTTGTTTTTTTTTAAGTAATCTCTGTACTCAGTGTGGGACTCACACTCACAACCCTGAGATCAAGAGTCGCATGCTTTACTGACTGAGCCAGCCAGGTGCCCCGTGTGTATTATGATTCTTAAAAGCATAAACTCAAGAGCCAGGCCAAATCTGTCTGGCCCCATTTAGAAGCCATATAAACTTGAGAGAAAAAAATAATGGCTAAAAGTTAGTGTTTAGTATGTGCCAGGCTGTGTTCTAAATGCATAGAACTAAATACGTATTACTCATTTAATCCAACATCCCTATTGTCTATTCATCACTATATTAAAAGCTCTCCTCCAGGGGAAAGAGGAATGAAAGAAGGAAGGGGGACCTCAGTAGAAGATGAAAAATAGGGAAGCATTTCTTCCTAGATTCTCTGTTCTTTATTATATGATCTCAACTCTGGTATCTCACTGTTTCCTGTCCCACTTGTGATCCTGTGATAGATTAAATTATTGTTCAAAATATTCACCTCTTCCCTTTACCTTCTTAGGAGGACTCTACTTCCCTCTGGTTGACTTTGGGTTTAGCCATGTGACTCGCTTTGGCCAAGGAAATATTAGCAGATTTAACACTGAAATTTGAAGTGTGCTTCTACAGTTGGGTTTGTCCTTTTATACATCTGCTATTACAATGAGAAGAGCTTCCTCTGAATACTTCTGCCCTGATACCTCCTAGACTTTCCAGTGGTTGAGTGCCTGGAGTAACCACCCTACAGAAGATCTAATACTAGCTCGTCCAAAGACACTCTTCGAGATTCAAGGATGAGGGGCACCTGGGTGGCTCAGTCAGTTGAGTGACACCTTCAACTCAGGTCATGATCTTGTGGTTCATGGGTTCAAGCCCCACGTCCGGCTCTGTGCTAACAGCTCAGAACCTGGAGCCTGCTTCAGATTCTGTGTCTCCCTTTCTCTCTGCCCATCCCCTGTTCATGCTCTGTCTCTCAAAATTAAATAGATGTTAAAAAAATATTACGGGGTGCCTGGGTGGCTCAGTGACTCTTGATTTCAGCTCAGGACATGCTCTGGTGGTTCATGAGTTTGAGTCCCGTAACAGGCTCTGCGATGACAGTGTGGCCTGCTTGGATTCTATCTCCTTCTCTGTCTGCCCCACCCTGCCTCTCTCTCTCTCTCTTTCTCTCTCTTACTCAAAATAGATAAAGTTAAAAGTTTTTTATTTATTTAAAAAAAAAAAAGACTCAAGGATAAGTATCTTGAGGCACCTGGGTGGTTCAGTCAGTTAAGTGTCTGGCTCTTGGTTTCAGTTCGGGTCATTATCTCAGGGTTCACAGGATCAAGCCCCATGTTGGGCTCTGTGCTGACAGCAAGCAGCCTGCTTGGGATCCTCTCTTCCTCTCTGCCCTTCTCCCACACTGTGTTCTTCCTCTCTCTCAAAATAAAGAAACTTAAACAAGTATTCAAGGATAAGAATCCAGATCCATATGTATTTCACCAACAGAGAACCAACCACTCCTTCTTGGTTACTCTGGAAGCTGAACCGGATGAATGGGAAAAACCTGAAACCTTAACTTCTACTGCTACTTATATATAGTATTTTCTCTATTAACAAGTATTCTTTTTTATCAAAAGTAACCAATTTCTTAAATAACAGGGTTTGGAATTTTTCCAACAAACCCACAAAAAGAAAACTCAGAACAGAACCCAATTGAATCTCTTCGTAGTTACCAGGAGGTAAGAAAGGGAGCTTATGGATGGAGAACTTCCCACCCTGAGCCCTTTAATAAAGGTATTACACACACACACACACACACACACACACACACACACACACACACAGAGAGAGAGAGGCAGTGCTTTAAAGGCATTTTGCAAGCAGAATGACAGCTCTGATCCTCTCATTCAGAAATAGCCGGATCACCATTCTGTTCATTCCAATGAATGGCAACAGTGAGGGAGCCCTCACACAGAATCTGGGTATCTGGATAATGTAGGAATAGAAATTTTCCACCTAATGATGGTCAACTGCACTGTGGGTTATGGAGGTTCAATAGGTATGTTCTTTAAAAATCTTACTTAAATCACCCTTCTATAAATTGAACCTCATTCTAAATGTACCAAAGGGCTGCTTAAGGAAATGTCATGTTCAAATTGTTCACAAAGAAAATAATCTCACTTTTGTAACTTTGTGGAAGTTTCCTACATTGGGCATTCTTGAACGATAGGGCACCTAGGGCCTCTACGGCAGCTTTTCTACAGTAGGGCATCCATGACAATGACAACAATAATGTTAAAATGCTTTACATCACTCTTTATTTCAAAAGTGTTTTACTAACAGACTAATCTTCACAACATTTAAGGGAGGTAGATAAGTATTACACCACTTTCACAGATGGAGAAACAGAGGCAAAGATTAGTAAATTGTGTTGAAGAGCATAATATATGGCACAATTAGGAAAAGAATTTGTTGCAGTCACAGATCACTGGTGATCTTGCCCCATGACTCCTGAGTCCCACCAACACAAAGGTAGCAGATGCAGCATGGAAGCAGGTTGGCCTTAGTTTGGTTAGTCTAAGGCCAAGCTTCACCTTGCGGACACCAGATGTTGAATGTGCTGCCCCAGTATTTCCCTCACACACATTCTCACATGACTCCGCCTCTAAAACAGGGGAGAGTAGGAGCTGTGGTGGGTACAGGCAGAGGGGCTAAAGGAACAGGGCTGGGAAGGTGGGGAAAACACAAACTGGTATCAAAGCAACGGCGAGGAAGAACAGGAGGACCCGCTGGAGGCAGCCCAATGAAGAAGAAAGCCACAGTAGAAAAGAAGTGTCACTCCATCTGAAAAGCTCAGACATCCAGAAATGCTATTAAAAGGGTAATTCTTCGCAATGACATTACAGAGCCGTTCCTCGTGGCTTTGCCAAATATAATTATCGGGTCCTTCTGACATTCCCAGGAGGCAGAGCCATTCCTCTCCCCTGGTCCAGACCAAGTGCTGATGTAATTGACCTGACACTGCAGAGGCTGTTGACAACTCAAATGCACTCTCCCACCATGCTGCCTCTTCCTCTAGTCTCTTTCTTCCAACAACAAACATCAATGCATTTCAAGATTCTCTCTACAAAAGTCCTAAAACATTCCCTAAAACTTTGATGAATAGGATAGAATTCCATGTTTGACTTTTGTAAAGGGGCTGTAATAGGCATACGTGGACAGCAACAGCCCCTCTCGGTCAATGCTCCTTTATACAACATGGGACACTAAAGAAAGACCCTTTTCTGATCTTTCTAGTGCAAAGCCATTATAGGTGATGGTGACATGCACCACCAGCTGCATTGGAGGTACTGGCGGCGGAGGCAGCACCAAATGAGAGGGCTGACGAAGACCCCGGGCTCAAGTGTCATCCGAGGGACAGGAGGAAGAGGCAGAAGTCTGAGTAAAGAGGGGCCAGCTATGGCAGAGATGGGTGGGGGTGCTCCCTTCCCTCCCATGTTTGAGGCTGCGTGGCCGACAACAGTATTAGTTCATCTCTCTTCCCCTCTTGGGTTGGGTCAGAGCCAGAAATGCATCCTTTCTTCCTTTATTTCAATTGGCAGCATGGTTCTTTCAGGCATGTAGCTTTAACACTTCACCCCTCCTCTCCAACAAGAGCAATCAACTGCCAAGCCTGACTGATTCACCTCTGCCGTGCCCTTCACATTGGTCTCCCTCAGTCTGACGACAGCCTCTTCTAACTCCTCCTATCATCTCGTCCTGACCAGGGCCAGACCCTCCCACCTCATCTCCTGGACTCCAGTCTTATGTAAACTTGGTTGCACCTTCTCATCTTCCTCCTGGAGCACAGTGTTCATGATGCCACCCAATTTGGAAATTCACTGGGTTCTCCCTGCCTCCTAATTACGTGTCTCATCATCTTGAATCTTCAACACCTTGCATCTAGCAAAGGTTCTCTTCTATCTGAATCTCTCCCTGTCCAAATGCCAACTCTAAAGACTTAGCTCAGATGCCACCCCTTCCAGGAGGTCTTCCTTCCTGGAAGAGGTGGCATTTGCTCTGAGCTACAAATGCACTTGAAGACATGTACTGATGGAATACATGGCAGCCGTCAGTCTTACCTCCCCTTTTGGGTGTGCCGTTTTGGAGTTGAGAGACCTGGGACTGTGCTCCTGCTTTGCTGTTTACTAGCCACTGGTCTGGTACCGGATGGTTCTTCTCTGCGCATCACGTCCTGACCTCTGCACAACCTCACAGGATTAAGGATCGAATGAGACATAACTGTGAGCTCTACACCACTAGTTCCCAATCCCAGTGATGCATCATAATCTCCAATAAACCTTCTGAAAAATGTAGAGGACAAGGCCCAACCCCAGTCAACTGAACCAGAATCCTCTGGGAGTGGGACCAGGTGGGGCTAATTATTTATAAAATACTATTTTTATGCATAGCCAAGGCTGAAAACTACTGTTGTAAATGCATAAATACCATCAACAGTAGAGCATGGTGCTTTAGGCTTCGGTTTAATTATCCTTTATTTGGTTAGGAATTTGTTCTCTGTTTTTATAGTTTCGTTATATGTGTGGGCATGTTTCGTGTTGTTCTGCATTGCTGTTCGTGTGCTAAAGTGGTAAATTCTGAGAGAGGATAATGTCCAGCACACTGCTATACACAAAGCGTACCTAACCCAATTTGGGAGGGTCTGGGGAGGATGACAAGTAAAAACTTCACAAAATCCTCCCAAAAACCTGGCTACATGGAGGTATGGGCACCAGACAAGCAGCACTGGCAAAACCTGGCAGCTTGTAAGAAATGCAAAATCTCAGGCCCCAGAAGATGCATATTAACAAGGTTCCCAGATGGATCAGTAGGTGAAGCAAAGGGAAACTTTACTCTGTTCACATCTGTGTTGAACTGTTCCCTGCCCTAATCCTGAGTGGGTAGGAGGACATGGAGAGTCAACTTTTGTCTTCCATAAACCATTTAAGCCTGCGACTTTATCTAGATGCAAAGGGTCCATTTGGTAAAAATGAAATTAAGAATACAAATCCTTAAAAAAGGATCTTTTCTTTCAAATCTAGTCTTTATAGCTTTCCTTCAAATAACCAACTCCTCTAAGATATTTAAAATATGATCAGAGTATAAATTGATATCCATCTACGTTTTATGTAGTGCATAAAATAACAAGTATATGTTTATCTTACTCAACTTAGAGTCCCCAGGACCCATATTCCAAACTTAGGAAGGCGGGAAGCTTAGCCAAGGCAGTAATCAATTCTTCCCTATTGACCCATACCCTCTGGACAATTACAATGTTAGCAGTACCCATCCAAAACTATTCAGACCACACCTCAGTCAAGGAGTTGTAGGAGATTCTGAAGATTACCTAAACCAACGCCCTTGCTATATGGAAAGACTACAGGCACTGATTAAAAGGAGTTACCCCAGGTCACATAGCACTTTGAGGCAGAGCCAAGATCAGAACAGGCCTTGACCGCTTGCCCTACACTCCCCTACATAGCCTCTGCCACACATACTTTTCTTTCCACCATGTGGCCTTGAAATATCGTGCTCAGAAATTGCTGACCTGCCTTGGCACGTGTCACTTTTCTTGTTCCAGCTACTGCTGTGCCCAACATCCTGGAACTGTTTTTAACACCAGCCTTTAGGAGAAGCTATCTCACAACTCAAAGTATCCATTTGCCAATCCATATTTCCAAATACGTTGGTAATGGGTTCTTAAAAAGCCCAACGCTAATTGTGTGATGGAAACTCCACAGCATTACTAATAGTAGTCAGCACCATGAGCATGGTGAGGGGAGGGCCTTTCCCTAGGTGGCCGGCGATTAAAAACAGGGCACCCATTAACTCAGTAGCACAAAGTTGGGGGGACACTACGGAGGGAAAGCAAAAATGAGCCCAGTGGGGTTGGCAGCACCTTTAAAAAACATACACAGTGTGACTATAAAATTGCAAGTCTTATCTTTTAATAAAACAAACACAACAGGTTATAGAAATCTAAATGATCATTTGTCCCTCAAAGCAGTTACATCCTTCGTTCCAACAAAGCTACCGCTGTTGGAGCCATTATTTGGAATCCCTCTTTGGGGAAGGGCTTCAAAGGCAGTTCATGAGCCACAGGAGAAAATATCCTTCCAAATGTTGGGCTGTTCAAAATCAGAAAAGCCACTCAAAGAATGACACTGTGCAGGGGGGGGGGGGTGGGGGGGGCGTGGTCGGGAAGGAAAAAAGGCTCTCGTGGAGGTTCCCTAAAGACCTCCAGGGAGTTCTGAACAACAGCTTCAACACTGGAGAAACACGTGGCCTCCCAGGACTTTTCAGCCACTTTCAACAGGCACGCATTCGCTTGGATAGAAAAGTTCTGCTGTCTATTAAAAAAAAAAAAAAATCAGCCACACTCCTTTATAGTCACACTTGCATCTGATTAAAAAAATACAACAACAACACTCGCACATGGTTCTTGTATGAATTCTAATTAAGAGACATTACATTCAGAATTATAGCACTCAGTGATAACTTTCGGGAGACTGGATCAGCTTCTTTGCCACTGAAGGGGTATGTGGGGTGCAGCAGTTTACCTGAATGTATTCTTAAATACGTGACTACTACCGCTCTAAGTTTCCTAGTTGTAGCTCTGTTACAAGTTACTGACCGCAAGTTCATGTTCCAGGCTTTCTTTGCCGACACAGATCGATTACAAGGGAGCCGCCCCCACAGTCAGGGTGAATTGGGAAAGGGCCGGTTAAATGAGGAGACAGGCCACTCCTTGGTGAAAGTTTGTAGCTTCCTTTCCCAATACATCTTCTTTTTATTGAGAACTTCCATTTTTATCCTGTGTTCCTCCTCTGCCATCTCACACTCCCGCTCTATCTGCTGGATTTTGGCCACATGCACCTCATTCATCTGTATCAGCTGCAGCTGTAAGATGGACATTTGTTGATGGTGTTCTTCCTCATGCATCTTTTTTAAAGCACCTTCCTGAGAGGTTTTGCTCCTGTAGTGTTTATTGGCTGATATTCTGACAGCTGAACACGAGGGTTCAGGTTGAGAGGTCCCCTCACACACTGGAAAATGTATGAACTCTTTCTCATCATCGCACAGTTCTCTATTTGAAACAGCAAATGATTCTGAAAAACAGTAGCAGAAAACATATGTTCAAAGATTTTACAGGCAGAGAGTGTATCGATCCTATTCCAAAAGACAGGTCCCCCATCACAGGATGTAGCAGAAACAGTGTCTGCTTTGGTCTGTTTTGTCTATGGTACTCTTGCCACACCTGATTTTTCAAAACCCACAAGTCAAAACCAATGTTCCCTTCAGAAGCAATGATAAAGGGGTTCGTCATGTCATTTCTAGAACTGAGAACTACGGGAACAGTGGTCCAAGACTGTGCTTATCAACTGGAGACCCTGATATGTTGACCTAAGTTCTAAACTGAAGTGTGCACAACTCTGAATAAGCAGAACACCGTGGTACGAGGGCAAGAGTGGGTTTTCAGATGAAGTTCTCGGTCAGTCTGGCCCCCATCTCAGTTTCTCATCCAGCCGTGAACACTTTCCCTACTGTTTGACAATCCTTCCTGAAATGTCCTTCCTCTATTAGCTTCCACACCATCGAGCTCTCCCCAGTTTTCTACACCTCCTCTCTGACTGCTCCTCAAGCTTCCTTTCAGGACTCAGATCTTGCTGCACCCACATCTCACTTCTTAATATTCCCCTGAGGCTCCCATTTTTTGGCTCCGTTTTCACTGCAGCCTAAGTAACCCTCGTGATCTGGTTCTGACCTTCCTTTCTTTCTCCTTACTCTCCAAAATACCCTGGACACCCTTCAATCATACCAAAAACTTCACATTCTTTAAAGGCTATGTTCTTTTTCATAATTCTATCTCTGTTCCTTCAGCCTAAAGTTGGGCTAAGTATTCATCCCTCTTCCTTCCCCACCCCGGACCCCACACTCACTCAAACATATGCTCTTACTCCTGACTCTCCTTTTCAACCTCCCCCCAACCCCTACTTTGTTCAGGATCCGTGAAACCCCAGATCACTCCTTACTCTATGAGTACTCTTCTATAATAGCACTTCTAGTATTACTTTGGGACCATGCCTTATTCATTTCTTTTATCCTTGGGCACCAATTATTTTGCTTGGTACATAGAGGATGCCTTGTAAATATTTATTGACTGAAGCTTTGAACACAGGGGAGACGAGCTTATGGATACAAAAGGATGCCATTTTTGCTGATGCTACATTCGTACTTGTATTTTTATAGGACAAAGACATCTTATCAATTAAGGAGTTTCAATATGGAAGACACTAACTCCACTAACCCATGGAGTCTTCCAGCTGTGACTCCAAGGCTTTCTTGGAAAGCTTTATGTTTCCAATAATGAGAATTGTCTCCTTAGAGAAAAATAATATCAATTTATTAACAGAGTTGATTACATTATTACGTCCACTCCATTATTCCAGAAGGTGGGATGCCGGGAATGTTAATGGCTACTGGGGGAGACCTAACTTGTAATACTCTGTTAATAAAAGGAAAATGGCTACTGTTTAGATTATTTCACTCTAAGGGGTTAGGTAACAACCATAACTGATCCCTAATTAAGATTAAAGAAAAGGTAGAAGTCTCACTTTTGAAAGAGAAGGTTAAAAGTACTTGTGTCATCCAGAGATAATGAAAATATCTTCCTAGGAATCCTTCCCAACTCTGAGAGCTACGGCCTTAATTAGACGTCCTTCCTTCATGCTCCTGCTGCCTCCTGAGCCCACCTCTGGCAGAGTGCTTGTTAAAGCTGGTGGCTTAACTACCTCTCCATCTGGTTTCTGAATACTCTGAAGACAGGAAGTGTCTGTTATTCTTCCTTGTGGAGAACCCATTCCAGGGCCTGGACGCTGCTGCCCAGGTCAGAAACATGTGGGAATGAACTGGTTGTAGTGGGTCACATCCCTCCCGACACAGCACAACTGTGTAGACAGGAAAGGGTTCTGATTGGAGAGGCAAGGTACAGGACAAGAAAATAGGAAAGGCTTCACCCTGGGAATAAGAGCCCTCAAGTGTGAACCACAGTAAAGAGGATTACCTCATCTGCTTCCCATCGAGCTTTCGATCTGATAGTGTCTTCTTTGAAGACTGGACACATAGACATATTTTGGCACTTTTGGCCTCTTTTTTTCTTTGATCATATTCCAGAGGATAGTTCTGTATGCTCCTCTAAGTCTCTAAAGTTCATGCCCTTACAATGCTGCTCATGTCTCCACATTTCTAAATGTTCATTTTTGTATAAACTATTCCAGGCTTTAGGGGCCTGATGATGACGATGGTGAGGGCAGCTACCATTTTCTGAGTAGCTAACCAGTTACTAGGCTAGTGCTTTGCAGCACTACCTCATTTAGTCCTTTTTTTTTTTTTTTAATGTTTTTTATTTATTTCTGAGAGAGAGAGAGAGGCAGCATGAGCAGGGGAGGGTCAGAGAGAGAGGAAGACACAGAATCGGAAATAGGCTCCAGGCTCTGAGCTGGCTGTCAGCACAGAGCCCGACAAAGGGCTCAAACCCATGAACTGTGAGATCATGACCTGAGCCGAAGTTGGACACTCAACCGACTGAGCCATCCAGGCGCCCCTACCTCATTTAATCCTTAAGCAACCTTCTGAGGGAGGGGTTACTAGAGAAAACCAAATACCATATCCAAAGTCATTTGGCTATCTGAAAGGACCAGGACTTTAATCCAGGTCTGCATGACTCCAGAATCTAAGTTCAGCCACTAACACACCCAGCCCCTCCTTGCTTCCTTGCTCAACTGACCACTGATGCATCTTAAAATGCTGCCTCCAAGTTGTTTCTACTACAAAATCCCTATTATTAAGAATATGGGTGCATATTCCAAATTTTGATCTCCAAATTTGTCCTCATAGAGCTGGAAACATGAAGTCAAGTATGGTCATCTATGGGAGCAAAGAAATAAATGACTCTACTTTAAAACTATTCTTTTTTAGTTTAAATGTGTACTAACATAAATATTAAAGAAAAAAATCCAGGCCTCTTAAGAAAACTCTGGCAGAAGCTGGGGCTTAAAACTAGAGGAGCCTGATGGAGTAGTTAATTAACTTTCACACAAATGTTAGCTCCAATGAATGGAAGCTAGTGTTCAGATGGGGAGAATCGTCTAATTATTAGGAAAAAGACTGTTTTGGGAACGGCAACCTGCTGAAAACACACACCACGTAATCTGTCTCCCAGGTAAAACAAAGCCACCCAACAAAGAAAACAACTCAATCCTGTGCAAAATGGACAAGAAGGCCTAAGGGCTTTCCTGGGAACAGAGGACATTCAAGGAGGTATTCTTCCACTGGGCAATTTGATCAAGTTTAATATCAGCAGGAAAATACCTACTATGGCAATAAATGGATGGAAAGGAAACTGTATACAGGCCAAACTCCAACTCTTCTCCACTGTAGAACAAAGGAAATAGAACTGACTAGGAAAATGGATTAATAAGATGCGGAGAGTGCATACTATAGAATTCATGCATCAACTAAGAGAAACAAATTTATGGGAATAGATCTTAAAAGCATTCTAAATGAAAAAAGGCAAAAAAAAAATTGGAATGTTATCTCAAGCACAATTTTCAATCTGTGTAAATTTAAAATATATGCACACAGGACTCCTTGGGTGGCTCAGTCTATTAAGTATCCGACTTGGGCTCAGGTTATGATCTCGTGTTCATGAGTTCGAGCCCCACGAAGGGCTCGCTACTGTCAGCAGATCCTCTGTCTCCCTCTCTCTGTCCCTCTCCCACTCACATACTCTCAAAAATAAATACAAACATTAAAAAGAATTTAATAATAAAATAAAATAAATGCACACAAAACACTCAAGAACCTGTGAGAGAACACACAAGCACACTGTTATGATTAGGAGGCATAAGAAAAGAATGTACGAGGTGAATGGTGATAAATGACAAGGGAATCAACAGATAAGGAACACAAAATAGGGGCTTTTCACAGACCAAGGATGTTGATGTGACATGACTAGAAATGTAACTAAGTCTCTGTCCTGGAGTTCCCACTCTCAAAAGGAGAGGATTGGATTAAAATGTGATAATAATGGAATTAATTTATTTATGTTTAATGTTTATTTCTGAGAGAGAAAGACAATGTGAGCAGGGTGGGGGAGGGACAGGAAGTGGGAGACTCCGAACCTGAAGCAGGTTCAGGGTTCTGAGCTAGCTGTCAGCACAGAGCCCAATGCGGGGCTTGAACTCACGAACTGTGAGATCATGACCTGAATCGAAGTCTGATGCTTAACTGACTGGGCCACCCAGGCGTCCCGATAATAATGGAATTTATTAATAAATGTTTGCATTATTAATTATAGCTTTGTTTGCATTATTTGTTTATATAGCTTAACAGCAGAGAAATAAGAGCATACAAAATTAAGTAGAAATCTCTTAAGACTGTTGAGTACTACTTGAAAGCTTAGTTTTTTTAAATGTATTTGACATTTAGCGGTCCAACCTTCCTGATCACCCCTGTAGCACATTCTGCTGGCTCCCTTACTTTGCTCTACAAACCTGTTCTCCCAAGACAATGGGAGACAGATGTCACAGCCAAATGATCACATATTATAAATCTGTAGGGTAAAAACTGTCTGAATATACTGAAGGGAAAAATACTGTTGTTGCTATTGTTGCTTTGTATAAGAAAATACATTCCTTAGTGTTAAATCTTAAGACTAGTGGGTTCAAATACAGATGCATATTTCAAGAAAGTTGTGGACAAAGCTAAGAATATCCAGGGAATGGCGATCAGGAATGACGCGGCTGCAAGCTCCTCCCATGAGAGATGGCTGGAGGGAGGCCTCTAGTGGAAACCTGCCAGGCTCCATCCTGTTCAACGAATTCCCACAAATCTGATCACCTAACTCTGAACAGGCACGGTGTAAGGTGTTAGAATAGCGCCGTCCGATGGAAATACAGTACTAGCTACATGTGTAATTTAAAGTTTTCTTGTAGCTACCTTAAAAAGAGGAGATAATATTAAACTTAATGACATATTTTTATCAATGTATTTTAAGTATTATCATTTTAACATGTGATCAAAATATAAATTATTAGTAAGATATTTTACATTCTCTTTTTGGTATTAAGTCTTCTCGAGGGGTGTCTGGGTGGCACAGTCAGTTGAGTGTCCGACTCTTGATTTCAGCTCAGGTCAGGGTCCCAAGGTTGTGGGATCAAGCCCTGTGTCAGGCTCTGTGCCAAGCACGGAGCCTGCTTAAGATTCTCTCCTTCCCTCCCTCTCTCTCTCTCTCCCTCTGCCCCTCTCCCCAACTCATGCTCTGTCTCTCTAAAAATTAAAAAAATAAATAAAATAAAATTTTAAAATTGCATTTTTATTTAAAATCTTTTCGAGACAGTGTGAATACTTAGAGCATATCTCAATTCAGTCTACCAACATTTCAAGTGCTAACTAGCCTCCTGTGGCTTGTGGCTGCTGTATTGGACAGCCCAGGGTTAGAGATACTAACCGAAGTAACACACACACACAGAGTCCATGTGTCAAATGAAATATACACAACAAAATGAAAGCCATACCCTTCAGCAAGTTTTCAACTAATTCCCCTACCAATACCCTGAAGGGATGACTGACAATTACAGCTTCCTTCTTCTTTCTTGAAAGTAATTTGAAATACAAAATGAGTGAGGTAACCTCAAGGCTATTTTAATGTATAAAGAGAGTTCCAGCACCTTAACTATTAGTGTTAACAGATGGCTTTGGACACACTCCCCAACTGACAAGTCACCATGGTTCTCCACGGTGTGACCCAGAAACAGGAAGAGTCGACACAGGCTATACTTTAATAATCACTAGCAAAGAGAGAAGTCTCCCGTGTCATAGAAGTACAAACACTCAATTTTTAAATAAATCCCTTTTACAAGTGAGTCTCTAGAAATGTCACTATAGAAGGACACTGAGAATTCACATTCATTCCCTTCTTGCTGGAAATTTAGAAATTAGGTATAAGAGTAAATGAATTACATCGTTTCCTCTAAAAATAAAAAGGGTTTTTTGAAGTGAACTTTCTAGATCCTAGTCCAGAATTTGAAAATGTAGAAATAAGACTGTCCTCTTAGAAGAACCCTATGAAATCAATACACAGTAATCCAGATCAAAGATCTGCAAAGTTAGCTAAAAGTGGCCTACACCAGCACCTTCCTCGGCAACATCTCCCAGGGAACTAAGCTATCTGACAAGCAGCCCTGCTGATTCACCTGCACTCAGCACTCAGCACCCACTCCCCTCACCGCCCGCAGAGAATGAATGGCTCTGAGGCCAGCAAGATGCAGAGTAACTGGCTAACACTAGAAACATCTCCAAAGCAAGGACACTGTCAATTAGCCGTGGGCCCCATCCACCACAGAAGTAACATGCAGGGGAGGTGAGAGAGAGAATTGGCTGTGTCCATATAAACGCTGTCTGCGGGAAGATACCCTGGCATGGGAACTCAAGAATCAAAACTCACACAGAGTTTCTACACTGGAACACAATACATGAGGTCTGTGACACTATGGTCGTCTAACTGGTTCCCAGGACCTAATCTTGGTAAATGATCAGCAAACTAACTTTTGATCATAATGCAGCTTCCCAGGATGGTCTGCCTACAGGGGAAAAAAAACCCTGCTAATCAAAAACATGCATTCAATTCACTTGGTTATTATCTTTTTTACTTTACAAGGATAACGTTCTTGATTTCAGATAGCTTCTTGTGACTTTTAATTAACCACTCCCTCAGAGCTCAATCTGCTGTGGGGGCACTAATAAGTGAATTTCTCATCCTGCAAGCCAAGATCACAGCATTCCTAGATAAGTGCTTGCTGGGTCCTCGGAGCAGCCCTGTGGCCTCCCCAGGAATATTCCTCTGCTTCAAGATGGGTCTTCTGCAAACTGCAATGAATTGGCCATTCCAATATTAGGAGGCAAGGCTTGTTGGCAATTTATATATGCATCCCCCCTCTCCGTGCCCAGAGACACTTCAACAGCCTTTCCAAGCCATGACCCACTGTCATTACATCCTTGACTCCATGGCAGTCTTTTCCTTCCTGAAGAATTATGTAGAACCTATTTTTCTTTTTTCAATGAAAGTATATTAAAACTAAGATGGGGGAAAAAGCTAAAATGAATTTTTAGCAGAATTTCTCAAGTTTGCTGGAGTACCACAAACCAAAGCTGTGCATCACAATATCATAATGGGTAGGAAGGCTGGTTTAACATTAACCCTGGTGAATGCTAAATACGTATTTGCTATACAGTCTTCTGTACTTAATTCTTAAGTTTGAAATGGTTCATTTTTTTTTTTTAATATTTTCATTTATTTCTAGGAGAGAGAGAGAGACAGCGTGAACAGGGGAGGGTCAGAGACAGGGAGTCACAGACTGAAACAGGCTCCAGGCTCTGAGCTGGCTGTCAGCACAGAGCCCGACGCGGGGCTCGAACCCACAAACCGCGAGATCATGACCTAAGCGAAAGTCGGACGCTCAACCGACTAAGCCACCCAGGCGCCCCAAAACGGTTCACTTATTTTAATGTGGCCTCTGAGTGACTTAATGCCATGCACATAATAGGCCCTAAAAAAATCATATTCCTAAAAAATAAGATTGAATGAATACAGATTCTTAAAGAAATTCCTTTTAATTTCTGAAGGACATAGGCTGAGATAAGCAACAGAGATCCTTCACTAATAACTATATTACTAGGGCGCCTTATTTTTCCTTATTCTCCAGAATAAAGATGAGAGATCTCAAAGAGAGTGAGAACAAGGATATCAACTAGTCCTTTAAAAAAATCTTTTTTAACATTTATTCATTTTTGAGACACAGAGAGACAGAGCACAAGTAGGGGAGGGACAGAGAAAGGGAGACACAGAATCTGAAGCAGGTTCTAGGCTCTGAGCTGTCAGCACAGAGCCCAATGATGTGGGGCTCGAACCCAGGAGCCCTGAGATCATGACCTGAGCTGAAGTCAGACGCTTAACCGACTGGGCCGCCCAGGCGCCCCTCAACAAGTCCTTTTGTTTTTATGTGCTATGGGACTCAAATGTTCTATATAATCTGGAGGTTTCCACTTGGGAAAATCAAGTTTGATATGAAAGCTTCTCTTCACTAAACTCCCTCAAAATTAAAGATTTTAAAATCACAGGGCCCAGCAGGTACCCGGGGAGAACGCGTACCTTGGGCTGCGCTGTCGGGGTGGTACTCGGGCTCCTCTTCCGGGGGGCTCTGCAGGAAGTAGAGCTGCTCTGGCAGCATGCTGGCGAGCTTCTCCTTCCCGAGCACGTGGCTGCTCAGAAGAGGGCTGACGCTCCGTTTCACCTTCTCTCTCCTCTCATGGGCCATAATCTTTTTGGTCCGAGCCTTGATGTTCTCCCAGCACTTCTTCAGCTGCTTGAAATCCCGCAGTGACACGCTTGGCTGAGAGTTGTATTCGTGGGCGAGTGCCTGCCAGGTACGCTGCTTGAGGGCAATAGTTCGCGCATCGCTTTTCTTACATTCCAGCACATATTTGTACTTTTCTACCAAAGCAAGCAGGATGCTCTTTTCCAATTCCGAAAAGTATTTGGCAGGTTTAATAATTTCGTTGTTTTGCATTTTCCACTATATTTCTCCTGGCTGCTAGCTATTCTGTAAAAGGAAGTTCAAAACAACAATTACTTAACCCCAGCAATAAAAATGTCAGCAAATCACTTAAACTTAATCCCTGACTTGATTCCCTTGCCTGAAATACAGTACTTTCTTTACCATTAATATTGAATTATGATATTCTCAGGAAAACATTCAGAAGTTCACTAGGAGTAGGGTTTTATTTCAGAGATTTTCAAGTAGGTCCTTTATTGCAGTTCTTGGCCAGTCTGTGAATACCTTGTATGTAACAGCAGAGAAAAAAAAAGAAAGAGAAAGAAACCCTGAACATCTATGTGGAACTCCTAATTTGTTAATTCATTTCTGCTCAATATTAGGCAACTGATCATTCCCCAAATTCATGTTAGGCAGCTTTTCAACCAACAACTTTCTCAAAGTTTTGTCACAACTGAAAACAAGAAAAGCCACTCTGTAACCAAATAGAATGGATAATAGAAACATCAAGATTTCAGAATCATCAGGAAACCACCTGAAAAAGACCTGACATTTCCATCACTTCCATCTGTGACCTTGGAGAGGGCCATGCTCCCAAGAGATATCTCAGTTTCTCTTCATCTTTAAAATGAGGGCTTGGAGTCTGTGATCCCAAAGATCTGTGGCCACTTTTAAGTATAAAGTCCTATGTAAATAATTCACATAATTTCAGAGGTGAAAGGGCCAATAATCTTTCACTTTTTCTTATTTTCTTTTTTTTTTTTAATGTTTTATTTATTTGAGAGAGAGAGAGAAACATCGTGAGCAGGGGAGGGTCAGAGACAGAGGGAGTCACAGACTGAAACAGGCTCCAGGCTCTGAGCTGGCAGTCAGCACAGAGCCCGACGCGGGGCTCGAACCCACGAACCGCGAGATCATGACCTAAGCGAAAGTCGGACGCTTAACCGACTAAGCCACCCAGGCGCCCCTGTTTTATTTACTTCTGAGAGAGACAGACAGTGTGAGCAGGGGAGGGTCAGAGAGACAGGGAGACACAGAATCAGAAACAGGCTCCAGGCTCTGAGCTGGCTGTCAGGACAGAGCCTGACGTGGGGCTCGAACCCACAAACCGTGAGATCACGACCCAAGTCGAAGTTGGATGCTTAACCGACTGAGCCACCCAGGTGCCCCCCAATACTCTTCTTTAAAAAAAATTTTTTTTAATGTTTAGTTATTTTTGAGAGAAAGAGAGAGCAGGGGGAGGGGGCGGACAGCAGGATCCAAAGCATGCTGTGCTGACAGAAGAGAGCCTGATGTGGGGTTCAAACTCACGAACCATGAGATCATGACCTGAACTGAAGCCAGACACTTAACCAACTAAGCCACCCACCGAGGCGCCCCTACCACTCTTTTCAAGTGAGGGAACTAAGGGCCAGTAAGCTGAAGCAGACTGCCCAAGATCACAAAGATGGCACCTCAGGAGGTCAAGAACCTGGAACGTCCTAATAATCTGTTATTTTTTTTAAATATACCAAATATCCATTTTATTATACATATTCCTTTGTCCCATATTATAATTAGTTACAACTGTATATTATTTAATTTTTGAAATATACATTTTCTCCATTATCTTTTAAGAATAAGCCTACCTACCTTTTTATGTTCAGTTTAAAAATACATATTTAACATACATAAGTTTGATTTGATGGTCATATACATAATGAAATGATTATAAGTTAACATATTGTCTCCTTGCATGGTTACCTTTTGAAAGATTTTATGTATGTATATATGTATTTATTTTTAAATATTTAAGGGAGAAAAGAGAGCAAGTGAGTGGGGGAGAGGGGCAGAGACAAAATCACAACCAGTCTCTGTGCTGTCAAAGCTAAGCAAGGAGAAATGTATCTTTGGGTATGTATAGCTGCATCCCTAATTTCCCAGGCCTGTATTTTAATCATGTCTGGGGCGCCTGGGTGGCTCAGTCGGTTAACCATCCAACTTTGACTCAGGTCATCTCACAGTTCATGAGCTCAAGCCCCATGTCAGAGTCTGCACTGATAACTCAGAGCCTGCATTCTGCTTCAGATTCTGTCTCCCTCTCTCTCTGCCCCTCCCTTGCTCACACTCTGTCTCTCTCTCAAAAAGTAAACATTAAAAATTTTTTAAAAATCATGTTGTTCTAATGTCCCTAATAACCAGCCTCCTCCCTCCCTAAAGGTCCAAAATTTTTTGCCTGCATCAATATTCCTATCCCCTACTAACCACCATTCCCCAAGCAGAAATTTATTAATACACTGCTACAATATAGCTCTGCTGTATTATTTCTAACTGCCAAGATATCTATGTCCAACTTTATGTAGTTTGAATTATAAAATTAATATGTATACTGAATATTCTTAAACTACACAGCTCCTAGAGCAGACTCTGATCACCCCATCCCAGCTCCTCTTCACCAGATGTCAATATGTCTACCTTCTCTCACACTCCCACTTCCTTAATTTTAATTTTAATGTTTATTTACTTTTGAGAGAGAGAGAGTGACAGCATGAGCAGGGGAGGGCAGAGTGAGAGAGACAGAGAGAATCTAAAGCAGCGTATGGGCTCCAGCTGTCAGCACAGAGGCACAGAGCCCCATATGGAGCTGCAACCCACAAATGGTGAGATCATGACCTGAGCTGAACCCAGACAATCAACCGAGCCACTGAGGCACCCCCAGATTCCCACTCTTTTTAAGAATCATTGCTCTAAGGATTGAGAAGTCTGGTTCACAAATGAAAAAAAAGAGATTGTTCCCTATTTTTTTCTA
This sequence comes from Proteles cristata cristata, assembly GCA_017311185.1. Lineage (NCBI taxonomy): Eukaryota > Metazoa > Chordata > Mammalia > Carnivora > Hyaenidae > Proteles > Proteles cristata. The sequence continues at coordinate 764,136 of JAESUZ010004879.1, forward strand.
ATATAGGTAACGCTATCTTTCTTATAAGTATTTATTTATATCTTTTCTAAGAAAACGTTTTTTAAACTGACTTTATTTTGCAAAAAAATAAATAAACTGACTTTATTTCTTCAAGATAAATCCTAAAAGAGGAATGGTTGCCACAAAAGATGAAAACACTTAAAGACTTTTGTTACACTGGGGTACCTAGGTGGCTCAGTCCGTTAAGCATCCACCTCTTGGTTTCCACTCAGGTCACAATCTCACGGTTTGTGAATTTGAGCCCCATGTCAGGCTCTGCACTGGCAGCTGGCAGCATAGTGCCTGCTTGGGATCTTATCTCTCCTCCTCTCTCTGCTCCTTCCCTGCTCATCCTCTCTCTCTCAAAATAAATAAACTTAAAGAAAAAAAAAAGACTTTTGTTAGATCACCGGCTGTCCTCCAGCAATGGTGTACCAATTTACATTCCTACTTAAAAGCTCCTGAGCACTTCTGTTTCCCCACTCCATTTACTCTTGCTGTTAACATTTTTTTTATTCTATCCCAAACGTGGAGGTGAAAAATGTCACTTCACTGTTTAATGGAATACGAATTTCTGCTCTCAAGCAAATAGGCCATACCTGTGATAGTTGGTGGAACCTGAAATCACATGGAATTAATTTCAAGCAATTGAAGGAGTCCACCTTACAATGTATGCAGTACCACTAGCTGCCACTAGGTGGTGCTGTGTTCATGAGCAGTCTATTGAGTGTGACCACTTGAGTCTAATAACTACAATAACAGTAGCAGATAACCATTATTGAGTCCTTGCTGTGGGTTAGACACTATACTAAGTGCTTAAAATACACTCTATCATTTAATCCTCCCAAAAATAAGCCCCTGAGACCACCATTTGTTACACTACAGTATTTTCTGTTTTTTTTTAAAAAAGACATTATTAAAGTACCAGAAGAAATTATACAACTGCTCTCAAAAGCAAACACTGAGAATTACCAACACCTGGGGACCATTAATAGCCTATTAACTAAACTGTTATTTAATCACTAGCTAAGTAAATCCGGAGTTACCAATTTACTTTGCTTAATTTTGTAGAACAGCAGGCCTCCCTGGGCCATGTGGTTGCATTCTGCAGGGCTGTAAAGGATTCTAGTATGAGATGGTGTACCCTAAAGGTCCCCTATGGACTCCCAACAGCCTCATGAAGTAGGCTGTTTATTCCCACTAACCATTTGCCTTCTCCAGATCAGAAAAGTGAGGCTCAGTAACTTGCCTGTGGCCACACAAAGAGTTAAGTGGCAAAACCAGGATTCTGCTCTCCACCCTGCTTACCTTCCTCTTCAGAACGAGTGACTGCTTGTGTCCCTGCTCGAATTACATGTCAATAAGCAATCTGTTAGCAGGGAAAGGTCCTAGGATAAAGCTGCTAGGAGGAGCTGTTCCTGCTTCTGTCCATCTCCTTTTGGGGGCTCCTCCCCTCCCCTCCCCCAACACCCCTATGTCTCAGACCTAGAGCCCACAGCCACCCCACTCTGGTGTACGGTTCTCACTCTAACCAGAGCTCTGAAATAATTTCTGCTGTTGATCTGACAGGAACGTATGTTTGAAAAGTAACTGCAGAGACGATACGGAGGTTTTTGTAAAAAAAATTTATTTAATGTTTATTTATTTTTGAGAGAGACAGAATGCAAGCAGGGGAGTGGCAAAAAGAAAAAAAGAGAGAGATAGACGGACAGAGAGAATCTGAAGCAGGTTCCAGGCTCTGAGCTGTCAGCACAGAGCCAGACTGGGGCTTCAACGCAGAGATGATATGGAGCTTTAAAATGGACCAAGCCCCAGGGGAACATTAATATTCAGCTTGAACACCTGACAGTCCCAAGTAAACAAACACTTCCCAGAGTAAGAAATCTCCAGGCAAAGCTTGTTAATAGAAACTTCAAGGCTAGAAAATACATTCTAGCTTAAAACTACTCTGCAATATCCATAATTATAGATGACAACATAACAAGCCTTCTCTGCTGCATCAGCTTTTATTAGAGACAGATGGGCCTTCCCTGCCCTCCAACTCTGCTCAATATAGACCATCTTCTCTGCTGTTCTACTAGGCAACAGTGCTACCTGTCATGGGATGTCTGGGTGGCTCAGTCGGTTGAGTGTCCGACTTCGGCTCAGGTCATGATCTCACAGTTTGTGGGTTCGAACCCCGCATTGGGCTCTGTGCTGACAGCTAGCTCAGAGCCTGGAGCCTGCTTCGGATTCTGTGTCTCCCTCTTTCTCTCTGTCTCTCCCCTGCACATGATCTGTCTCTCTCTGTCTCTCAAAAACAAATGTTTAAAAAAATTTTTTTAAGGTAGTCTTCTTAAAAACAAAAACAAAAAAACACTGCTACCAGTCCTGATACTGGTTGTAGCTGAACTAGCAGCCCAGTGACCCTCACAGAGTCAGCCTTCATTAAACATTTAATGAATGAGGGGCACGTGGGTGGCTCAGTTGGTTGAGCATCCAACTCTTGATTTGGCTCAGGTCACAATCTCACAGTTCGTGGGTTTGAGCCCCATATTGGGTTCTGCACTGACAACATGGAGCCTGCTTGGGATCTTTCTCTGCCCCTCCCCCACTCAAGCTTGTGTTCTCTCTCTCAAAATAAATAAATAAACTTAAAAAAACATTTAATGGATGAATACATTTTGATAGAGGCATAAAGCTGCCTATCATGCACAGAATGAGTGTCATACAGGATAATAGTCAAAAGCTGTATTAAAGTAAAAATGGTAAAAAAAAAAAAAATAGCAAAATCCAAATGTAGTGAAAGCTGCCCTTGGGCCAGGCAGAGACTTGTAGACAGGACTAAATAAAAGAGAATAAATCCAATACCAAAAAAACAAAAAAACACCCAAAAACAAACAAACAAAAAAAACAGAGGAAACAGCACAATTCTCCAAACACTACCATTGACTAAACCACCTGAAGACTGTAATAAGTACATTTAATATCACTTTAAAACAGAAATCCATGTTATGGATTCAATGTTTGTACAGTCCCCAAATTCAAACGGTGAAGCTCTCATCCCCAGGATGACTGTAGAGATTGGGCCTTTAAGGAAGTAATCAAGGTTAAATAAGGTGATGAAGGTGGAGACCTGGTTCAAGGGGATTCAGTGTCCTTAAAGAGACATGAAAGAGCATGCTCTTTCCCTCTGCCTTTGTCTCTCCCTTCCTCCCTGTCCTCTGCTCCCCTCTCCCTTTCTTCCTGTCTTCCCAGGGGCTCACAAAGAGGTCCCAGTGAGCACAGAGAGTGATGGCAGAAGCCTACACGCCTAAAGAAGCTTCACTCACAATGAAACTTACTTTGCTGGCACCTTGATCTTGGACTTCCCAGCCTCCAGAACTATGAGCAATACATTTCTGATGTTTAAGCCACCTAGTGTGTGGTATTTTTATTATGACAGTCCAAGCTTACACACCATCTAATGGTATATTAAGTCCACCAAGGATCAATCTAAGTCCTAAAACTTGAACAAAGACAAGAGAAGCTTGGCCAGATTTTACTTCTATTGCCTTTCATGGAAAAGGGAGTTCTGTGAAGTCAGTACTCAGAATAGAAGCCGTGACTGAGGATCTGTGTAGTGCTGAAACCTGGGACAGATGTCAGAACCTTTTAAACCTTAATGAATTATTGTGAAGTGACATGAACCAAGATACTGAATGCAGAAAACCTGGGCTCCAACCTGACTTTGGCACTCAGCTGTGTGACTCTGGCCAACTCAATTAATCTCCAGTGCTTCACCTGCACAATGAGGCTAAACCCCCTACTCTGCCTCATTCCCTCTGCACAGCTACCCCACAATGGGCTTAAAGAAGAAACAGAGACTAAAGCTGCAATAAATTTTAGTTTCTTCCACCCCTCCCACTCATAATAAACTGCTCCAAAAATAGAATAGTGGTCTATATACAAGACACACTCGAATACTTACTGGCTCTTTTATTGCACAGACATACAATTCGACAAATGTGTAGTGAATCCCTGCCAAAGGCCCTGCACTGTCCTAGAGTGTGTGGGAGACCCAAGAGCAAGCCGAAGCCCGGAGTCTGGAAAGAGGGCCGGCAGGCCTCACCCGACACCTAACAGACCAGCACACAGACACAGACACCACAGAAGAGGACAAAGCACCTGGGGCAGTCAGGGGAGGGAAGAGGTCGATTCGTATTCCTCGTGAACCAGAGGACATTTGAGCTAGGTCCTTAAGAATGTAGAGGATGTGAACACAGAGTTGAAGGAGATCATTCAGACAAATAATTGATAAGCGCCTAGACTGAGTGGTGACGATGCTGATGGGAAGGGGAAGGTGCACATCAGGGACTGTTTCGAAGCGAGATATTTCCAGGGCGTGCATGCGTGCGTGTGTGTGTGTGTGTGTGCACGCACACACGAGGGTGGGGGATCAAGAGGAAGCAGAGGCAATGAGGGTACAGGAACCCCCACTCTGTGCAGGCACCAGGAAGAGGGGGTATTCCTTAGGATCGAGGAGGTCATAGTCCAATGAAGACCTAACACAGTACAGCATATTGTGGGACAGGCTGGTGACAGTGATGTGCCCAGGGATGCTACTCCAGGACGGGGGAGATCTAGATTAAGAACCTTAATTCCCATTATTAGAACAGACTGGAATTACAGTTAGCACTGGAGCAAAGGAGGGCCACGACTTGAGAAAGACTGAAAGAACGCATCCAGATGTGTGGGTGAGCAGAGGGAAGTGTGGCACCCATTCCCTGGAGAGGGCAACGCGGTTATGTGGGATCGTTTTGCTCTGAAGAGATGACAGGCTGTTTCCTATCCTGGTCTGTAGACTCTGCCTCCTGACTCAGCATCCCCACGACATTGTTCCTGACATGTTAAAACTAAGTCCAATCCTCTCATTTCACAGATGAGGAAACTGGGGCTCAGAGCAAAATAGGGGGTTCCCTGGGATTCTAGCAACAGAGGAGACTAGAAGTGAAGCTTCCTCGCTTGTTTGCAGCCCCGCCCGCATCTGCATCTCCTCTTTGGGACCCTTTCACGGTCAAGATGTCCTTTTGGGAAGCGCCCTCAAGCTTTCTGCGCTATTCTATCTGGGAACTCGAAAACTGCTGGAAGCAGAAAACTGCTCTCAACTTTGACATTAAATCTGTGACAATCAGGACAAGTCCCCTCTCCTCCCTGTCGATTCCTCATCTCTAAATTATAAAGCTGAAGTGGGTATTCTCTGAAGCCCCATCCAGTCCTGGCAGTCCATAGTAGCTCTGCGGCTATGACGGGTTTCCTACAACCTCATTTCCACATTCTCTGCCAAATACGCATCGACAGTACCTTCTGATTACTTATGAAGCGGGCGGTGCTACCGGCCAATGACAGAGAACGCTGCAACAACAGAGTAAAGCGATTTCAGCACTTGAGACCAGTTAAGGCCCAGACACAGGTTTAACCTAGATGCTAAGTAGTTCCAGGTGAAATGGGTGCTCGGCCCTCGTCACTACAGTAGCCCCAGCATCTCGCACAGCGCCTGGCACACAGAAGGCGCTTGATAAATATTTCTGGGATATATGTTGACACTAACATATATAAATGCTTGCCATCTGCATTTATATCTCGTTGTTCTACTACCCAAAAGTCCTTCTTTTATAGAAGATTTATAACAGAAATTACTTCCTACCTTCTCCTGGTAAATGCTACTGTACTGTATGCCAAGTTTCTAAGAGCTGCACTATGACTGTGATGGCTTCATGATTTCATTTTGTCCAGAGGCAGGAGTGATCAGACATTACACTGCCTGTGCCCGCCTCCTCGTATCCCTGCTCTCACAAGCCCAGACCTGACCACCCATGATGGCCACTCACCTGTGCCCTCTCCGCCTTCTCCCCTTCCTTCAGAGGGCTTTGTGGTCTTATACCTTGCCATGAACTTGCTTTCTCCAGTGCTGCCCCTCATCTTCTCCTTCACCACCCACCCCAGGAGGCCATGTAACTTGGAACTCTTCATTTTTACCATCTGTGTCTGAGTGTGACTATGAGCAGAACCAGCCTTGCGTTTAAGGCGTGAACTTCCACCTCCTGTCTTTCCACCCTCACACTTTTCTCTATAGACCAGATGAAGGTTCATAAAAGTCTCTACCCTTACATTCTCTCCCTCATGGCTTCAACCTAAACCATCTCCCCAACCCCAAGCTCCCTGAAATTCCCTGGGGATCATTTCTAAAGTATCCTCTACTGGGGCGCCTGGGTGGCTTAGTCGGTTAAGCGTCCGACTTTCGCTTAGGTCATGATCTCGCGGTTCGTGGGTTCAGCCCCGCATCGGGCTCTGTGCTGACTGCCAGCTCAGAGCCTGGAGCCTGTTTCAGTCTGTGACTCCCTCTCTCTCTGACCCTCCCCTGCTCACGCTGTCTCTCTCTCTCTCTCCTAGAAATAAATAAAAAATATTAAAAAAATAATAATAAAGTATCCTCTACAGAAAGTGCTTTTATAATACAGTAAGTTCCCACTCCCGCCCACTCTTTGCTCCTCTCCCCCCACTACTTCAAAACAATCAAGGGGGCACCTGGGTGGCTCAGTCAGTTGAGCGTCCGACTTCAGCTCAGGTCATGATCTCACGGTTCGTGGGTTCGAGCCCCACGTCGGACTCTGTGCTGACAGCTAGCTCAGAGCCTGGAGCCTGCTTCTGATTCTGTGTCTCCCTCTCTGATTCTCTGACCTCCCTGCTCACGCTCTCTCTCTCTCTCTCTCAGAAATAAATAAAACATTAAAAAAAAACCCCAATCAGAGGCTCTTAGATTTCTGGGCCAGGGGTCCCAAGTATTTACTCCTTTTGCAGCACTCAGAATTACTATAATCTATACACAGCCTCAAGAGTCCCCAATATCTGAGGGTGTACTCCAGAGGCTTGGAACTACGTTTTATTTGTATTTTTAGCATACCGTATATTTGTTAAAAAGAAAGTAAGGGCATCAGGGAGATCCTCTCTCCCCAGCCCCATTCTCTCCCCTCAGCACCACACACATCTCCACGTGTCCACCGACTACCTCTGTCTAGCTGTCCATTGTGGGCACCTCAGAAATCTCCAATTCTCTGTGGACAAAAACAAATGAACTATTCCCCTGCGCCTAAACCTCTGATCACTGATGATGTCAGCCACATTAACTTCGTAGAAAACTCGGTGTGCTCTTCCATTACAGGTAACCAATCACTAAGACCTAATATATGTTTTACCTCAATGTTTATGATCTCCTCTCTCATCCTTATTGCCTTCTATTCCTGAGGTCGGGCCCTTGTCTCCCAAAACGATCTCCTGACTTCCAGCCCCTCTTCCACACAGCTGCCAGAGGGCTCCTCCTAAAACACAGTGATCATGCCATGATCCTGCATATAAACCTCTTACATCTCCCTCACTCCTCAGTGAGCAAGTCCAAACTCAACATATAGCATTCAAGCCTTTTCCAGATCTGGCCTCAATTAGAGTGCCCCCTCAACCCCACCCCAGCCCACTCTTTCCATATATTTTTCAATCCAGCAGACCAAACTCACCTTCATGCCCTTGAACCTGCTATATTCTCATGACTCTGAACATGGGGTTTCCTCTGGCTGGAATCCTTTACTCCAAGGTCCACCAAGGGTTCATTTTCTTTTCTTTTTTAAAGATTTTATTTTTAAGTAATCTTTACACCCAACATGGAGCTCAAACCCACAACCCTGAGATTAAGAGTCACATGCTCTACCAACTGAGCCAGCAGGTGCCCCAACAAGGGGTCATTTTCATCCCTCAAGGTCCAACTCTCAATGACATTTCTTATGACATCTTCCTCAACTAATGCCCGGGATGTTATGTTTATTTACAACAGTTTCCTTCTAAAATGAGTTTGAGGTGGCTTACAAACCATGCACACAACTGCAAGTGTGTGTGTGTGTGTGTGTGTGTGTGTGTGTGTGTGTGTGTATTTTAAGAGAAGGAGAATCAGGGCAAAGATAAGGCAATGGTTAACAAGAGAAGCTACGAGGTAGTGTAGCATTCAAAGCCTCTATCATAATGTCTCATACTCCCCTTGTTAGAGGTAATTTGGCCCTGAATTTTCTGTCCAGAATGAATTAGTTACTCCTCTGTGAGCTCACTGCCAGTTGAATATGACTGTACTGTAGCACTTCCCATATTTTTTGTAATCTGCTCTTTGTGTCCATATCCCTCCCTGGGCTGAGAAATTCATAAGGGAATACATAATTTCTGACTCATCTCTGTATCCCCAGCAGGAAGCATATGACTCAGCAGACAACTGGTACTCAGCAGACTTTTGTTGAATGAATGTCACCATGGACAGGGAAGAGGGGTACTAGTGCTGGGTGAGCTCCTTAGCAGGCATTTGAAAAAATATTGTCTTATCCTCACAAAAAAAATTACATGGCTGAGAAATGGCAGAGCCAGGATTTGAGCCCCAAACTATCTCTCCAAAGCAACTGCTCTTTTCACTATGCACACTGCTCTCTACCTTCACCATTACTATCTACCCAAACACCCACTCCTTCAAGGCCTGGTTTTAAAAGACCCTTCTCCAAGAAGTCTTCCCTACTTATTCAGGTCCAGCCTAGACCTTCCACATCACTCAAGTAAGAAATAGCCACTAATCAGGAGAGGAAAGGGTGCCTTCTCAGTGGGGGTAGGTGAAAACTGAGCAGGCTGCATAGGTATTCTGCCGATGGTGTTGTGAGGTCCTCGTTGTGAGGTCCTCGGCTCCCCCTTCCAGTTCCTTTCTCTATGGTACAGTCCCTAGGCCTTCCTGCCTTTCTCTCCCGTCTTCAGGGTCCAAAGCCTTCAAGTTCTCCCCATTTCAAACTGAACCCCAAAATAATCTCCTCATGCCCCCTGCTTCCCTAATCAATTGAACTGTGTTCAAAACACACTCTTTCATTATATCAGTCAGGCCTTTGTATTTTAAGTGTCTTATCGACGTTTAGAGTCTGTGAGTACCGTGATCTCTTGAAACACAGGAAAGAATTTCAGGAATCACAACAAGGGACAATGACATTTTAGGAAGCCACATCATCTGGCTCTCAACCCATCTGAATATTTTTGGGGTGGCCTGGGTGTTAAGAAAAGTGATCTCATCCCAGCATCCCTTTCCCCTCCCTGGGGGCAGGATGCCTGGTCTCCAAGGGCAGGATGGAATCCTGGTCCAGAACGCTTCTGGGGTGCTGAACCCTGGTCCCTTCCTCAACATCTTCCAGAGCTTCAGAATTCTTCCCTCTCGCCCTCCCCAGTCCAGCCCTTTCTCTCCCTGGTCCCAAACGCCCATAATAACCCTCAATTTTAACTCAGGAACTATGGTTTATGAATTCATATTCAGCAATTTCCTTGGCAACACAAACTCTCCTCTGACATGCTGAAATCCACATCCCTGGCCCTGATATTTTTCAACCTCGTTTTAAATGTGTGACAAATAGATCCCTGCATCCTATAACCAACCCCTCTCCTGTACTGCGGGAAAGCTTGTAATCTTAAGTGTTACCACATCTAAGAAACAACCAATCTCTCGGATCAGAAAAGGTAGGCTAAATAAATTCTTCATGGTTCCCTACTCCTAAATAACGATTGTTCGTGCAATTTACAGTAGCTACCTCAGCACCGGTGCGATGATTTAGATAACTCATACCAACTGTTTAGTACCTAGGGCCTGGTACACAAAAAGTGCTCAAAATTTGGCTATGATCATTTACGGACATGATCTCTCACAATAGTACCAGGGGGTGGGTATTCGATCACGCATTCCCCACCCTCCAGTACCCCCTCCTCCTCACCCCATTTACAGTAGCAGCAGCCCAGGCTCGGAGTAAAGAAGCTTTCCCAAGGTCAGGCGGGCACCGCTGCGATGATGCTCGGCCCTCGGCCTCTGACTGAGGGACCCCTCCCATTACACGCTCGGACGGGGCACCGGGGGGTATTAAAGGAGATAAGTATGGAAAAGCGCCGAGCACAGTGCCTGGCAAAGAGCAGTGACCGCAGGATGGGAAGACCGCGGCACTGCGGTCGCCTGGACTCCTCCCCAGCTGCTCCCCCGGCCCCGGGGCGGGGGGCAGAGTCGCCCGCCCCCCACCACCCCGGGTGCGCCGCCGAGTCTCCCCGAGGTCTGCGCCCCGGGGCTTTGTACGCCGCAGGCCGGCCCCACTCACCCAGTCCCAATCGCGGCGCGCGGAGGCGGCCTGGCCTGCGGGGTCGCGGCGGCTCGGCAAGCCCGCCATGCCGGCCCGTGCCCCCGCACGCCGGGCCCGCGCCCGGCCCCCCCCGCTGCGGCCCGCCCGGCGGGGAAGCCTCCTACCTGCAGCGGCGGCGCGCGGCCGCGGCGACCGGGGAGGAGCCGGCGAGGCGCGAGCGCGGGCGGTCTCGGCTCGCAGGCGGGGCGGCCGGGAGGGCCGCGGACTCCGGAGCGCCGGGCGGCGGCGGCGGCGCGCCCCGGCCGGCCAGGCCCCGCGCGCGCCGCGGCCACAAAGCCCGGGAGCCGCCGCCCCCTCGCGGGCCGCCCGCCGGCTGCGGGTCCGTCGGCGCCGAGCAGGACGCGAGCGCGGCCCTGCGCAGTCCCCACCTCCCTGAGCCTCGGCCGCCGGGCTCCCCCGAGGCGCGGGGCGGGGCGCGGGGTATCCCCCGCCTACCCGGCTGTCTACCTCCGTGCTGACATCCCCGTGCTGAGTGAGTTCCCTCTTCCCACCTCTGCGGAGGGGCTCCTGGAAGGCCCGAGAAACCGTGTTTCATCTCCTTGAACAACAAAAGAATCCATTTGCCACAAGGGATTTGGCGGCCATGGACACGAGTTAGCTCCGTCCAGGTCCTCTGTCTGAAAAGGGCCCCGTTTTCTTTTGGGGACTCCCTGCCACTCGGAACAGCCATCCCTCGTGTGCTGGGTTCATCACGGAGTTTTGTTTTGTTTTTAATTTACGGGATGTGTCTCCCCCTAGGCTGCGCGCTCCTAGGGCAGGGACTGTGTGTGCCCTCTGGAGCCCAGAACCTGGGTCAGACAGTTTGTGCTGAGTAAGCGCAAATTCAAGCGCGGATCAATGAATGCACAACAGACCAAGTGTAGAACAAGGCACGTTTTATTGCACCTCCCACAAGGATGGTGGCTAGGTGTTTCTTCTGTCCTGTATCCGCCGAGATGATTGCAAACTCAGAAGGGCGCAAAGGGCTGTTAACTTTTCGTATTAAGGTGAAAATCACATAACCTAAAATTAACTACTTTAAGATGAATAATTCAGTGGCATTTATTACATTTACTATGTTGAGCAACCAACATCTCTGTCTAGTTCTGAAACATTATCACCCTGAAAGGAAAACCCACGGCATCAAAGCAGTCATTCCTCCATTCCCTCCTCACCCCCAACCCCAATCTCTGGGCAACCACGAATCTATTTTCTGTCTCTCTGGATTTGCGTATTCTGGACACAGTATGTGGCCTTTTGTGTCTGAATTCTTTCACTTAGCTTGACATGTTTAGGGTCATCCATCCTGTAGCATGTATCGATCAGTAGTTCATTACTTTTTAAGGATAAATATTAAGAATATTTTCTACTTCTATGTATACCACAATTAGTTTATTCATTCGTTCATTGGTGGATATTTGCGTTATTTCCATCCTTTGGGAATAGTACTGCCCTGAACACGCTTGTAATTGTATTTGTCTGGGTGCCTGTTTTCAATTCTTTGAAAGATTGCTGGGTCTCATGATAATTCTATGTTTACTTTTTTGAGGAACTGCCAAAACATTTTTCCATAGTGGCTAACTGAATGATTTTACACTCTCACCAGCAGTGTATGAGGGTTCCCTATTCTCCACACCACCACCACCATTCATTATTTTTCTTTTCTTTTCTTTATTACTTATTTGAGGCTGTTGCTGCCCTCCCAACTCGCACACCCACAGCCGTAGAACAGAGGCTGAACCAGGTCTTTTGACTACAAAGAAATACCCATACATTTCCCAGGATCAGAAGCACCAATAATAATGAAGGAACTATAAGAGTTTTACTGCTTCTTTATTATCATAACAATAATTTGTCTCATGTCCAAGTGGCTTTGAAATTGTCCAGAGAATCTGAAAACTAAGACCATCGTGAGGGAGTTGCTATTGACAAACAAACTTTATGACAATCACCTCCCTGGAACCTAAGGCAATATACCATTTCTACTATAGTTTCCCACCCCAGTGCCACATTAGACATCCATGAATATTTCCTTCTTTGATAGGGATGTAGTCCAGAGGAAACTATTGGGATGTAAAAATAGAAAGTTAATTGGGATTAGAAATGTGATTGATAGATGGTACAGAAGGGGAAAAGCAGTGGATTTAACAGATGTATCTGGGTTTGAATCCTGACTTTACTGCTTGTATCTTCGTGAACTAAGTTAAACTCCTTGAGTCTCAGTTTTCTCATTTCTAAGATAGGAATAATATAATACCTACTTGGCAGGGTAGATTAACCTGCCAGTCTTGACTTCAGTAAATGACCAGTATCATTATTGTTATTTTTGTTTATTTAAAGTAATGATGATTGACATGAGTCACATGCTGAAATGCTGCTAAGGAAACACAGAAAACTCATATTTAAATTAAAAAATATTTTTTTAATTTTTAGTTTTGAGAGAGAGAGACAGAGCATGAGTGCAGTAGGGACAAAGGGAGACTGAGGCACAGAATCTGAAGCAGGCTCCAGGCTCTGAGCTCTCAGCACAGAGCCTGATGTGAGGCTCGAACCCCTAACCATGAAATCATGACCTGAGACAAAGTTGGAACTTAACCAACTGAGCCACCCAAGAGCCTCAGAAAATGCATATTTAATCGTGTGTCCCCTCCTCGAATTGAGAGAGCAGATGATCTCCAAAACTAACATGACCAGGGAATCTACTCACACCTGTCATGTACTCACTGCCCTCCCAGTTCTCGCTGTGTCCCTTAGTTCTTTCCATGCTCCTTGCCCTTGAACAAGCTTCTTTAATCTGTCTGAAACTTCTCTGGACAGTAGAGAAGCAACACGTACTTAACAGGATTGTTTGATGACTGAGTACCATATCGTGTCTCTAAAGGGCTTAGCACAATGCAAGTTTCATAGAAAATAATCAATGTTATCATTGTAATGATAACATTAATTAATACTATATTATCATTATAATATATAATTATTATATTATCATTTATCATATTTATATATAATATTACATTATCAATTATAAAATATATTATCAATCATAAAATATTATATTATAATATTATCATTAATAATAATGAAATTATTATTTCATTATTAACAATAAAGCTGTTATTGGACACCTGGGTGGCTCAGTCAGTTAAGCATCCAACTTCAGCTCAGGTCATAATCTCACGGTTCATGAATTCAAGCCCCACTTTGGGCTCTGTGCTGACAGTGCAAAGCCTGGAGCCTGCTTTGGATTCTGTGACTCCCTCTCTCTCTGCCCCTCCCCTGCTCGTTCTCACTCTCTCTCTCAAAAATAAATAAAAATTTAAAAATTTTAATAATAATAAAGGTGTTATAACTTCTCTTTATGTTAACAGAAAGGTAGAGTCCACACAGAGTCTAGTAAAAGGAAGTCATACAGAAAGAACACATCCATCCATATTCCTCTCTTCCCCAAGAGCACGAGGGTTGCCTCAGGCGGTCCATCCCCACGCTGGAGATGCATGATGCACCACACTCTGATTGCTTGTTGAGAATAGCTCTGAAAATGGTCTCCCCTATGCTCAGATCCAGTCTCACCAAGCAGTCTTGAGTTGGTTTCTACAAAAGTTTTCTTACGGGAGGAAAAATAGACAGATTATCTAATCTGAACACTTTAGAGTTCTGAGAAAGTACAGTTCTCTTTGCAAATTAATACATTGGTATTTAGTTTATCCACATGCCTGTTATGATTTTGACTGGCCAGATTCAGTCTCCCTAAAATCTAATTAAGTATAGACATTAGAGACTGGCTCTTGGAGTGGTAAGGAATAGATTCATTCAAATTTACTAAAGAAAAAGATGTTTTTATTGGATTGCAGGTGGGTTGAAGACAAGAACCCATGGTGAGCAGGGCATCACAGGAACCTAAAAGCCGAAAGGAACGAATTTTTTTCTTTCTCTTATTTGAGGTGTGTCTTTCTATGTCTCTGCCTCTCTGACTTTTCTTCTTGCCTCAGTTCTTGGTCCACCTTTGTCTCCCTCTGTCCATGTACTCTCCTATCTTCCAGCCTGCTCCTTCTGCTTACTCACCTGAACTTGACCACCATGGATACCCCGGCCTAGGATAGAAACCTCCTTCTTGTCTCTTGGTTCATATTTATCCACACAAAAAATGTGATTGGTCCAGCTCATCATTTCATGCCAGGACCCAAGCTGGCAGCTTATGAATTGACTGGTTTGGGAAGTCCACTTCTGACTCAATCAGCAGTTGTGGGATATAAGGGAGAATAACCACCCGGAACTCAGGAACAGGGAGTGGGGATATTCACCAGAAGCTGGCATGGGTGGGTAGGTGCACCAAAGTCATACTTTCCAAGCCAAATATCAGGATAAGTTGTACTAAAAGTATTTGCAACCCACTCTCTGAAGGATAGAGGTAGTCTAGGAAGTATGGTTCCGATGCTAAAATATCAAAACTAATAGCTTGATAAAACTTGATAGCTAATGACAATAATGAACAAAGATTTTTGAAAACCCTAGTCACTATAAGATGGCGAGTGATTTTATAAAGTGGAATACATACAACACAGAATTGTTGAGAGGATTAAGTGAGGTTTTTATATAAAAATCACTTTAGTAGTTCCCATATAATACAAGCTGTTATTATCACATAGTGGAAGACTGATTTGTAGTGACCCCACTAAGGTGCAACTATACCATTGGGTCCATCTGTCTCTTGGCACATTTCTCTTAAAATACATAATCAAGTACATATAAGCGCAAGATAATTTTAGGTAGCTTCAGGGATTCCTCCTAGGATCTTACCTCTGAGGGCATTGAGTTAATTTTCTATCTGAACATCTCCTTCCCTAAGTTGGAGAAAGGTAGGCTATTCTTCGATGGCCAGATATATCCCAATATCTTTCCTAAGATGTGAGCACTGAGACCAACAAAAAATGCTTCATTCTCCAGGACCTAGCTGTCCAGGGGAGGAATGAAGGCCATGGAGCATAGAGCGCTGAACAAAAGGCTACAGGTGGAGCTGTTGAGAACAAAAGCCAGTGTTATTGGAACAATCTAGAGGAGAGTCAGACCAGAAAGTGAAGGGAGGGAGAGGCCAAAGTGAAATCCAGGCTGCCTGAAAATTCCCGGACTCAGGGGGTTCAACCTGAGTGGAACATTACCCTCTACCTTTCCTTGAGGCCCACCTTGTCTATTTTACTTTATTTATTTATTTACTTTTCTTAAATGTTTACTTATTTTTAAGAAAGAGAGAGAGCACGAGCAGGGGAGGAACAGAGAGAGAGAGGAAGACACAGAATTTGAAGCAGGTGCCAGGCTCTGAGCTGTCAGCACAGAGCCTGACGTGGGGCTCAAACTCACAAACTACAAGACTGTGACTGAGCTGAAAATGCTTAACTGACTGAGCCACCCAGGCAACCCCACCTTGTCTATTTTATTTCTTCTAATGTTTATTTAAACAGGCAACCCCTGCCTTGTCTATTTTATTTTATTTTATTTTATTTTATTTTATTTTATTTTATTTTATTTTATTTTATTTTTAATGTTTATTTATTTTTGAGAGAGAGAGACAGAGCATGAGTGGGGTAGGGCAGAGAGAGAGAGACAGACAGACAGACAACAGAATCTGAAGCAGGCTCCAGGCTCTGAGCTGTCTGTACAGAGCCTGACACAGGGCTTGAACCCAAGAACTATGAGATCATGGCCTGAGCCGAAATAGGACACTTAAGCAACTGAGCCACCCAGGTGCCCCTACCTTGTCTATTTTAAAGTGGCTGGATTCACAAGCTGCTGGCCACTGAAATTGCTGGTGCCATAGCAATTTGACATCAACATTGAAGTTGTTTGGGGGAATATGTTTTTGGTACCTAAGTGTATTAGTTATTTATTGCTGTGTAACAGATTACTCCAAAATTTAGAGGTGGAAGCCAACAAACATTTATTGTCTCACAGTTTCAGTGGGTCAGGAAGCAGCTTAGCTGAACAGTTCTTCCACGGGGTCTGTCATCTGTTTTGGTCAAGATGTCAGCTGGGGCAAGAGGCAGATTCCAGTGCTCTTTGTAGACCCAAGTTTGTCCTCACAGGTGCTTATCTGTCCTTCATCTTGTCTACATCCAGGCTCAACACTGACTCAAGGCAACAGCAGCCTGCACACACTGTTCCACCAGCAGCCACCATTGCATCCAAATGCATTTGGAGAATGTCCAAAGACACTGGGACAAGCCTGCATTACTTTTCATAAAACTGCTTCACACTGTTCTGTATTTCTAGACGTCCTCTGCCACGAATAGGCTGTGAAATCTTGGGTGAGAGGTTAGTGCCTGAAAAATGAAGAGTTTGGTTTAGATCCTCGACGGCTATTTTGGCATTATTTGCCATTCCTGTCTTCCTTTCACTATCCAATTTCTTTTTTAATTCTTTTAATGCTTATTTTTGAGAGAGAGAGACAGAGTATGAGGGAGGAGGGGCAGAGAGAGGGGGAAACACGGAATCTGAAACAGGCTCCAGGCTCCGAGCTAACAGCTCAGAGCCTGATATGGGGCTTGAACTCAGAATGGTGAGATCATGACCTGAGCTAAAGTTGGACAGTTAACCGACAGCCACCCAGGCGCCCCTCACGATCCAACTTCTAGCACAGTAATTTCACTGCTACGTGTCTCTTCTGGAAAAATATTTACCTGTGGTTACAAAGAGGCATGTTCATTGCAGCTTTGATGATGGAAAGTAAAGGAAGGCATGAGGGAGAGAGGCAGAGAGAGATGCGGAAAGGTAGAAGAACAAGGAGGAAGAGAGGAGGAGAAGGATGAGGAAAGGAAAGGATACAGGGAGAAAGAAATTTTGGAAAATACCTAAGGGTCCATCAATAGAATTCTTCAATAAACTGTGAATTTTTTATAGGAATGACAAAGCAATCTATTGATGTGGGGTTTTCTTTGTTTTTTTGCTTATTTTTGATTTTGTTTCATTTTGACCAGTCATTTTGACTCCACAATTTTAAACTGGTGAACATTTTAGTCTTGGGCATATTCTCACCCAGGACATTGTGATCTAAGGATGTTTTGATCTATTTTGATGCAACTAAAAAGTTAGCTTGCTCTTAACTCTAAATATGAATAACTGGTACTGTGAGCAAAGCTATAAAAGCAAGAAATCTGCAGAAGATATCAAGGAAATTTTACTCCTCTGGAGCATGTGAAAGGGTTTGCTTACAATATTCTCATAAATTAACTATGAATTAGTATAAACTGTCAGTATTTTATCCAATTCATAATAAATATTTCTGGGGGATCCAATACAAAAATTAAATTCACAGTGGCTAAAAGTGCACATGACAGATGTCAGATCTGCTAACTTTGACTTGCGAAAACAGGACTTACTAGAAATACTAATCGCAAACTAGAACTCAAATGGCAGAAAAGCTAACCTATTAAATAGAAAATAGAAAAGTTTCATAAAGGAATTGATTTTATTAATCCCATTAGTTATAATTTCAGTAAAATAAAAGTGTAAAAATTTGGATAAGGTCAAAAATTTGATGACAGAGTCACTAAAACAAGGAATATATGAGAAACGTTCATAGCCAAGAGTAGAAGGGAACATGACAAATATAATGTGCTGTGTGGATGAAACCAGGAACCAAAGTGGGACATTAGGCAAAGGAAATCTGATTACAGTATGAGCTTTTGTTAATAATAATCTATCAGTGTGCCTTTCCCCAACCTCAAGCTGGAAATAGGGGTAGAATGCTGACTGCAAAATAGAGAACAAACTGGGTTAAAAAAAATAATGGTGATGATGATGATGATGATAGTAATGATGATGATCTATCAGTACAGGTTCATTCATTGTGACAAAGGCCCCATACTAATATAAGAGGCTAACAATAGGGGAAATTGGGTGTGGGGGTATCTGCAAACACTCTACTATCTTTAGTTCAGAACGGCTTTGACAGTTTCAGGAAGTAGTAGGTCTTTTATAGGATGCCCCTCAGTATTTCTCAATATTAGATGGGGGTTATGGATTTGGGGGAGGGAAGTAACTATTAGAATTTTTAATTGTGAAATTCTAGGTACCTAGAGAAATACTACTTGCACATATGGTAAAAGGGTACAGACAAGGATTTTTGGAACATTATTTGGAAAAAAAAAAGTAAAAACATCTATTGATAAGCAAATGCTTATATAAACTATGGAATAGCCATAGTGTAGAGCACCATATTTCATTGAATACAGGAAGTTATCAATTATAGACATCATTATTTTATGTATCACTGAGAAAAATGCTCCTAAGTAAACTATGACACACTTATCACTCATAATTTTTATTGCATACTTATTCATAAAGCCACCAAAGAAGTAAGGCATGAGTTTTTTTTTTTTAATTTCATATCATCCTTGTGCATACACTAAAGGGAAAGTATTCACGAAATAAATTAAGACATACCTAACTCTTCTCAGAGCCTGAGCCTTATGAATCATGTTTAGATTCAGAATCATCAATATTCCAGGCTGCTAACATCCATTCTGCAGGTTTTGAAGCATATCCAGCAGGCTATGACAGCTACATCACTAATGCTGCCTAGCTGACAGCAATTGTAAGGTGCATACCAATTTTAAAGATCATAAAATGTGAATGAAAAAGTCTGTCTTGGAATAATGAAACAAGGGTATCAGGCAGCAGCTAAAGGAACCAAGGAAGTTTCATATGTGCTGCCATGCAAAGTTCTAATTCATATTGCAAGAAATATATACACTATGAGCTCATTTATGGAAAAAGGAAAATCAACCTCTTTATTTCTGTAGCAGATGCTGAAAAGTTGGTTACCCAAAAGATATTCACAATTTGCTTTTACTGTGTGCCATTCTATACCTTAGAGGCTTGCAAGGTAAATTACCTTCCTAGACTCCCTTGTCGATAGAACGGTCATGTGATACAGCTCTGGCCAATGAATTGTAGGCAGATGTTCTGGTAGGCTTTCTTTCGTGAATAAAAACATAAGGGGCTCCTGGGTAACTCAGTTGGTAAAGCGTCCGACTTTGGCTCATGTCATGATCTCACGGTTCATTGGTTTGAGCCCCACGTCGGGCTCTGTGCTGATGGCTAGCTCAGAGCCTGGAGCCTGCCTCAGACTCTGTGTCTCCCTCTCTCTCTGACCCTCCCCTGCTCACGCTGTCTCTCTCTCTCAGAAATAAATATAACATTTAAAAAATTTTTTTTGAAAAAAATAGAAAAATATAACATTTCACAAGAAGATGACTTTTGTCCTTTCCTGCTAGTGTGTGGATATATTCTTAGAAGAGCAGCAATCACCTTGTGACTTGTGAGGACAAAAGCCAAAAGCTGTGGATGGTGAACATGAAAGAAAGTGCCTGGGCTCCTGATGCTATCGCAGGGCTATCCTGCATTGCGGGCTCTGCCCTCCCTGCCCCTGAGCTTCTTTCTGAATGACACCAGTGAACTGCCTTCTTTTGGTGGGTATTCAGTTGGCTGAATAAAGTCCTAAGTGCTACAAGTCATACATGTGTGGAGACAAATAGATTTAAAAATATCTGAACAAAGTATAAACTAAACTGATAAAAGACAACTGGAAGTGGGAGTGGAATGGGGAGGGGATGTTGGGAGGCTTTAGCTTTCTTTTTACTTTTTTTTTTTAAATTTTTTTATTTATTTCTAGGAGAGAGAGAGAGAGAGACAGCGTGAGCAGGGGAGGGTCAGAGAGAGAGGGGGAGTACAGACTCTGAAACAGGCTCCAGGCTCTGAGCTGGCAGTCAGCACAGAGCCCGACGCGGGGCTCGAACCCACGAACCGCGAGATCATGACCTAAGCGAAAGTCGGACGCTTAACTGACTAAGCCACCCAGGTGCCCCTCTTTTTACTTTTTTAATTTCTTACAACATAAAGGTATACACATATTACCAATGTAAATTTAAAAAACGTTTTATAAGACTGATGTCACATGGAAAGAGATTTGCTGACAGGAAAGGAGCTTACAATGGGATAGCACCTCAGGCTCCTATTTTTTCAGATGACTTAAGCCAAGGAAGACAAGAATTTTCCACTGAGCTATCAGTTTACTATCCATTCAAAAAGGTTCATCTAGATTGATTTATGCTTTTTTAAAAAGTTTATTTATTTATTTTTGAGAGAAAGAGACAGAGACAGCATGCTTGCACATGGGAGAAAGGGAGAGAGAGAGAGAGAGAGAGAGAGGGAGAGAATCCCAAGCAGGCTATATGCTCTCAGCATAGAGGCACACAGGGGGATTCCATGTGATATCATGACCTGAGCTAATAGCTTAACTGACTGAGCCACCCATGCACACCTAGGTTGACTTATTCTTACTGCAGACTGCTTCATAATGAACACCAGTTCTTTTTCTAAATGCTCATAAATTACCTTTCATACAATCCATTCCGGGTTTGTATTGGTGCTCAGTAAAAGTCAAGTAAAAGTCATTAGATCGCATCTTTCAAGATCTACTTTTTTCTCCTTTTTAAAATCAGAACGTTCCAGGGGCGCCTGGGTGGCTCAGCTGGTTAATCGACTGACTTCAGCTCAGGCCATGATCTCACCGTTCGTGGGTTAAAGCCCTTCGTCGGATTCTGTGCTGACAGCTAACTCAGAGCCTGGAGCCTGCTTCGGAGTCTGTATCACCCTCTCTCCCTGACCCTCCCCTGCTCACGTTGCCTCTCTCTCTCTCTCTCAGAAATAAATAAAACATTAAAAATTTTTTTAAATAAAAAATAAAGTCAGAACATGTTCCAGTCTTGAATTTCCTGTTACTTCACACATACTCTGATATTTTCCAAGGATTACAAGCATAGCAGTTACATATGAAAGATCTTGGCACAAAAAAACAGAATATGATGACTGTTATGCTATTTTTAATAATAATGATAATACTAGCACTTATCACTTATTGGGCGTTTTCTGTGTGCCAGACATAGTGCTAAGCAATTTACACACAATTTCATATAATCTTCACAAAAGCCTGGTGCAGTCCATGACTACTATCAGCTCCATTTTATTTTATTATTTAAAAAAAATATTTATTTACTTATTTTTGAGAGAGAGAGAGGGAGACAGAATTCCAAGCAGGATCTCCATCCTCGGCGCAGAGCCCAACCCAGGGCTCAAACCCACCAACTATTAGATCACAACCTGAGCCAAAATCATGAGTCCTATGCTCAGGGGCGCCTGGGTGGCTTAGTCAGTTAAGCATCCGACTTTCGCTTAGGTCATGATTTCGCGTTTCGTGGGTTCGAGCCCCCGAGCCCCGCGTCGGGCTCTGGGCTGACTGCCAGCTCAGAGCCTGGAGCTTATTTCAGAGTCTGTGTCTCCCTCTCTCTCTCTCTGACCTCCCCTGCTCACGCTGTCTCTCTCTCTCCTAGAAATAAATAAAAATATTAAAAAAAAAAAGAGTCCTATGCTCAACTAATTGAGCCACCCAGGCACCCCTTTCATATAGGTTAGAATCAGGCAGGTAATTTGCCAAAGGCTACAGAGTCACACCAAGTCTTAAATGGATTGGAACTTGCAAAGCACTAGCTCTTGACCATTAAATTTAACTGAAAAAAAGGCACAATCAACAGATTTCTACAGTTAGCGGGAAAAGGCGCATCGCGTGCAAACTGGGGTCTCCAACAGGTTCTCTTTGAGTATCCGCCCGACACCCCCTACACATCCACCTTCACTAACTACACGGGGCCAGAGCCGACTCCTTTCGGATCCTTTCCGTATTTTCCTTATCACCGCAGACTAAGCTCCGTAGGCCCCGTCCCTCAGCCGGTGGCGCCTCCAGCGCAAGCGCACTATAGCCTGGAATTTGACTGCGGTTCCGCGCATCCCCGAGTGCTGGGGACAGGTGCTGAGGGGCGCGCGACACGGGGCCGCGCCTGGACGTGGGCGGGGCCCCTGTGTTAAACTGCGAGTGCCCCGGGCTTTGGACTTGCGGAAATAAATGGCGGGGAATAGGCTTCTCGCCCGGAAGGAACTTCAAGAAGTTTCCATGCACAGGAGTTTCATCACCCACCCATATTCCAGAAATATGTCTTAGTGACTACTGTGCGCAGAACCCACCTGGCATGAATACTGTCCGCCTTGGGCTCCCGCACTTGATAGAACATGCGAGAGGAACAGACTAGGAAATGTGAAAGATGTTCCTTGAAATCCTCCCTACCCCCTAACATCCGTGCAGGAGGATATCTAGGAGGAAATATGGGCCTAAGTAAGGGTTCGTGTCCACACCTACCAGGGAAACAGCTATCATATTGCTTCTAAACCTGCCATTCCATTCTCTTCTGTTCTCCATGGAAATTGTACTTACCCCAACCGCACTTAACGTCAGTCTTGCTTTCTAGAAGCTTACACTCTTAGAACACTCCACCACAATATAAGACAAGGAAAAGTGCACTCACCAGAGAGGCAAATAGCTGGAGAGGGTTTGTAGAAGACAATCCTCACACAGGATTATTATGGTGGTTCAAAGTAAACAGGTAATGATAGGCCTGACAGACTCAAAATACCTGAGAAAGTGAGGGGCTACGTCAGGAAGCTCACTATCTTAAAAAAAAAAAAAAAATTAAAGAATGGAAACAGCATGCTGTGCTGTTAACTAGGAGAAAGCAAAATAAATAATGAATAGAAAACTGTTTCCCTTGCTTCTTTGTATTTTTGTGGAAAACTGTTTTTATTGCAGTTCTAGTTCATCCAAAGTTTTAAAGCTTCTCAAATCTGCAGCAACCTGAGCCATTTTTGCATGAGTTCCCATATTTATATTGTCTACTTCATGTCGCCCCTCTGTCCTCCCTTCCAGTTCTTCCTCCACTTTTCTATCCAAGTCCCCTAATAACTAACAAATCCTAAATTGTAGAAATAGTTTCTGCTCACATTGTTCAGCTCCTAAGCTATCTTCCTTTCCAGAATATATGGGCTTTAACTCATTAAAAAACAGCAGCCTGGGGCTCCTGAGAGGCCGAGTCAGTTAAGCACCTGACTTTGGCTCAGGTCATGATCTCACAGTTAGTGGGTTCGAGCCCACTGCTTTGGATTCTGTGTCTCCTTCTCTCTCTGCCCCTCCCCTGCTCAAACTGTGTCTCAAAAATAAATAAAAACATTAAAATAAATAAATAATAAAAAAGCAGCCAAATCTTTTTTTTTTTTTCTTATATTGACTTAAAAAAATTTACTTTCAGTGAGCTCTGCACTCAATGTGGGGACTCAGACTCACCATCTGAGATCAAGAGTTGCATACTCTACCTAGCCAGCCAGGGGCGCATAATGACTATTTCGTAATTTCCCAGTTCCTAAAAGCTTTCCATACATCTAGTCTTACAATCAAGAAATCTGAGATTTCTGTCCCCACTCCCACATCACCATGTTGGGTATATTACCAAGTCTTCTCATTTTTATGTCCCCCATATTTCTCAAACTTTTCTTTGTCTCTGCATCGCCATCCACCACCTTAGTCTAACTTCTCACCTGGATTACTACTATCCCCACCTCCATTTTATTTTTGCCTCCCTGCCAATCCATTCTTCTCTGAGGAATTTTCTTTTTAAATAATGTTTATTTATTTTGAGAGAGAAACAGTGAGTATGAGTGTGTGTGTGTGTGTGTGTGTGTGTGTGTGTGTGTGTGTGAAAGAGAGACGGAGGGGGCAGAGAGAGAGGGAGAGAAAGAATCCCAAGCAAGCTCCACAGTAGCTTGGAGCTGATTTGGGGCTTGATCCCACTATCCTGAGATCATGACCTGAGAGGAAACCAAGAGTCAGATTCTCAGTTGACTGAGCCACCATGGGCCCCTCACCTGAGGAATTTTCTTAATTCATAAATCCAGTTTTTCATTGAATGCCTAATACTTATTGATGATTTACTTTATATTTTAAGGATAAAAATCAAAATCCTTAATGGAACCTACAATGTGGTCCTGCCAAAATTATCATTCTCTCTGACTCTGTTCTCCCCTTTCTGTTTCATTCACTATCCTTTCAAATACCTTAAACATTAACTCCTACTTCAGGAACTTTGAAAAATCTATTCTTTCTGTTTAGTATGTTCTTTTTCTTATTCTTTGTGTTCTTTTAAAAGTTTTTTTTAATTTTCTAACTTCATTGAGGAATAATTGACAAATATATATACTTTTAAAGTGTACAACATGATGGTTTGATATAAACTGTGGAATGATCACTAAGAAAAAAATAACACATCCATTACCTCACAAAGTTAACTCTTTTGTACACTGTGTGTGTGTGTGTGTGTGTGTGTGTGTGTGTGTGAATACTTAAGATCTACTCTTAGCAACTTTCAAGTAAACAATACCATATTAACTATAGTTGCCATGCTTGCTATACCATAGATCCTCAGAACTTATTCTTTTAACTGAAAGTTGTACCCTTTGACCTACATTTCCACATTTTCTCCTCTCCCACAGCCTCTGGCACAGCCACCATTCTATTTTCTGATTCTATGAAACTGGCTTTTTTTTTTCTGATTCCACACATGAGTGATACCACACAGTATTTCTCTTTCTCTGCCTGGCTTATTTTACTTAGCATAGCACCTTCACCCATGTTGTTGCACATGAAAAGATTTCCTTCTTTTTAACTAGATCACTTTCTCACACCATACAGAAAAATAAACTCAAAATGGATAAAGGACCTGAATGGGAGACAGGAAACCATCAAAACCCTAGAGGAGAAAGCAGAAAACCACCTCCTTGATCTCAACTGCAGCAATTTCTTACTTAATGCACCCCCAAAGGCAAGGGAATCAAGAGCAAAAATGAATTATTGGGACCTCATCAAGATAAAAAGCTTCTGCACGGCAAGGGAAACAATCAATAAAACTAATAGGCAACCGATGGAATGGGAAAAGATAGTTGCAAATGACATTTCAGATAAAGGGCTAGTATCCAAAATCTATAAGGAACACACCAAACTCCACACTCAAAAAACAAATAATCCAGTGAAGAAATGGGCAGAAGACATGAACAGACACTTCTCCAAAGAGGACATCCAGATGGCCAACAGACACATGAAACGATGCTCAGCATCCCTCCTCATCAGGGAAATACAAATCAAAACCATACTGAGATATCATCTCACACCAGTCAGTTTGGCTAAAATGAGCAAATCAGAGGACTTTAGATGCTGGCGAGGATGTGGAGAAACGGGCACCCTCCTACACTGTTGGTGGGAATGTAAATTGGTGCAGCCCCTCTGGAAAACAGTGTGGAGGTTCCTCAAAAAATTAACAATAGAACTCCCCTATGACCCAGCAATAGCACTGCTAGGAATTTACCCAAGGGATACAGGGGTGCTGATGCATAGGGCACATGTACCCCAATGTTCATAGCAGCTAGCAGCAGTCTCAACAATAGCCAAAACATGGAAAGAGCCTAAATGTCCATCAACGGACAAATGGATCAAGAAGATGTGGTTTATCTATACAATGAAATACTACATGGCAGTGAGAAAGAATGAAATCTGGCTATTTGTAGCAACATGGATGGAACTCGAGGGTGATATGCTGAGTGAAATAAGTCAGGCAGAGAAGGACAGGTACCATATGTTTGCATGTATAGGTGGATTAGGAGGAACTTAATGGAGGACCATGGAGGAGGAGAAGGGGAAAAATAGTTGGGGAGGAGGAGGGAGGAAAACCATGAGAGACTCTTGAATACTGAGAACAAACTGAAGGCTAATGGGGGTGGGGGAGAGGGGAAGGGGGTTGACGGGCACGGAGGAGGGCACTTGTTGTGATACGCACTGGGTGTTATATGGAAACCAACTTAACAATAGACTATGAAGGGGAAAAAAAGATTTTCTTCTTTTTATGGCTGAAAAGTATTTCACTTATATTTATTATGAGAAATATATATATCTCATATTATATGTATAGATCTCTCATGTTTATCTTATATTACATATTACAGATTATTACATATTATCATATATTTCATTTACTTGTATATGACATATATATGCACTTTTTTTTGTCCATTCATCATCAACATGTAGGCTGTTTCCATATCTTGGCTACAGTCAATACTGTTGCAAAGAACATGGAAGGCATATATCTCTTTGAGATACCAATTTTATTTCCTTTGGATATATAACCAGAAGTGGCATAATCGGATCATATAGTAGTTCTATTGTTAATTTTTTGAGAAACCTCCATATTATTTTCCGATGGCTACAGCAATTTACATTCCCATCAGCATAGTATAAGAATTTCTTTTTGTCTACATCCTTGCCAACATTTCTTCTCTTTTGTCTTTTGATAACAGCTATCCTAACAGGTGTGAGATGACTTCTCATTGTGGTTTTGGTTTGCATTTCCCTAATAAGTGATGTTGAGCACCTTTCCCTATACCTATTTGCCATTTGAAGATCTTCTTTGGACTCATCACATTCTTAACACCTACACATACTTTAGATCTCAGATTCAAATTAACTTCTTAAGAGAAAACTTCTCTTGGAAGGCCTGGGTGGTTCATCCATTAAGCGTCTGACTTCAGCTCTGACTTCAGCTCTGTGCTGACAGCTCAGAACCTAGAGCCTGCTTCCCATTTTGTGTCTCCCTCTTTCTCCACCCCTCCCTCTTCACGCTCTGTCTCTGTCTCTCTCTCAGAAATAAACATTTTAAAGAATTTTAAAAAATTTTTTAAAGAGAAAACTTCTCTGACTCACAGAACAGGCCATTACAGAGAGATTTCCATTTACCCCTCCAGATACATTCTCCACCTTTTCCACCATTCTTTGTATGGTGCACATGTATGGTCCACACCAAAGCCTCCCTGGCCTTCTGGCTTCTGATGGGGGAGAACAATCTGAGTAGGAAGCACAGGCTGGGTTCAGAGCCAGGTGGGGTATTTTGGCATTTATTCCTCTGATCTCTCCTTTGGGATTGCTGCAGGCAGTCTGTTCCCTCAACCAAATGCCTACTACAGCTTAGATCAGGCAAGGGTCTGCACAAAGTATTGTTTCCAGATTCCAGTAACTGCGCACTCCTCCTCTCGCCCAATGTGTCACATACGGCATTATTACTTGTGATTTCCCTTATTCCTACCCTCTCTTTTCTGAATAGATCTTGTGTTAAACACTCCTCAAATTATTCTAAGTGTGCCATCTGTTTCCCCCAGGGACCCTGATTGAGACATTGCCCCAAGGAAGTTTTCATGTAACTTAAAATTTACATCACTGGTGTCAAGACTTTTCCTTATAGCCAACAACAATGGATTTTTCTAATCAGTTATATTTACAGAAATTGAATGCTGTTTATTGAAAAATTATGCTTTTTTAAAAAATGAAGTA
Organism: Proteles cristata cristata; assembly: GCA_017311185.1. Classification (NCBI taxonomy): domain Eukaryota; kingdom Metazoa; phylum Chordata; class Mammalia; order Carnivora; family Hyaenidae; genus Proteles; species Proteles cristata. The sequence continues at coordinate 791,625 of JAESUZ010004879.1, forward strand.
GGATACAAAATATATGTTGAATTTAATGTTTTATAAAACAAAACAAATTAAAAACAGATATGTATATATATAAAAGATTCGACATATTAATGCTCCAAAATGGTGATAGTCAATTCTGAAGGACAGGATTATTTTTTCATTATAATTTTCTACATTTTCCTTGCTCTTGGCAAAAATGCTACATGATTATTACAATGAAAAAAATATATATAAATGTTATTTTAAAACATTTTACTTGATCCAGATATACAAATTATAAAAATTGCTAATTAATTAAAGTGGAAGTTAAATAAGGCAATGAAAGTGTGTTACCTAGGACATTATTTGACACATACTAGACATTCAATAGGTCAATAATAATTTTTTGTTACCAATCAATGTGTTACATACTTTACCTAATGAAGCAAAATACAGAGAAGAGAAATTAACCTTTTCTGGGTGACTCAGGAACGTTAATTATCATATTGTACTTTAATAACATGATGCTCTGAGCTCAGTTCAATCCTGTCATTTAAAATGCAAGAAAATCTGTAAAATGGAATCATCCCTAGAGAGATTAAGTGACTTCCCTGAGGTCATATACAGCTAATTAGTGCTCTCAGCTCACCTTTTCTCTCTAAAGACTTCCTCCAAGATATCCTTCATTCTCTCTGGGGAAATAATTCTTTCCCTGTATTTGTCACTACCTACAACTTAGTTAATTCTACTACAGCCTTTTTTCATTAAGTAATTAAATCTATTGCTATCTTTATCATAGTACATCATGTACAACTTTTTCTTCTCTCTCCTGTCTCAGTTCTATTTTATTTCTGGAAATGGAACTAACTAGGTGAAATGAGTACTAGTGATAGACACAGGGAAAGGACATAAAAGAGTTTCTGAGTAAAATTAAATAGAGTAAATACTATCAACTTTTAGAGCTCATTGACATGTCTTGTATTCCTCTTCAGAAAACATACAAATGTCCATTCTCCAACTTTTTATCCTAAGAGTACTTTATTTTTTTTAATTTTTTTTTTAATTATTATTTATTTCTAGGAGAGAGAGAGAGAGAGAGAGAGAGAGAGACAGCATGAGCAGGGGAGGTCAGAGAGAGGGAGTCACAGACTGAAACTGGCTCCAGGCTCTGAGCTGGCAGTCAGACCTACAGGCCCAAGAACCTGAAACCACCGAGATCATGACCTAAGCGAAAGTCGGACGCTTAACCGACTAAGCCACCCAGGCGCCCCTATCTTAAGAGTACTTTAGTGGGTTATGACTTCAGTACTAAAAGATGAACAAGTTTAGGGGTACCTGGGTGGCTCAGTTGGTTAAGTGTCTAACTCTTGATTTCAGTTCAGATCATGATCTCATAGTTTGTGTGATCGAGCTCTGAGTCCGGCTATGCATTGGTAGTGCAGAGCCTGCTTGGGATTCTCTCTTTCTGTCTCTCTGTGTCCCTCCCCTGCTTGTGTTCAAGCTCTCTCTCGAAAATAAATAAGTAAATATTTTTTTAAAAAGATAGACAAGTTTAGTGTAGGGCTTAATGAATTTTGATAAACATGTCCACTTGTGCAACCATTGTTTAGGTCAAGATAAAGAAATTTCCTTCTCAGAAAATTCCTTCTTGTCTCCTTCCCATCCCATGCCCTATAGCCTCCATCTCCTGCCACTGGCACATCACAACCACTATTGGTTTTTGTTTTTGTTTTTGTTTTTTTTTAAATAGGCTTCACACCCAGCATGGAGCCCAATGCAGGGCTTGAACTCACAACCCTGAGATCAAGGTCTGAGCTGAAATCAAGAGTGGGTTGCTTAACTGACTGAGCCCTTGACCTTCGAATAAATGAAAGCATACGGTGCCTATTATTGTCATTCCTTTATACTGCTGTGTGGCATACTACTGTACACCGTTCTTTATTTATTCTTCTTTTGATGGACAACTGTGTTGTTTCCAGTTTGGGTTTCTATGAATAAATCTGCTACGATTATTCCTGTACAGTTTTTTTTGGACATGTGTACTCATTTCTTCTGGGTATATGCCTAGAGGTGGAATTTCTCTATCACATAAATTGCTCTATCATGGTGGACGTTTTACTGTATAAGAAACTAATGAAAGGAAGAAATATTTCTTCCTCCACCCTCCAAGGTCTTGTAGCTAGACTAAGAATTAAATTTGCATGAGACAGATTAACAGGAGAAAAAAGACACCGTTTTATTAGGTGAGCACGGAGACCCAATAATGAAATGGAGACTGGAATAAATGACCGAGTCAAGCGGTTTTTATACTCTTCAGACAAAGAGACAATAAATCTATGAGGAATTGACAGCACAAAGCAAACCTAGCTTTGGGAGCTACAATTACTTAAAAAGAAACAATCACTGTTGAGACAGACTTCTTGGCTCTAAATTTCCGGTCTCTGGTGATGAGGATGTCGCTTTACCTCCTAGTCCAGGGAGGGTAGCTTTCACAGGGGAGATTGATTTCTTGATTTCAGGGAGACAGAGGAGGGTCTGAGTGTCCTTGCACAAGCTGTCTTTTAAGTAACTTTTAAAAAAAATTATTTTAAATGTTTTATTTATTTCTGAGAGAGAGACAGAGAGAGAAAGAGGTGCAGTATGAGCAGGGGAAGGTCAGAGAGAGAAGGAGACACAGAATCCGAAGCAGGCTCCAGGCTCCGAGCTAGCTGTCAGCACAGAGCCCGACGCGGGGCTCGAACCCACAAACCATGAGATTATGACCTGAGCCGGAGTCAGACGCTTAACCGACTGAGCCACCGAGGTGCCCCTTAAGTAACTTTTATTTAATGTAATCAATATGTCAAAGTAGCATACTTTGAGGCAGTCTGCCTTAGGCCCTTCCACTAGGAAACAGTTTTCTCAAGTGGGTATACTCTTTTATATTCTCTCCCATTACTCCACACCTGTACCGATACTTTGATTTACAGTCTTTTACGCTGTAGCCATTTTGGTATGTTTTTTGTTTGCTTGTTTATCGCCTTTTATTTTATTTTATTTTATTTTATTTTTTTACAAATAGTTTATTATTATTATTATTATTTTTTACAAATAGTTTATTATCGCCTTTTAATACATTTTTATTTTTTAAATCTTATTTAAATCCAAGTTCGAGTATGCAGGTATCTTACAGTATGATTTTAATTTGTTGATCACCTTTTCATAAGTTTAGTAGGTCATTCAGAAATCTTCTGTGAGGCTCTACCTCAAGAGAAAAAGATCACCTAAGTATAAAAAAAATCAACCAAGGTTGTGCTACAGAAAGCTGTATTATGTTGTTGAAGCCTAATTAACTAAAGATGATATTCAGATTATCCATCTTTCCGGCGAGGCAGGGTGGGGGAGTAGGGAGACACATCCTAGAGGAATCAAGAATGCCACTCCATCAGAGGAAGGAAAGCAGCACTTTTGTAAGGCTCTAGCTCTCCCTGAAGGTTTCATGGACTGTCAAAGGGAAATGGGGACCGGTTCTAGACGGGCTGTTGTTTCTGAGGCTGGATCAAAAGTGCGATGAACCAGGGACTGGATGCTATCTGTTGACAGAGTATTCTGGTCAGGACACTGCAAAATTACCCAACGTGGAGGGGTTGGGACCAAACAATGGAAAATAACAACAAGAAACATCCCACAAGAAGTGCCTGGGTAGCTCAGTCTGTGAAACTCCTGACTCTTGGTTTCGGCTCAGGTCATTATCTCTCGGGTTCGTGGGGTTAAGCCCCAAGTCATTGGGCTCTATGCTGACAGCAAGGAGCCTGCTTGGGATTCTTTTTCTCTCTCTTTGTCTCCCTCTGTCTCTCCCTCCCTCTGTGCCCGTCTCTCAAAAAAAGAAAAAAACTCTCACGATATGAGTTTGCAAATTAAATTTCAAAGAACAAATGACAGGGTGGCTGGCTCAGTTGATAGATCATGGGACTCTTGATCTCAGGGTCATAAGTTCAAGCCCCACAGTGGGGGCAGAGATTACTTAAATAAATAAACTTAAAAAAAGTACAAGTGGACAATGTACTCCTGAGGAAACAGATGACAAAAAAAAAGTTTACGATTCTCATAGAAGCAAATGAAGGACATCCATAAAAGAGAACAAAATCATGAAACACTACTACTGAAAAGGAAAACTGCAGTGAAATAAAAATCTCGGCAAACAAGATAAAGCCTAGTTAAGCATCCAGCTCTTGATTTTGGCTCAAGTCATGGCCTCATGGTTAGCGGGACTGAGTTCCACCTCAGGCTCTGTGCTGATAGCATGGAGCCTACTTGAGATTTTCTCTCTCTCTCTCTCTCTCTCTCAAAATAAGTAAATAAACTTAATAAAAAATAACATTTGTTTTTTTCTTTTCAAATTCAGAGAAGAATAAAGAGGAGCCCATAATCTCAGTTCTCATCTACTGAGATATTTTTAAAATAATGAAGCAATAAACATTCATGGCTAAAAAATGGACTGTCCAGAAGAGAGCAAATGACATGATAGCATGTGACTCTCCCCAATAAATTATGTTTATTAAGAAACGTCATTTATATAGACTTTTTAAAAAGTTAATACAAAAGGAATCATAACATTGTTCCACACATCGATTTTTGACCTACTAATATACCTCGATCTACCCACTAATGTATATAAAACTATAGTATTCTTTCCTTTTTAATGGATTCATAATATTCCATAAAATATAACATTGTACGTAAGTACAATCATTTACTAAATATGAAATATATTGCGTGTACATTCTCTAATGTGCCTTTAATATTCCTGTGATGACAATCATTTAGGTTTTGTCACAATGTTTTGCTTCTGCAAATTCCAGACGCTGGAGGAGGCAGAGCTCAGGCAGTAGTCAGCATTGAGCAATTGATCAGGTTAAATGTCGTTGTTGCTGGATGGAGGCTTTTATAAGTGAAGAAACTTTGTATTTGGTCTTATGAAAACCCTACAGGTAAGGAAGACTGTGTTAAATTAAGCAACTCAGTCTGAGAAAGGCAGGAGTATTGACACATGGCTCTTGTGTAGAAAGAGCTCATGGGATCAAGGATTTCACGTAGAACATGTTTTACTACTCATATGAGGTAAGTGCACTTCATGTATATTCTTGCTTCACTTTTCACAAGGAGCACTGAGAAAGGAGTGGTTAAGAATCCCACATTATGTGATTGCTTTAGAGTAGAAACTAAAACTGAAATCTGTTTCTCATCCTAGCCATTGTCCCCAAGGCATGACCTGTCTTTCTTTGCCAATATCTGGTCCCTCTCTGTGCATCACAAACAACTTCCTTCCACAGTGGGTTAGAGGGAAAAGTAGCTCCTAAATTTCAGTTATTCCTTTCCCACCTTCACAGCGCAGATCCAAAGACTTTGTAGGAACCCAGTATAAAAGAAGGATGTAAATAAAGAGACTCTTCAGCACCTGTGCTGGATTATTTGTTGGCACGAAGAGACCAGATCAGCAGGGCTGTGCAGGAAATCACTATGTTCCTGAAGGCAGTGACTGGGTAGAACAGATGTTAGGATGTTCTCTTTGGTTAAGGGCTGAAAATGTTTTGTGTTTTTTGGGAGACATGGTATTTGGCAGAGGCTAAGACTAGCTAGTTGTTTACCAAACTGAAGGGATTAACAGCGTATCAGTGTTGTATGAAAATCACTCTAAACTGGAAACATTTCAACAGTCGGCAGCCACAGAAAGAACATCTAAACTTAAGCAGAGCCCTCCCCCCCAAATACAGCTGCCATTGACCCTTCTTGAAGAGAGTTTCCCACTTGAAGAGATGGACCCTTAGCACGAGCAAGTGTGAATTCAGCTGCCCATAAGCATTAAAAAAAAAAAAAAAGGCAGTAGAACTTTCCATACTTTCCCATTGCAGCCCTAAACCACTTTTTTATTTATTATTTTTATTTATTTTATTTTTTATTTTTTATTTTTTTAACGTTTTATTTATTTCTAGGAGAGAGAGAGAGAGAGAGCATGAGCAGGGGAGGGTCAGAGAGAGAGGGAGTCACAGACTCTGAAACAGGCTCCAGGCTCTGAGCTGACAGTCAGCACAGAGCCCGACATGGGGCTCGAACCCACGAACCGCGAGATCATGACCTAAGCGAAAGTCGGACGCTTAACCCACTAAGCCACCCAGGCACCCCATATTTTTTTATTTTTTAAGTTTGAGAGAATCAGAGTGTGAGTGAGGGGCAGAAAGAGAGAGAGGGAGAGAGAGAGAATCCCATGAGATACTGAGAAAGAGGGAAAGAGAATGTGGAGCCGAGAGCAGGGCTTGAGCTCACCTGTTGTGGTGCTTGAACTCATAAACTGTGAGATCACAACCTAAGCCAAAGTCGGTTGCTTAGCTGACTGAGCCACCCAGGCGCCCCTCTTCTTTTTTTAAGTAATTATTTTATTTTTTAAGTAATCTCTATACACAATGTGGGGCTCCAACCCTAGTCCCAAAATCAAGAATCGAATTCTCCACCAACTAAGCCAGGTAGGCGCCCCCACCCTCCTCTTTTAAGTTGGCATATAAACCTTTACGTTTGACTATTCAGGGAATTACCCACCATAGAGTATTCCTGTATGTAAAACAAACTTTTCTCCTGTTTATCTATTGTTACTTAATTTGCAGCCCCACCTGCATCTCTACCAGTTGACCAGTCAGACATAAGTTGGTAGAAATTTCCTCCCAACAAAACCCAGTTCCTGGGGCACCTGGGTGCCTCAGTCGGTTAGTCAGTTAAGCATCTGACACTTGATTTCAGCTCAGGTCATTATCTCACAGTTCATGAGTTTGAGCCCCATATCAGGCTCTGCACCAACAGTGTGGAGACTGCTTGGGATTTGCTTTCTCTACTCTCTCTCTGCCCCTCCCTCACTCTTGCTCTTTTTCTCAGAATAAAATAAAATTAATAAATAAAAAGGAAAAAAAACCCAGTACCTTATTTATTGGGACACCCAGATGAATTATGTTTCCTGTATTACCCCTGTAGCTGTGGCCACGTGACTGAGTACAGCCATGGAACACGAGTTTTGAGGAAATACTTAAAAATAAATTTCTGGGGCGCCTGGGTGGCTTAGTCGGTTAAGCGTCTGATTTTTGCTTGGGTCATGATCTCGGGGTTCCTGGGTTCGAGCCCCATGTCAGGCTCTGTGCTGACTGCCAGCTCAGAGCCTGGAGCCTGTTTCAGTCTGTGACTCCCTCTCTCTCTGACCCTCCCCTGCTCACGCTGTCTTTCTCTCTCCTAGAAAAAAATAAAACATAAAAAAAAAAATTTATAATAAATTTCTGCCAACCCAGAAAACATCTCCACAAAGGAAGACAAGAAAGAAGAAAAAAGTTTTATTATTGAATATGTATTAAACAATAGTATGATGTCCATCACAAGTAATGGTTAAAGCAAAAAGAAATCTCACCCTTTTATATATATTTGCATGTTAATTGTCCTTATCCAAAGGGAAAATAAAACTTCTCATATCTTTTCAACAACCAGGAAGTGCTATCTTGGAGCCAAGCATCTAGGCTAGAACAGGTAGACAGGATGTCATGCTCCTTGAGGTTCATATTTCAGAAAGGTGGTGTGAAGAGTTTCCTGAAATTCAAGACTGAAGAGAGGCTCATTTAGCTTTTAAAGAGATTTACATACATTTCCGAAAAGGGAAAGCATTCAGTTTCAAGTTTTCTAATCAAAATGCTAAAGAAGAGGGAAATGGGGAACATTCTGTTTCCCTTTTAAAATTCACATTTTAAAAAAAATTATTTTCCATCTACTGACCCTTACATGAGCAGAGGTGATGCGCATCTCCTCTGGGTCTGGCCGATAAAAATGCCCCGCAAGTGATTCTTCATACCCTCTCTTTCTAATATCTTGATATAGAGGAGCTCAGATGCCATACTTACATGGCTTTTCCAGTTGTTTGATGCTAATATATGTAATATTTGCTGTGTAGAATATGATGTATATGCACAGGTCCTCCTCCAGGCCAGCATACCCGTTCGCAGCTGCTGAGTCTTGGCTGCTAAGGCTCTCAGCTGCAACCTTCTTCAGAGAATTGCTCTTGGCCAAATGGGAGCTGATTCCTGAAGTGATTACCTCCCACCCCCAGGTGCAACCCACAGCCAATAATTGACTCAATGCATGGGTACAAAAATCTGGCTCTTCTGGCTTATGGTGAGATCAATATTTCGTGTTCCTGCTTCCATGATGTGAACAGGTAAGGACAACATCCTTGCTTAGCTACTTCGCCAGCTTTAGCCTGCTTTTCTTACTCCCTGGCTCCTGGAAGCACTCCCTCAATCAACCACATGTGTACTGAAACATTTCCTGTTTCAGTCTCTGCCTCCAGAGAATTTGACCTCAAGCAATAACATGGCTGACGCTTGTCCAACACAGATTTGAACTGTGAGGGTCCACTTATACATGAATTTTTTTGAAAAATACAGTACAGTACTGCAAATGTATTTTCCTTATGACTTTCTTTTTTAAAAGAAAATTTTGTTTTAGAGAGAGAGAGAGAGACGATGAGTGGGGAGAGGGCAGAGAGAGAATCTTAAGCAGGCTCCACGCACAGCACAGAACTTGAAGTGGGGCTCGTTCCCATGACCCTAGGATCATGACTTGAGCTGAAAGCAAGAGTTGGACACTTTACCAACTGAGCCATCCAGGTGCCCCCTTATGATCGGAGCCCCTAACCCCCATATTGTTCAACTGTACAATTAAATGGAGAGGTCAGTAATGAAAGCAGTGACCTCTCAACTTGTTTTGGACTGGTAAGTTTTCTCTAAGACACATTGTGAGAAAAAGGGAAAGGACTGGAAGGTAACATATACGTGTGTTGTATGAAACTGCGTGTTTTAGCGTATCTCTATCCTGTGCAGTTTTCCTCTTGTGTATCAACTACCACGTGTGTTGCATTGAGAGGGTTCTGAAGCTTAACCTGGTTTAGTTTAAAAGAGTGCTGACTGATATTCCTGCTTTAGGCAAGAGATAGGGGTGTGCAAAAAAAGATGGTAGGAGACAAGTTTGGTATTTTGCTGTTAAAACAAACTCTTCTCTTTTCTTAACATGATTACATTTTCAGTCCTATTTTTGGTGCCAAACTGAATGTGGTAAATTCCTCAGTAATTCAGTTTCAAAACAAGTGTGTAAATGCTATTCGAAAGGCGCATTACTCTACTGGTTAAGAACACAGGCTCAACGACAAATGGCCAGGGATGAAGTTCTGACTCCTCCACTTACAACCAAGTAATTGAAAGAGGACTTCAACCACCTACCTCTTTTTTGACCTCAGTCTTTGATGCAGGGTCACTGAGCCCAACAGTCAAGAAAGAATTCCTAAGATGTTTTTACGGTGCAAAAAGGTGTTTTTACGGGACCTGTGGGCAGAAAGAGCCACAGTGTGATTGTGAGAAGTAACTGATTTTTATGGGGTTTTCTATCCTATGGAGGTGAAGGTGACATTAGGGCTCCAGGAAATTGAGTCTGGAGGTCTATTATTAAGATTGTGTTTTTCTTTTTTTTCTTTCTTTTTTTTTAATGTTTTTTATTTATTTCAAGGAGAGAGAGAGAGACAGCGTGAGCAGGGGAGGGTCATTGAGAGAGGGAGATACATACTCTGAAATAGGCTCCAGGCTCCGAGCTGGCAGTCAGCACAGAGCCCGACGCTGGGCTCAAACCCACGAACCGCGAGATCATGACCCAAGTGAAAGTCGGACGCTTAACCGACTAAGCCACCCAGGCGCCCCAAGATTGTGTTTTTCTTGTAAATCATTAAGACAGTTACAAACTATAGTGGAGTGTCATGTCCTTTATGACTTCGATCTTTATCAGTTCACCATTTGTTTCTCCCCTGCCTTTGTTCTTAGGCAGTCACTAGTGTCTGAGGAATGTTACTCGTGTCTCACCTTAAGGGGGGGGGGTTGGGGGAGAGCAGTTTCCAGGGGTGTCAGCTTGCGTTTTTGCCCTCAACTTGCCATTTGCTCTCTCATCAGTAGGTACTTCCTGATTAAGTTCTTTCCAGCTTATCTCTTAATTCTGGCAAAAGACCCGGCAGGCAAAGGATCCCGTGATTTGAAGCAAACTACCCCTCAAGCAATAGGGACTGCCTTGAGCCAGCAAGACCCAACTGTGACTGATCCTAAGACACTGATAGACCAGACCTTTTCTGCCCACCTGACCCTTGTCCCACATTTTCCTTATATAAACCTGGAAGTATTTTCAGCATTTTGGAGGCGGTCTTTGAGCCTAGTTCCACTGTCTTCCCAGGTGCTGGCCTCACAGAAATGAATTCCTTACCACTGCCCGTCTCTCTGCCTTTGGTTCTGTCAGCATTGAGTGGCCAAACCTGGGACTTGATTGGGACTCCCCCCTACCCCCGCCCAGAGCTGGCTGCTCTTGCCGCCCTGAGTCCCAGTTATATAACTTTGACCAAGTTACTTGACCTCAGTTTGAGTCTGTGAAAGTACAATAATAGCTTCCTCAAATAATTTTCATTAGAATTAAATAAGTTGATTCATGTAAAACTCTTAGAACAGTGCCTGGTACATTATTAAGTACTCAATAACTGTAAGCTTTTGTTATTGTTTATCAGGAATCTCTACACCCAACATGGGGCTCAAACTCCTAACCCTGAGGTCAAGCATCGATTGGTGCTCTAGCAACTGAGCAAGCCAGGCACCCAGCAAATTTTATTATTTTCATTTGATGATTCCAAAGTAGTACAGGCTTCATGAGTGAGTGATTATTCTTTACATAAAATATTTGTGTTTTTTAAAATCACATAACTAGTTATTTATGCTAATTTAAAAATATCTTCTATCCTAGAATTATAATTTCTAGGTAACGGAATACAACTACTTAAGTTCTTAAAAGAATAAACTGTTTAAGGCTGGTTATTGACCTTATTATCTATGATTGGTCAGGTTAAGGTTGGGGAACATAATTACTTCTGTCAGTTACAGATGCTAATCCCTAAGGGAAGGCAGTGAAAGAGAAGGTCAGAATGAAAGAGATCTAAAATTAAAGATGAAGGCGCTTAGAAATATTGATTAGAAGAAAGGATGTTCTAACAAGTTTCTTTTTCACCTTCAGAAGTTACTTTGAATGTTGATTTATTTAATTCACTATTTTTGGCTGCCCATTTGAACAATACGTATTCATCAGAAAATATTTCCTAAATGCTTGGAGGTCAAGTATTGATAAATATATAATATATAAATGTTTTGTGAAGATGAAAAACATTTAAGATAGCTGTACTCTCTTCATTTCATGAACATGTTTGTACAAAGTGCAAGAGACTGGAAATAATGATGACAATGTGAAAGTACTGTAATGTAGGTGGGTTAATGGGTTCCTAAGTGAAACATGAAACTGTAATTCCCAAGACAATCCAGAAAGACCTCAGGATGCTTCTGTCTCAGACATGTGCTAATGTGGCTATTATTAGTCTGAGGAGGGAGGCACTGGAAAATTATCAAGGAATATATTACATTTAGCAGTGGTTGTTTTTCAAGCTACAATTTAAATTTAAATATAGTGAATATTTTAATTATGTCTCTGTCTTTGCAGAAAAAAAAGGGGGGTACATTTGCATTAGCATAGCCCAGGTAACACTTAACTGGCACAGAAATTTCACTGAAAGGTGGCATTTTTAAAAATTTTTTTTTAATGTTTTATTTATTTCTAGGAGAGAGAGAGAGACAGTGTGAGCAGGGGAGGGTCAGAGAGAGAGGGAGTCACAGACTCTAAAACAGGCTCCAGGCTCTGGGCTGGCAGTCAGCACAGAGCCCGACGCAGGGCTCGAACCCACGAACCGCGAGATCATGACCTAAGCGAAAGTCGGACTCTTAACTGACTAAGCCACCCAGGTGCCCCGAAAGGTGGCATTCTTAATTTATTAACATACTTGCCACAAGGATTCTGTGATGAAATAATTAAACACAGGGGCACCTGGGTGGCTCAGTTGGTCATGATCTCATGGTTCATGGGTTCGAGCCCCGTGTCGGGCTCTGTGCTGACAGCTCGGAGCCTGGAGCCTGCTTCAGATTCTGTGTCTCCCTCCCTCTCTCTCTGACCCTCCTCTGCTCACACTGTCTCTCTCCCTCTCTCTCTCTCAGAAATAAGTAAACATAAAAAAAAATAATTAAACACATTTCAAAGAAGAGTTAGGGGCACCTACCTGGGTGACTCATTCAGTTAAGCGACTGATTCTTGATTTCGGCTCATGTCATATTCTCACAGTTTGTGAGTTGGAGACCCTCTTTGGGATTCTCATTTCCTCTTTCTCTGCCCTCCCGGCCCCCAACTCTCTCTCTCTCTCTCTCACACACACACACACACACACTCTCTCTCAAAAATAAACATTAAAAAATTTCAAATAGGCGTTAATAAGTTTATTGTGCTGATGTTGTACCCGAATCACGAGTCCCCAGAGACCTCCAAGGAGCCGACACTGATGCAAGTACATAAGGGTCTTTATTACAAGCTCAGCAGGGGCTCACCCATCTACCGGTGCAGTGGCAGCAACGTGAAGCCCCGAACAATAGTGAGCAGGGTTTTTATAGGGTAAGGGACGGGGTGTTACAGTGCACACGTTGTACGTATAGCATCATCACGTAAGCACCAATCATAATTGTACAGCCTCCATGGTAACAGTTTTGACCACTCAGTATCTGTGAGGCGTCCCTTACTTTTGGCGGGACCCAATCATGACCTTTGAGAATCCTTTGAAAATGACCAATTATAAGGTGAACTCAAAGGGCCTACCTGGGGTTTAGGCAAGCGGTGAGTGATTGGCTAGTTTGTACAGAGTAACTACCTGCAGTTCCCAGCCCTGACTCAGACCACAGGAATGTTACACATTTCTTTTCATTGGCTGATCCGAGAGTGGTCTTCAGCTGAAGCTTTTCCTGGAACTGGGGGTACATGCAGCCCGAGGTTGCTCTCAGTGGAGGACTTAATTTCAGGCTCCTCACTAGGAGATTTGTGGGTTCAGGAAACAGTCACAAAAAAGTCTAGTTCTATAATGTGCCATTTATTAAATTTTTTTAATGTTTATTTATTTTTGAGAGAGACAGAGACAGAGAAAGAGCATGAACAGGGGAGGGGTAGACCGAGAGGGAGACATAGAATCTGAAGCAGGCTCCCGGCTCTGAGCTGTCAGCACAGAGCCAGACTCAAGGCTTGGAAAACAGGCCAGAAGATCATGACCTGAGCCAAAGTCAGGTGCTTAGCCTATTGAGCCACCCAGGCACCCCATGTGTCATTTATTTTAATGTGCACTGTAACTGTTTTTAAAAGGAATGTAAGTGCCTTTTTCCATAACTGAAGATAGTCTAAATAGTCCTTTATATTGATTGAGTTAATTATAGAAAGATCTATAAAGTCATAGTAGCTAAACATTGGAAGATTAATGAGTACATTTAAGTTTAATTTCCCTTAATGTGCATACAGGGAATAGATAAAAATTCCTATACCAAACAAGGAAATATGCATTATAATCTTAAGGTTAAGAGTTACTTAACGAATAACTTATTTTTTTGGGTTTTTTTTTTTTATTTCTAGGAGAGAGAGAGAGAGATAGTGTGAGTAGGGGAGGGTCAGAGAGAGAGGGAGATGACACAGACTCTGAAATAGGCTCCAGGCTCTGAGCTGGCAGTCAGCACAGAGCCCGACGCAGGGCTCGAACCAACGAACCGCGAGATCATGACCTAAGCGAAAGTTGGACGCTCAACCAACTAAGCCACCCAGGTGCCCCAACAAATAACTCTTATTATTAAAGTAGACTCCCACATGCGGTTTGACACATAATCACTCTTAGCAAATGTCAATTTCTTTCTTTTTGTCTTCTATTATATTGAATTTTTCTTATTAAATATCCTATGTTTGGGGCTTATCTTTAGATAAGAAGTAGAATTTCGGCAAGCACTGGGCACACCTGTGAATATCAGCCAATCTTTCAACCCTCCTGGATGACCCAGGCTGAAGAGAACACAGTTAATGCCTGGGAAAAGAGAGAAATAAACTATAGAGGTGCAGGCAATTGTCTCAGGTAAATTGGAGGCAGAAGTCAAGGGATCTAAACTCTCCCTCCTGCTGCATTTTAATGTAATTTTATTATTCACACTATTTGATAGTATGAGGAAAGAAGAGGAAATGTAGCTAAAATTTTACTTTGTTGTTGGGTATAGTATTGTTTATTGATGGTGCATGATAAGGTAGGGCTCCCCAAGCCCCTCCCTTCTTCAGGAGATCTGGGGTGGAAACTGGAGGTCAGGAGAGTCTCAGTGTGTTGGGCAATGAGCTGGGGCAAGGATTCCCCAGTAGCTGAGGGCCTCTCTCTTCCTCTTGCTGAGGCTGGTAGTTCAGGTGACTCTTACTCCTTAGAGGCCATGTGCACCATATGGCCCACTACCCAGTGGACCAGTAGCCAAATTCATTGTCCTACTGGGAGATGAGCTTGACAGAGTGGTCATTGAGAGCAATACCAGACCTAGCATCAAAGGTGAAAATTCCAGATGACGCAGTCCTCAGTGTACCCAGGATGCCCTTGAGGGAGTCTTCTGATGCTGCTTGACTCCCTGCTTGATGTCATTATATTTGGCAGCTTTAGGCAGCAGGTCAGATCCATGACTGATATGTTAAAGGTGGGGACACAGAAGGCCATGCCAGTAAGCTTCCCATTCAGCTCAGGGATGCCTTGCCTATAGCCTTGGCAGCGCTAGTAGAAGCAGGGATGATGTTCTGGGAAGCCCATTGGCCATGACATCACAGCTTCCCAGAGGGGTTGTCCATGGTAGAAGACCATGGCAGTGATGGCATAGACTGCTCATGAGTCCCTCCACAATGCCAAAGTTGTCATGGATGACCTTGGTCACAGGGGCCAGGTAGTTGGTGACGCAAGAAGCATTGCTGAGAATCCTCGAGGGAGTTGTCATAATTCTCATGGTTTATGCCCATCACAAACATGAGGGAATCAGCAGAAGGGGCAGAGGTGATGATCATCTTGGCCTCACTCTTAAGGTGAGCCCCAGTCTTCTCCATGGTGGCGAAGACCCTCCCCCACCAATGGACTCCACAACATACTCAACATCAGCATCACCTCATTTGATGTGGGTTCTTGCTCCTGGAAGACAATGGTGGGCTTTCCATTGATGACAAGTTTCCTGTTCTCAGCCTTGACTATGCCGTGGAATTTGCCATGGGTACACTCATACTGGAACATATAGATGAGGTCAATGAAGGGGTCATCGATGGTGACAATATCCACTTTGCTAGAGTTAAAAACAGCCCTGGTGAGAATTTACTTTCTTCTCAAGTGCGCATGGCACATTCTCCAAGATAGATCACATACTGGGACATAAAGCAGCCCTCAATAAATATAAAAGAATAGAGATCATACCATGCACACTGTCAGATCACAATGCTTTGAAACTTGAAATCAATTACAGGAAGAAGTCTGGAAAACTTCCAAAAACATGGAGGTTAAAGAACACCCTCTAAAGAATGAATGGGCCAATCAGGCAATTAGAGATGAAATTAAAAAATATATGGAAACAAATGAAAATGAAAACACAACAATTCAAAATCTATGGGATGCGGCAAAGGCAGTCCTAAGAGGAAAGTACATTGCTCTCCAGGCCTATTTCAAGAGATTAGAAAAAGCGCAAGTCCAAAATCTAACAGCTCACCTAAAGGAACTAGAGGCAGAGCAACAAGAACGTCCTAAACCCAGTAGAAGAAGAGAAATAGTAAAAATTAGAGCAGAAATAAACAACATAGAGACCAAAGAAACAATTGAACAGATCAATGAAACCAAGAGTTGGTTTTTTGAAAAAGTAAACAAAATTGACAAACCTCTAGCCAGACTTATCCAAAAGAAAAGAGAGAGCACCCAAATAGACAAAATTATGAATGAAAATGGACTTATTACAACCAACCCCTCAGAAATACAAGCAATTATCAGGGAATACTATGAAAAATTATATGCCAATAAATTGGACAACTTAGAAGAAATGGACAAATTCCTAAACACACACTCACTACCAAAATTCACACGGGAAGAAATAGAAAACCTGAACAGACCCATAACAAGTGAAGAAATTGAATCAGTGATCAAAAATCTCCCAACAAATAAGAGCCCTGGACCTGATGGCTTCCCTGGGGAATTCTACCAGACATTTAAAACAGAATTAATCCCAATTCTTCTCAAGCTATTCCAAAAAATAGAAATCGAAGGAAAACTCCCGGATTCATTTTATGAAGCCAGCATCACACTGATTCCCAAGCCAGACAGAGATCCAGCAAAAAAAGAGAACTACAGGCCAATATCCTTGATGAATACGGATGCAAAAATTCTCAACAAGATCCTTGCAAATCGAATCCAGCAGCATATCAAAAGAATCATCCACCAAGATCAAGTGGGATTCATTCCTGGGTTACAGGGCTGGTTCAACATTCGCAAATCAATCAATGTGATACATCATATCAATAAAAGAAAAGATAAAAACCATATGATCCTGTCAATAGATGCAGAAAAAGCATTTGACAAAATACAGCATCCCTTCTTAATAAAGACTCTCGAGAAAGTTGGGATAGAAGGAACCTACTTAAACATCATCAAAGCCATCTATGAGAAGCCTTCAGCTAACATCATCCTCAACGGGGAAAAACTCAGAGCTTTCCCCCTGAGATCAGGAACACGACAGGGATGCCCACTCTCACCACTGCTGTTTAACATAGTGCTGGAAGTCCTAGCATCAGCCATCAGACACCAAAAGGAAATCAAAGGCATCAGAATTGGCAAAGAGGAAGTCAAACTTTCACTCTTCGCAGATGATATGATACTCTACATCGCAAACCCGACAGACTCCACCAGAAGCCTACTAGAACTGATCCAAGAATTCAGCCAAGTTGCAGGGTACAAAATCAATGTACAGAAATCGGTTGCATTTTTATACACCAACAATGAAGCAACAGAAAGAGAAATCAAGAAACTGATCCCATTCACAATTGCACAAAAAACCATAAAATACCTCGGAATAAACCTAACCAAGGATACAAGAGATCTGTATGATGAAAACTATAGAAAACTTATGAAGGAAATTGAAGAAGACACAAAGAAATGGAAAACATTCCATGCTCATGGATAGGAAGAATAAATATAGTTAAGATGTCATTACTACCTAAGGCACTCTACACATTCAATGCAATTCCAATCAAAATTGCACCAGCATACTTCTCAAAACTAGAACAAACTATCCAAAAATTTGTATGGAACCACAAAAGACCCCGAATAGCCAAAGTAATCCTGAAAAATAAAACCAAAACGGGAGGGATCACCATCCCAGACTTTAGCCTCTACTACAAAGCTGTCATCATCAAGACAGTATGGTATTGGCACAAAAACAGACACATAGACCAATGGAAGAGAATTGAGAACTCAGAAGTGGACCCAAAAGTATACAGCCAACTAATCTTTGACAAAGCAGGAAAGAATATCCGATGGAAAAAAGACAGCCTTTTTAACAGATGGTGTTGGGAGAACTGGACAGCAACATGCAGAAGAATGAAACAAGATCATTTTCTCACACCATGCACAAAAATAAACTCAAAATGGATAAAGGACCTGAATGTGAGACAGGAAACTATCAACACCCTAGAGGAGAAAGCAGGAAACAACCTCCTTGACCTCCACCGCAGCAACTTCTTACTTGACACATCCCCAAAAGCAAGGGAATCAAGAGCAAAAATAAACTGTTGGGACCTCCTCAAGATTAAAAGCTTCTGCACAGCCAAGGAAACAACCCAGAAAATTAATAGGCAACCAACCGAATGGGAAAAGATAGTTGCAAATGACATATCAGATAAAGGGTTGATATCCAGAATCTACAAGGAACTCACCAAACTACACGCCCGAAAAACAAACAACCCAGTGAAGAAATGGGCAGAAGATATGAACAGACACTTCTCCAAAGAGGACATCCAGATGGCCAACAGACACATGAAACGATGTTCAGCATCGCTCCTCATCAGGGAAATACAAATCAAAACCACACTGAGATACCACCTCATGCCAGTCAGAGTGGCTAAAATGAACAAATCAGAGAACTCTAGATGCTGGCGAGGATGTGGAGAAACGGGCACCCTCCTACACTGTTGGTGGGAATGTAAACTGGTACAGCCCCTCTCGAAAACAGTGTGGAGGTTCCTCAGGAAAGTAACAATACAACTCCCCAATACCCAGCAATAGCACTGCTAGGAATTTGCCCAAGGGATACAGAAATGCTGATGCATAGGAGCACATGTACCCCAATGTTCATAGCAGCACTCTCCACAATAGCTAAAACCTGGAAAGAGCCTAAGTGTCCATCAACAGATGAATGGATCAAGAAGATGGGGTTTATCTATACCATGGAATACTACATGGCAATGAGAAAGAGTGAAATCTGGCCATATGTAGCAACATGGATGGATGGACCTTGAGGGTGTTATGCTGAGCGAAATAAGTCAGGCAGAGAAGGACAAATATCATATGTGTGCACGTATAGGAGGATTAGGAGGAGCTTAACAGAGGACCAAGGGGGAGAAGAGGGGCGGAAATGGTGGGGGAAAGGGGGAGAGGCAAACCATGAGAGACTCTTGAATGCTGACAAAAACTGAGGACTGGTGGATGTGGGGGGGAGGAGGGGTGGGCATGGAGGAGGACACTTGTGGGGATGAGCACTGGGTGTTATGTGGAAACTAATTTGACAATAAACTATTTGTAAAAAAAAAAAAAGAAAAAATAAAACTTGCTTAAAAAAAAAAAACAGCCCTGGTGACCAGGTGCCCAGTACAACCAAATCCATTGACTCCAACCTTCACCATTATGTCTCAGGGACACGACTAGCACTACACCAGAAGATGTGGCTGTCTGTCCAACTGGGGGCAGAGGAAGAAGAGTAAAATTTTACTTTTGAATTCCATCTTTTGTGTTTACTGGGACCTCTTTTAGAAATTTTTTTTAAATGTTTATTTTAGAGAGAGAGGTAAAGAACGTGAGCACAGGGAAGGGGCAGATAGAGAGAATCTCAAGAAGGCTCTGTGCTGTTGACCTGGGACTCAATCCCACAAACTGTGACATGAGATTGTGATTTGACCCAAAATTAAGAGTCACACACTTAAGTGACTGAGCCACCCAGGAGCCCCTACTGTGATCTTGAATAACAACAGAGCAGACCTTATAAGAATGCCTTAGACTAAAGAATGTAAGAACCTAGAACTTGAAGTTGGAACATCCATTAGTTTTTCCTTTTAATAATTTTGTTGGTAACTCACAATGAAAGCTCTGAGTTTCCAAAATTTGCTTGGTTCTAAAATATAATTAAACATTTACTATTTATAGAAAAGAGAAGAAAGTGGAAGAGTGTCTACTCAGAAGGGGCTTATAATCTAAATTCACGCAAAAAACATGAAGAAAATCATTTATCCGAAAGATCAAAGTGATTAAATACAAAGTAAATAGATGATGCACATAAAATAGTGATCATAGGAGCACCTGGGTGGCTCAGTTGGTTAAGCGTCCTACTGGCTCAGGTCATGATCTCACAGTTTGTGAGTTCAAGCTCCGCATCAGGCCGTCTGCTTTCAGCACAGAGTCTGCTTGGGATCCTCCTCTGGCCCCCTCTTTCTTGCCTTCCCTCACTCCTGCGCTCTCTCCCTCTCTCTCTCTCTCACAAAAATAAACAAACATTAAAAAAAGATAGTGATCACAGCAGAGCTGGCTTTATCAGTGAAGGTTTTATGAAATGGTAGTTGTGAGCCCTTTTCTCTGATACTCTCCTTGAAAGAATTTCATCTGTACTTATTTTCAGTTAAACTTTTTCTTTAATTTAGTAGAATATACAAAACATAAAATTTACCATCTTAACCGTTTTTAAGTGTACACTTCAGTATTGTTAAGTATATTCAAGTTGTTGTGCAACCAACCTCCAGAACAGTTTTCATCTTGCAAAATTGAAACTCTGATCCATTAAACAACTCGTCATTTCTCGTTCCCTGACCCCTGATAACCGTCATCCTACTTTCTGGCTGTATGAATTTGACTACTCTAGGTTCTTCATGTAAGTGGATCCTTCAATATTTATCTTTTCGTGACTGTCTTGTTTCAATTAACATAATGTGTTCAAGGTTCATCCATGCTGTAGCATGTGTCAGAATTTCCTTCCTTTTTAAGGCTGATATTCCATTCTATGCATATACCTCATTCTGTCTCTTCATTTAACCATTGATAGACACTTGAGTTGCTTCCATCTTTTGGCTGCTGTGAATAATGCTTTATGAAAAAGAGTGTACAAATATCTCTTCAATACTGTTTTCAATTCTTTTCAATTCTTTCAATTCTTTATATACCCACAAGTAGAATTGCTGGATCCTATGGTAATTCTATTTTTAACTTTTGAGGAATTGCTACACTGTTCTTCATAATGGCTGTGCTGTTTTATATTCCTACCTACAGTGCATAAGGGTTCCAATTTCTCTACATCCTCACCAACACTTGTTCTCTGGGTTTGTTTTTGTTTGTTTTTAGAAAGAGAGAGATAGTACATGAAGCAGGGGGAAGAGAGAGAGAGAGAGAGAGAGAGAGAGAGATGGAAAGAGAGAATCCCAAGTAGGCTCCTTGCTGTCGACAGAGAACCCATTGTGGGGCTTGAACTTATAAACTGTGAGATCATGACCCGTGCCAAAATCAGGAGTCAGAGACACCCAACCAGCTGAGCCGTCTGAACACCCCTTCTGTTTTTTAATTGTAGGCATCATAATGATTATGAGATGGTATCTTATTGTGGTTTTGATTTGTGTTTTCCTAATGGACAGTGATATTGAGCATCTTTTTATTTTCAATTTTAGTTATACCATGAATACCTGTTAATTTAGAAAAAATACAGAATATTTTTATCTAAATAGAAATAAGGAAAAGAGAACTACTTTTAATCACATAAGTATAATAAAACCACCTCTAACATTTTGGTGATCTTTCATCCAAACTAATTTCCACATACTCATAAAAATTCAAATAATAGAAATCTATATTTACTGTGTTTTAACTTTAAAAAACACAACTTTATATCACTCTTAACATTCTATATTCATTACAATTAGAAATGAAAGCAGAATATTTCCTTATATGAATTCACTATAATCAACTTAACCAAACCCCTATTACTTAAGTACTTAAGTTTTTAAAATAACTGGAACATTATAGATTATAGTGGTTTTCTATTTAGGGAAGGGGGAAATAATCTTCAAAAATATGTCTACTGTCCCCATCTCAAAACAATACTAAAAGCCTTCTACATCTTTCCCCATTTTAAATCCCCATTTACACAGGATTTGCATCCTTCTGTCCTTTATTATTATTTCAACAATTGGAGCTATCTATTCCTTTCCACTAAAGTCCCTCACTTTTTTTAGTCTCCTATTTCCCAAATTCCTCTAGATTTGGATTCCTATCTTTTTCCCCGTAACATAGAAACTAAGTGTGTGTGATTAGGTCTTTAACAATTTTTGTAAGAAAATTTTTATTAAATATATTTTATTTTATTTTTTAATGTTTATTTATTGAGAGAGAGGGAGGAAGGGGCAGAGAGAGAGGGAGAGAGAGAATCCCAAGCAGGCTCTGCACTGTTAGCATGGAGCCTGACATGGGGCTCGATGTCACAAGCCATGAGATTGTCATCTGGGCCAAAATCAAGATTTGGATGCATAACTGACTGAGCCACCCAGGCACCCCTGAAAGAAAAGATTTGTTAACTGGTAGAAAAAGGTCTTCTTTAAGGAAGCACAGTAGTAGGCTTAAAGAGTGTCAGCATTCTGGGATACCTGGGTGGCTTAGTAGATTTGGCATCCCATTCTTGATTTTGGCTCAGGTCATGATCTCATGGTTCGTGGGATCAAGCGCTGTGTCAGGCTCTGTGCTGATGGCATGGAGCCTGCTTGGGATTCTCTTTCTGTCTCCCTACTCTCAAAATAAGTAAATAAATTTTTAAATAATTGTATTTTAAGAAATGTGAAGGTAAAGGGATTTTGTTGAGTGTTTTAGAAATATCCCCATATTTTTTTCATCTGCCACTCAATCCCATCACAGATATTCATCTCTTACCTGAGTTCTTAAAATAGCCCTGTTTCTAGTGTCCCTCTCTAACTCCCATCTGCATTAATAAGGATGGCTATGTTGATAGAAAAAAGTAGACCTTCAAAAGAACAATAAGTTCATTTCTCATCTCATTTCCGAGTAGGTTTCTAAGTCTGCAGGTAACTCTCCTCTATATAGTGACTCAGGGATCCAAACTCCTCCCATCATTGCTTTTGTCAACTGCTAGGACCTTTCCCTTTTTTGTGCAGTCGAGGCAGGGTCACCATGTACATATTGTCGCTGTTGAAAAGAGAAAGTAGAAAAAGGTTCAGCCTAATCTGAATGTACTGGTGTAGGTTCGGTTCTTCTCACACTCCTTTAGATGGAACATACTTGCATAACTGTACCTAACTCAACAGACACTGGGAACTATAGCATAGCTGTATGCTCAGGAAGAAAAGGATTTTCTTAAAGGATTTTGATAGATACCTCTCAAATTTGTTCATCCTCTACCCCATCAGTGTTAGCTTCTGAATCCCAAATATGATCATGCTATTCCCTCAATTAAAAAAAAAAAATAGAAGTGTCTGGGTGTCTCAGTCAGTTGAGCGTCAGACTCTTGATTTTGGTTCAGGTCATGGTCTTGGGGTCATAGGATTGAGCTCTGCATCGGGCTACATTGTGCTTAAGAGTCTTTCTCTCTCTCCCTCTACCCCTCTCCCTTGCTTGTGAGTGTGTGCTCTCTCTCTCTCTCAAATAAAAAAAAAAATCTAGTAAAAAACATATGTAGTGGTCTTTTTTTTTTTTTTAATTTATTTCTAGGAGAGAGAGAGACAGCGTGAGCAGGGGAGGGTCAGAGAGAGAGGGAGTCACAGACTGAAACAGGCTCCAGGCTCTGAGCTGGCAGTCAGCACAGAGCCCGACGCGGGGCTCGAACCCACGAACCGCGAGATCATGACCTGAGTGAAAGTCGGACGCTTAACCTACTAAGCCACCCAGGCGCCCCTTGTGGTCTTCTATCAATGAACAACAAATTGCACACACTAATTTATGTGCTGAATACTGTAGATACCAGGATAAGGAAAATAGAGATTTGGTATTTATCTTCTTGGAGCTTATAGAGACGTTAATATCCTAGGAATTATATGTGGTTTTTCTTTCTCTCTCGCCCCGACACCCAATCTGTCATGAAGACCTGTGAATTCTACTTCCATGCAAGGTATTACGCATCCCTCCTCCTCTGGTTCCCACCAGCATCACCACTCTGGATATTTTTTAAAAGCTTGAATTACATAGCTCCTTTATAACCAAATTTATAGAGGGCTTTATAACAAATGAGCTGAGAATGTGCAGAGTATAGAGGGAAAGGAAGCATTTAATTTTAATTTGTTGACATTATTTTATGTTTATTCTCACTCTACTCTTGCTTGAAGGTATGAGGGAAACCTTTTCCAGAAATGCTATTCGATCCCTTTTCCTTTGTGGAATGACTAGGTTCATGATCTGTGCTGCTGGTCCATGAGATATCCTCTAATATTCTTGTTACAAACTCCCTTCAATTTGGATTGCTTGAGAGGTGCCTGGGTGACTCAACTGGTTAAGGATCTGACTCTTGGTTTCAGCTCAGGTCATGATCTCACAGTTTGCGGGTTTGAACCCTGTGTCAGGCTCTACACTAACTCTCCATTTCTCTGTGCCCCTCCCCTGCTCGTTCTCTCTATTTTTGAGAGAGAGAATCCCAAACAGTCTCTGCACTGTCAGGGGAAAGCCCCATGTGGGTCTCAAACCCACAAACCACGAGATCATGACCTGAACCAAAGTCAGATGCTCAATTGATCAAACCACCCAGGTGCCGCAATATATAAACTTTAAAAACATTTTGATTGTTTGAATGGCTTTGTGCCTCTAGGTACCAAAAGATCTTTTAGTAAATAATTTTTTATTTTTTGAAAAGTGTATTTAACACCTAATGGGGATATTGCATGGCACTAGCTGTCTGAGGGTTACCATATCCTCCTGAATGGAAAGTGTTTTGGCAGTGGCTGATGCCCAGATTGAAGAGGAGCCAGACGCCTGTCTTATTTTTCTATTGCTGCTGTAACAACCATAAACATAGTGGTTTAATATAACACCCATTAATTATCTCATAGTTCTTTAGCTCAGAAGTCTAAAATATGCCAAAACTTAAAAAAATAATTCTTAAAAGTACATGTAATTGTGAGCTATAATTAATACGATCTGTTGTAGTTATGGGATTGAGTCATAAGCTCATTCTGAAGTAAGGAAGAGAGGAGAGCGCTGATAAGTGTTAAGACCTCCGACCCTAGCAGCATCTCTTACTAGCTGTAGGAGTTACATTAAGTTACTTAAGCGTTTCCAGCAATATGTAATATATTGCTACATGATAATAACACCTAAATCCTATTCTTATTATAAAGTTATAGGAAAATACTTGTAACAAAACATATGTAAAACTGGCATAAAGTAAATGATCAATGTCAAATTAAAAATTTTTTTTGAATAAAGGAGATAATGGAAAGATAGAACTCTTTTTAGCTTTTACAACTGTGAATTGCTTAGATCTTAACAATATGATGGGGCACCTGGTGGCTCAGTCAGTTAAGTGTCTGACTTCGGCTCATGTCGTGATCTCACGGTTCATGGGTTCGGGCCCCAACTCGGGCTTTGTGCTGATGGCTAGCTCAGGGCCTGGGGCCTGTCTTCGGATTTTGTGTATCCCTCTCTCTGACACTCCCCTGCTCATGCTGTCTCTATCTCTCTCTCAAAAATAAATAAAACATTAAAAAAATATATATATGGTTTAATGAGGAGCACCTGGGTGGCTCAGTCAGTTAAGTGTCCAACTCTTGGTTTCAGCTCAGATCATGATCTCCTGGTCTGTGGGAATAAGCTCTGAGTCAGGCTCTGCACTGACAGTGAAGAGCCTTTTTGGGATTCTCTCTCTCCCTGCCCCTCCCCTGCTCCTGCTCTCTCTCTCAAAATAAATAAACTTAAAAAAAAATGGTTTGACAAGCTTTGATAGATGTTTATGTCCCTGTGTAACCCACATCCCAGTCAAGCTATAGACCTTTGCTGTCACCCCCAAAGCTTCCCCACGTCCCTTTTAAGTCCCTTTTTCCTACTCTACAAGAGGTAACCTCTGTTTTATTTCTAAAAAGTAGTTATTGAAATTTATATAAATAGAACCATACAGTATGTACTTTTCTGGTATCTGGCTTTTTTTTTTTTAAATAAGAATAATGTCTGTAGGATTATCTATACTATTGTGTGCTCCAGATATTCGTTCCTTCATCTTGCTGAGTAATATGAACATATCACATTTTATTTACTCCACCCTTGATGGATATTTGGGCTATTACCAGTTAAGAATAAAGCTGCTTGAGGCTCCTGGGTTGCCCAGTCATTTAAGCATCTGACTTCAGCTCAGGTCATGATCTCATGGTCTGTGAGTTTGAGCCCCATGTCGGGCTCTGTGTTGACAGCTCAGAGCCTGGAGTCTGCTTCAGATTCCATGTCTCTCTCTCTGCTCCTCTCCCACTCACACTCTCTCAAAAATAAATAAACATTTTAAAAACTTTTAAAAAAAGAATAAAGTTGCTCTAAACATTAATGAAAAAGTTCCTGGTGAATATGAGTTTCCATTTCTCTTGTTTAAATACCTGGGAGTGGAATTTCTGGGTCATGTGGTAAGTATATGTTAAATTTAGTAAGAACAGTTTTCAAAAGTGGGCACACCAGCTTCTAGTCCTACCAACAAAAGATAAGAATTTCGTTACTCCACTTCATTACCAGCACTTAATCCTGTCCTATTGTATGACAGTGAAGGAAACCAGAATATGTCACCCAAAATATGCCATTTTGGCATAGTTGATTATTTTGAATTAAGACTAGGTACAAGGACAGTGTGAGCCTTCTTTTTCTTGCTGAAAGCAGGAGATAAAACTCCCATGTGAACGTTACCTTCCATGTACCAGAAGGATAGAAGACCTTCTTGTCCGACCAGGGCCTGGAGGTATCTGTGAACGAATCTCACTCCTTTGGTCTCCCTTGTTTGTCTTCCCACAATTTGCTGACCTGGGAAACCTAAAACTGATGTCCTTTGCCATTCAGTTATTGCCTTTTTTTAAAAACGTTTTTTAACATGTTTACTTTTGAGAAAGAGAGAGAGACAGAGAAAGACAGAGAGACAGAGCATGAGCAGGGGAGTGGAAGAGAGAGAGAGATGAAGACACAGAATCTGAAACAAGCTCCAGGCTCTGAGCTGTCAGCACAGAGCCCAATGCAGGGCTCGAACTTGGGAACAGCAAGATCATGACCTGAGCTGAGTCAGAGTTTAACCGACTGAGCCACCCAGGCGCCCCAGTTAATGCCTTTTGTTGAAGGTATTATCTAGCTCAAAACCTAACCTGCCATTTTTAGTTACTTTCCAGTGGAGTTTCTCTTGCATGATAGGCAACAATCTTATTCATAAACTGTTTTTCTCTTGTTAATCCTGTCTTTTTACTAGAGTCCCAGCTAAAAACCTAAGATGGGTAAAGTTTTGCTTCCTTTACAACGGGACTGTGCCCAATTCTCTTTCTCTCTCCCCATGTCAGCCTCACAATGACGCAATAAAACAGGTGCTAATGTCACCCAAATTATATAAGATAAGGAAATTGAAGAACACAAATAAGAAATAACTTGCCCCAAATCACACAACTTTCAAATGGTGGTGTAGAAAATTTCACATGGTAGCTTGTCTCCAGCACTGCTCTCATTCAGATACTGCCTCTCCAGATACAGCTTAAAGACAGAGAGCTATAATGTATATTCTCATATTTTATATATGATAATAGCATATATTTCATTCTTATGTGCAAAGCAAAAGAGTTGGCTTAAATAGATGATCTTGTGAATTTATCACTTGTGCCCCCTACTCTTCCTAAATTTCCTGGTTATTTCTCAAAGCTTTGGGTACTAAGATGTATTTTTTAATCCTGGGTCATGCAAATGATTCCCAGGGAGGAAGTCAGGACTGAAGAATAGCTGTTGTATGAGGTTGACAATATGGTTAGGAGGCAATACTCTTAGGTATTCTCTCAACATCAAACATCTACTTTACAAAGAAAGTAGCTGCTGTGTAAATGGGAAATATCTATAAATCATTTGCTAAAAAGCCTTCTTATTTTGTAATTACTAGTCCCTGTAATCATATTTCATGCAAAAAGAGTAAGTGGTAAAGAAAAGGAAAAACATTAATTTGAAATATTTTTCCTAGTTTTAGGATACAACTGATATAAATATAAATGTGTGTATATTTGTGAGTATATGAATATATGTATATTTATTTACTTAAATATATTTTACTCAGAGATTTTCTTAGTCCTTTCCTATACTGTGTGAAGACAAATGAGAGCACTTCTATTTTCTATCATGTGAGGTCCACGCTGAAAATGATCAAAACTTAGAATTTAGATATAGTGGTAGTAAAATTTAAAAATCTATTAAAATTCATAAATTATAAAGATGGTATTTTTACAAGTCCTCAGCAGTTCTGAGAATATCCTTTCTTACAATAAAATCAACAACTCTTGCCTGAGTATTAAAAAGAAGCTTTTACACTCTCAATCCTAATTTTATATAATTGTAAAATTAATGGTGATGATCATATTATAGGGGCAGATTTATATGTGTGTGGAAGGTGGTAGGAATGGGGAGGCCCAAATAGAAATTATAAATAAAGGAAATAAAATTCCATTTTTTGGAGTTAATTACAAACCGATATATCCTGATTTCTAATAGGAATAGGTCACTTAAAAAAAGCCTTCCAGGATTGTAAGACAGAAGCTAAACTGAATTTATTTTTGTAGCCAAAGAACAAATGTCAGTGAGAAGAATTGATTATCCTTTAAAACAAAGGAAAAGGAAATTTCTAAAGAAAATTTTGGCTGTGCTCCTTCATCACTGCTCAGGGAAGAAACTTATAACACTGGAGAAATCCCTTCACTAGGTGCAAATCTAACCCACCTTTGAAAGTGGGTTCATCAAGATCTCTTACTAGTAATCATTCAGCATATTTAACTTACTCCCTTTGTTCTATTTCCCTGTTCACTAATCAGCCTTGTGATCATAATTTTTCTTTCTTTCCATGAAGGTGTGCCCATTGGGAGAGAATGTGCAGGCATGTTAACTTGAGTATCTAGTCTCTGTACAGGTGTATTTTTTATTATAAATCCAAACGTTGACACTCAGTCTTTATGCACTAGCCTCCTTAAGCTGGTTAATCTAAACCTGCCTAAGCTAACCTTGAAGTCTTCAGAGTGTAAGATTCAGATTCAGGCACTTGAATGAAATTATCAAGGTAATAGCACAAATTACCAACATCCTCCCCCCCCCCCCACAAGAACTCTGCATCATTGAATGTAGTTTTCTTTCCAAAAGTTGCAGCTCATCTCAAGAATCCACTGAGGTATTGCAAAATAATAATTGAGAACTTTTCTCTCTTCGAAAAAAAGAAAGATTGATGTCAGTTAATTTATAGAGTCAAATTAATAGGAACTCAAATACTTTTGTTCTGCTGCTATAAAATACCTTTCTATCTTGTAGACGGAATGATCTCTAATGATGAAAAGGAAAACCTTATCTCCAAAATGGTCTTAAAATTGGATGAAGACAGAGGCACCTGGGTGGTTCAGTGGGTTGAGAATCCAACTCCAGCTCAGGTCATGATCTCACGGTTGGTGAGTTGGAGCCTGGCGATGGGCTCTGTGCTG
Organism: Proteles cristata cristata; assembly: GCA_017311185.1. NCBI lineage: Eukaryota > Metazoa > Chordata > Mammalia > Carnivora > Hyaenidae > Proteles > Proteles cristata. The sequence goes on from JAESUZ010004879.1 coordinate 820,476, forward strand.
ACAGCTCAGAACCTGAAGCCTGCTTTGGATTCTGTGTCTCCCTCTCTCTCTCTCTGACCCTCCGCTGCTCATACTCTGTGTCTCTCTCTCTCTCTCAAAAATAAATAAAACATTTAAAAAATTGAAAAAAATTAGATAAGACAAAACTGTTGAAATATTCAGTCTCAACAATTTAAATTGATTTCTTTGTGGGCTACTTTAAAAAACAAAGAAATGAGTTTTTTAGGAGGTGAGGTTTTGAAAACCATTTAAATATTTTGAAAGGAACAGATGAGAAATACCAAAGTCAAACTATTTTGCAGTTGCTATATAGAATTTTTAAAAAATATATTATAAATCTCCCTAAGGTTAATACCAGAACCTGAGTCTTAAAGAATAATCCTATTCTGTGTGAAACCTACAATAGGTTTGTTCTTGGGAGAAAAAGTAAATCTGTCGGAAGTTCCTTGGAAGTGCAATGCTAATTTCAGGTAAAATGAAAGAGGTAATGATAATGTTAACTAACATTTAAAAATAATGCTCTGTCTGTGTCTCAGAAATGTGGTCTTTCTAATAGTCCTTAGCTGTAGATGAGATACCTACTCGAAAGTGTTGGAGCCACCAGACAGCTTAACTCCAGAGCTTTTTTGATCACTACATATGTCCCAGAACAACTGATATTTACCTTAAAATGCAATCATTTGGGGACACCTCGGTGGCTCATTTGGTCGAGCGTCTGACTCTTGGTTTCGGCTCAGGTCATGATGTCATGGTTGGGAGATTGAGCCCAGAGGTGCACTGCAGTTGGGCTCTGGCTGGGTGTGGAAGCTGCTTAAGATTCTTTCCCTCTCCCTCTCCTTCTGCCATTCCCCCAGCTCACACTCACATGTGCTCTCTCTCTCTCTCTCTCAAAAAAACAAAAAAGGCAGTCATTTAAACCTGTGTTCTATTAGTGTCACATAAGAGAATTCTAGGTAAAGAATTGTTGATGGAGCTGTTAAGTAAGTACAGCTGAAATTTCAAGTAGGAACTTGAATACTCTCTGACAATCCTTAATGGCTGTTGGTGAATCAGTTCAATTCAATTCTTTACTTTTAATAATACAAATAAGTATTTTTAAAAATAAGTTTGAAGTCAGGGGCATTTGGGTGGCTAGGTTGGTTGAGCGTCTGATTCTTGATTTTGGCTCAGGTCACCATCCCAGGGTCATGGGATCAAGCCCTGTGTACGGCTGCACACTGAGCCTGGAGCCTGCTTAGGATTCTCTCTTTGTTGGATGGTGTCTGGGTGGCTCTTTTGGTTGAGTGTCTGACTCTTGATTTAAGCTCAGGTCATAATCTCACGATTTGCTGTGAAGGCAGAGCCTACTTGCGGTTCTCTCTCTCCCTTTCTCTGTCCCTCCCCACATGCATGCCCTCTCTCTCAAAATAAATAAAAAATTTAAAAAATTCTTTCTCTCTCTCTGTATCTCTGCCCCACTCATGCTGCCTTAAAAAAAAATTTGTACATGCTCATGGATTAGAAGGACAAATATTGTTAAAATGTCAATATAACCCAAAACAATCTACTACATATTTAATGCAGTCCCTATCAAAATAACACCAGGATTCTTCACAGAGCTAGAACAAACAATCCTAAAATCTGTATGAAACCAGAGAAGATCCTGAATAACTAAAGCAGTCCTGAAAAAGAAAGCCAAAGCTGGAAGCATCACAATTTCAGACTTCAAGATGTATTACAAAGCTGTAATCATCAAGACAATATGGTACAGGCACAAGAACAGGCACATCGATCAATGGAACATAATAGAGAACCCAGAAATGGACCCACAAATGTATAGCCAACTAATCTTTAACAAAGCAGGAAAAAATATCCAATGGAAAAAAGGCAGTCTTTTTAGCAAACAGTGTTGGGAAAACTGGACGGTGACATACAGAATGAACCTGGACCACTTTCTTACACCATACACAAAAATAAACTCAAAATGGATGAAAGATCTAAACGTAAGACAGGAAGCCATCAAAATCTTATAGGAGAAAAGAGGCAACAATAGTCTTTGACCTTGTCTGCATCAACTTCTTACTAGACATGTCTCTGGAGACAAAGGAAACAAAAGCAAAAATGAAATATTGGGAGCTCATCAAGATGAAAAGCTTCTGCTCAGTGAAGGAAACAATCAGCAAAACTAAAAGGCAACCAATGGGGGAAGATATTTGCAAATGACATATCAGATAAAGGGTTAGTATCCAAAATCTATAAAGAACTCACCAAACTCAACACCCAAAAAACAAATAATCCAGTGAAGAAATGGGCAAAAGACATGAATAGACACTTCTCCAAAGAAGACATCCAGATGGCTAACAGACACATGAAAAACTGCTCAACATCACTAATCATCAGGGAAATACAAGTCAAAACCACAATGATATACCATCTCAGACCCGTCAGACTGGCTAAAATGAACAACTCAGGCAGTAACAGATGTTGGTGGGGATGCGGAGAAAGAGGAATCCGTTTGCACTGCTGGTGGGATTGCAAACTGGTGCAGCCACTCTGGAAAACAGTACAAAGATTCCTCAAAAAAATTAAAAATAGAACTACCTTACAACCCAGCAATTGCACTACTAGGTATTTATCCAAAGGATGCAAGTGTGCTGTTTTGAAGGGGCACATGCACCTCAATGTTTATAGCAGTGTTATTGGCAATAGCCAAAGTATGAAAAGAACCCAAATGTCCATCGACAGATGAATATGTATATATATGTCATATTACTTGGTGATCAAAAATAATGAAATCTTGCCATTTGCAACAACGTGGGTGGAACTATGAGTGTATTATGCTAAGCAAAATAAATCAGTCAGAGAAAGACAAACATCATGATTTCACTCTTACATGGAATTTAAGATACAAAACAAATGAACATAAGGGAAAGGAAGCAAAAATATTATAAAAATCGAGTGGGAGACAAACCATAAGAGACTCTTAAATACAGAGAACAAACTGAGGGATGCTGGAGGGGTGTTGGGTGGGGGAATGGGCTCAACAGGCAAGGGGCTTTAAGGAGGACACTTGGTGGGATGAGCACTGGGTGTTATAAGTAAGTGATGAATCACTAGATTCTATTTGTGAAATCATTATTACACCATATGTTAACTGACTTGGATTCAAATTAAAAAAAAAAAAAGGTTGGGGGCGCCTGGGTGGCTCAGTCGGCTGAGTGTCCAACTTTGGCTCAGGTCATGATCTCACAGTCATGACAGCACAGATGCGGTTCGAGCCCCGCATCAGGTTCTGTGCTGGCAGCTCAGCGCCTGGAGCCTGTTTCAGATTCTGTCTCCCTCTCTCTCTGCCCCTCCCCTGCTCATGCTCTCTCTCTCTGTCTCAAAAATAAATACAAACTATAAAAAAATAAATAAAATTAAAAAAAGTTTGAAGTTAGAAGTCCCAAATGCACTTGCCTACCTGTCCTTATTCTCCCCTTCACAGCTAGATTTTTGCCAGAGTATTGGGAATTTTTAAAAAAATACAATTTTAAGGTTTGTTTTTTTTTAAATTTTATTTTCTAGCATGAGACAGCAGAAACAGGGGAAGGGCAGAGAGAGAGGGAGAGAGAGACCCTAGGCTCAGTCCCATGAACGTGAGATCATGACCTGCACCAAAATCGAGAGTTAGATGCTCAACTGACTGAGCCACCCAGGTACCCCAAAAGGCATAAAATTTTTAGGGAAAAAAAATCTCCTTTCACCCCTTTCCTAACTTTCTAATCCCTCTCCATGAAAGCAATGCTTCTAGCTCTATGTATATTCCTCCAGAGATATTTCATGCACATAGAGGCAAAAATGTAAAAACATTATCTTCTACTCCCTAATCTCCCACCCAGTACAAATGGTTAAGCTTTCTTATGGAAAGTAGTAAGAACCTCATAATAAGAGTCTCTTAGTGCTTTTGATTTCTGGGTGTTTCCTAAATCTATTGACACCCATACTAAAAATAGTAAAAAAGAAATGAACAAAGAAAGGAAGAAAAGAAGGAAGGAACAAAGAATCTAATCTCCATTATTTGAGTTGATTTTATGCCTCAAAATCTTCCTTCCAACACTAGTTGATTTCAGAATTGACTATTTTCAGGCTAACTACTCCTCACTGCCAGCTCCCATTCTATTTACTCTAGGGATTTTTCTACTAAAAAGAAAAAAATGTAGTGACTCCCAAAGTAGGAATTTATAACCATTTCCCTAATTGGCTATGTACGTATACCATTTTTTTTTCTTTCCCACAATCTGCTAGCTATTGTTTGCCCAACACTTAAGGAGTAGGAGGTAGTTGTGTTTTAAAGCAATTAGGTAATCTGGCAATGACTAGAAAAGGATTATTGTAAACCAGTTTCCTCCTTCAAACTAAATTGACTTTATCCAGATTAAATAATTATATGCTGGGTGCCTAGGTGGCTCCTATTTTGGCTGAGGTCATGATTTTGAGGTTCATGGGTTCAAACCCCATGTCGGGCTATGTGCTGACAGCTCAGAGCTTGGAGCCTTCTTCAGATTCTGTGCCTTCATCTCTCTGCCACTTCCCTGCTCACATTCTGTCTCTTTTTATTTCAAATATAAACATTAAAAAAATTATTTGTGCTATTTGCCTCGTTACTTTTCTGTCTTCCCCAGTAGATAATTAATGGACAGGACTGTGGTCCCCAAGACCTGTCACAGAAGCCCGTCACATTTTAGGGCTTTGTAAGTGTGCTTAAAATGAAAGAATAAACATCTTTATCCACCCAGGTGATAAAGTTACTTGGGAGAAAGATTCTAGAGTGAACGAAATGAGGATTATACTTATTTTCATACTTAGAGGAAGACCTTGTTTAAAGCTCTGGACTAGGAGCGTTTGGGATTAGTGCCAGTGACTTGGGAAAGATTTGCCTTATATCCTGAGAATGGTGAAGTTTCATAGGCATTAGTCTTTTTTTTTTTTTTTTAAATGTTTTATTTATTTCTAGGAGAGAGAGAGAGACAGCGTGAGCAGGGGAGGGTCAGAGAGAGAGGGAGTCACAGACTGAAACAGGCTCCAGGCTCTGAGCTGGCAGTCAGCACAGAGCCCGACGCGGGGCTCGAACCCACGAACCGCGAGATCATGACCTAAGTGAAAGACGGACGCTTAACCGACTAAGCCACCCAGGCGCCCCCATAGGCATTAGTCTTTAGTCTTTTCCCTTGATCAGATTAGTCTTTTCACTTGATCATGGGCATGATTGCTATATCGATATATTTTCCAAATCAAAATTCATGATGTATAACCTGAAAAAGCAATTTCGCCTGATATGTGAATCTGTTTATATCAAAATTTAAAGTAGCATAAGAGTTACATATAGCTATTATAGGTTATTTATTACAAGGTATAAAAAATATGGTCTAGGAAATCTCCTTATTCTCTTGCGAGTCTACTAACCCCCCCTTTTTTTTTTTTTACTATGAGTCAGGCAATAGTACTAGTTTTTTTATTTTTATATTATAGAAAATTGCATGTACAAAAAGAGACAACAAATCCCCATATTGCTGTCCTCCAGCTTCAATAGTTATCAGCTTGTGATTAAGCTTGTTTTATCTCTGCTCCACTCATTTCCCCTTCCTACGGAGATATTGGAAGCAAATCCCAAACCATCACTTCATATCATCATTTTATCTATAAATTTTTCAGTATGTTTCTGTAAACAATAGGAATAAAAAAAGTTGACGATGTTACATTAGTTTGAGGTGTACAACAGTGATTCACCTTCTCTATGTTATGCTATGCTCGCCACAAATGTATCTACTACCTATTATTATTATTACAATATTATTGATCATATTCCCTATGCTGTGACTTTTATTCCTGTGACTTACTCATTTCATAACCCCTTGTCACCCATTTTGCCCATTCCTTCACCCCTCTTTCCTCTGGCAACCATCAGTTTGTTCTCTGTATTTATAAGTTTGATTCTGTTTTTTGTTTGCTTATTCATTTGTTTTTTAGATTCCACATGAGTAAAATTATATGATATACATTTGTTTTTCTCAGTGTGACTTATTTCACTTAGCATAAAACCTTCTAGGTCCATCTGTATTGTCAGAAATGGCAAGATTTGATCCTGTTTTTATGGCTGTACAAGATTCCATCATATATATATATATATGTGATATATATATCCATATATTTCCTAATCCATTCACCTATCAGTGGATACTTGGATTGCTTCTATACCTTAGCTATTGTAAATAATGTTGCAATAAATATAGAGGTACATGTAACTTTTTAAATTAGTGTTTTTGTTTCTTTGGGTAAATACCCTGTAGTGAAACTATTGGATTATGTGGTATTTCTATTTTTACAAAAAAATGTTTATTTATTTATTTTTTAAACATTTCTTTATTTTCTTTTTTTTTAAATATTTTAATTTATTTCTAGGAGAGAGAGAGACAGCGTGAGCAGGGGAGGGTCAGAGAGAGAGGGAGTCACAGACTGAAACAGGCTCCAGGCTCTGAGCTGGCAGTCAGCACAGAGCCCGACGCGGGGCTCTAACCCAGAAACCGAGAGATCATGACCTAAGTGCAAGTCGGACGCTTACCCGACTAAGCCACCCAGGAGGCCCTATTTATTTATTTTTGAGAGAGAGTGTGCGTGCATGTACACATGTGAGCAGGGCAGGGGCAGAGAGAGAGAGGGAGAGAGAGAATCTCAAGTGGCCTCCATGCTCACTGTGGAGCCAGGGCTCTATCCCACAACAGTGAGATCACAACCTAAGCCAAAATCCAGCATTGGATGCTTAACCAACTGAGCCACCCAGGTGTGACAATATTTCTATTTTTAATTTTTTGAGAAATCTCTGTACTGCTTTCCAGAGTGGTTGGATCAATTTACATTTCCACCGACAGTGCATGAGGTGTCCTTTTTCTCTATATCCTTGCCAATACTTGTTATTTCTTGTCTTTTTTTGTTTGTTACTATTATTTTAGCCATTCTAACAGGTGTGAGGTGATAACTCATGGTTCTGATTTGCATTTCTCTCATGATTAGTGATATTGAGCATCTTTTCATTTGTCTGTTGGCTATTTGCATATCTTCTTTGGAAAATTGTCTATTCAGGTCCTCTGCCCATTTTTTAATTGGATTGTTTGGGGTTGTTTTTTTTTTTTTTTGGCGTTGAGTTGTATAAGTTCTTTATATATTTTGAATGTTAACTCCTTATCAGGTATATCATTTGCAAATATCTTCTCTCTTTCAGTTGGTTACCTTTTTGTTTTGTTGATGGTTTCTTCACTGTGCAAAAGTTTTTTTTTTTTATCTAGTCCCAGTAGTTTATGTTTGCTTTTGTTCCCCTTATTTTAGGAGACGTACCTAGAAAAGTGTTGCTGTGTATGGCCAATGTCAGAGAATTGGTGTCATCTTCAATTTCTTTCATCAGTGTTTTATAGTTTTCAAAAAGTACAAGTCTTTCATCTCCTTGGTTAAGTTTATTCCTAAATATTTTATTCTTTTTGGTGCAACTGTAAATGGAATTGCTTTCTTAATTTCTCTTTCTGCTACTTTGTTATTAGTGTATAGAAATGATATCAATTTCTCTTTTCTGGGTATTTCTGTGTCTCCTTCTCTCTCCCCGTTCGTGCTCTGTCCCTCTCTGTTTCTCAATAGTAAAGAAATGTAAAGAAAAAAATTTAAAAAATCTCTTAATCTGTAGCTTTCTATTTAGTCTCCTTTTATTCCTTCAAAATGACCTTTTTTAAAAACAGAAACCAGGTCATTTGTCTCACTGTTTTTCACATCTAGTTTGTGCTGATTGCATTGCCACGGTGTGGCTAATATACTCCTCTGCTTTTTTAAATTTTATTATTTTTGGGGGGTAATATTTATTATTTTTGAGAGAGAGAGACAAAACACCAGTGGGAGGAGGGGCAGAGAGAGAGGGAGATGCAGAATCTGAAGTACCCTTCAGGCTCTGAGCTGTCAGCACAGATCCTCCGGGCTTGAACTCACAGAACTCACCCTCACCGACCAGGAGATCATGCATGACCTGAGCCACCCAGGTGCTCCTCCTCTGATCCTTAAATATTCTTTAAAAATACTGTTGTTGTTTTTTTTAAGGTTTTAGTGTATTCTTTCTTAAAGATTTGCCATACATTATACACACATTCTCTGACTATTGGACATGTAGAGTTTCTGATTTTTCACTCTGTAAATACTGATGGGATCAACATTCTTGTACATTTCTTATGCATAAATCTTTACTTACGTATCTGGCTGTTTCTTCAGAACGGAGTCTTAGTAGGGGAAGTCCAAGGCATAAACGACTTTATAGCTTCTTCTATATACTTAAGTGCCTTTCTCAAAAGCAGCAGTTCATTCCCTCCACTGATGAGAATGTCCTACATCTCTTTACCATTCTCATATTTTTAATGTGTTTGTATTCCATGTTTTTAAATTAAATATAAATTATAATGTGTCCATTAGGAATGTATCTACTATAAATACAGTAAGAAAATTCAAGGTTTGTTATTTTATAAAGTGCAGAGAAAAAGCAGTTGTTCACATATGAGAAAATGAAAAATTAATCTGTGGAAATTTCAAAACTGTGAAAAAGTATTGAACTCCTTGGTGGGACTCATGTTTATTTACCTATTTTTTTCTCAGGAGTTAATCATAACTACAGACTAGCTTTGTGCGTGTGTGCAATTTAATGTTCTAAAATTTTTGAAGTAATATTTTGTTAATAAAAGTAAATTTCTTGGGGATGAGCACTGGGTGTTATATGGAAACCAACTTGACAATAAACTATTTGTAAAAAAATAATAAATAAAAGTAAATTTCTGACTATAAATATAATATGCTAATTGCAAAATGCTATTCTACAGAATAGTATCTTAGAAATAATGCCCCAGGCTTTGTGACTACCATTTTATAATTAAAAAAACTTTTTATGTTTATTTATTTTTGAGAGAGAGAAACAGAGTGTGAGCAGGGGAGGGACAAAGAGAGAGAGAGGGGAAGACACAGAATCCAAAGCAGGCTCCAGGCTCTGAGCTGTCAGCACAGAGCCCAATGCAGGGCTCAAACTCACCAACTGTGAGATCATGACTTGAGTTGAAAACTGACTAAGCCACCAGGCACCCCAAACCATTTTATAATCTTAAAGTTTTATTTAACCGGCTTCTATAAAGAAAATTGTCTGATTTCCTTCCCTATAAACAAACTTAGGGGTTTTAAGATGTAGATTCAGAGTTTACCCTTATGATTTACCATAGATGTATGGCCTTGTGCCTCGGTTTCTTCAGGGTTGATATTCAGCTGGGAGGCATTAGAATGGCTATTTCAGTAGGTGAAAGCTGTACCAGTTGTGAAATGTTCTGAGCATCATCCTCGTGGATATGAATGTCAATCTGGTAGTTACACCTCCTGACTTTCATTATGGGTTCAAAGATGCTCATCTGAAATCACAACAGAACCCTTTTTTCACTCTCTAACTGTGGAAATTGTCAAATTCTTCCTGCTTATCGGAATTGCTGAGAGGCACAAAGTGATACCCTGTGTGGGAAAGTATTTGCAGCGACTGTGGATATGTGTCAGATCTGCAAGGTGGCAGTTTAACCTCTGTAATGGTCATGTGACTTTTACCAATTTCTTCAAAGATGTACTTCCTTGAATACATGGTCTGTATTTTTAGTCTTTTAGGAAACAAAATAGGAAGTTTACTGCTTAAAGATGAGTCTTCCTCAGGGGGTGTCTGGGTGGCTCTGTTGGTTAAGTGTCTGTCTTTGGCTTAGGTCGTGACCTCACAGTTTGTGAGTTCAAACCCTGCATTGGGCTGTTTGCTTTCAATGCAGTCTGCTTTGGATCTTCTATCTCCCTCTCTCTCTGCTCCTCCCCTGTTCACACGTGCTCTCTCTCAAAAATAAACATTAAAAAGATTTGAAAAAAAGATTAGTCTTCCTCAGAACTTTGTAATGGACTTATAGGTGTGTTATTATAGGGTTTATTAATGTCTTAAATTTGGGGAAATGGTGAAGCATGCATTTAAAAATCAATGCTTAGACGAATAATGTATGATTCTACTTATACGAGGTCTCTGAAATAGTCAAACTTAGAGAAGCAGAAAATAGGATGGTGAATGCCAGGGGGCAGGGAAATGGAAGTTGATATTCAGTGGGCATAATATTATAGTTATACAACATCTGTGAGTTCTAGAGATCTTCTGTAGGACATAGTGTGTTTAATTGGCAATATGGTGTTGCGCACTTAAGAAAGAGGGTAAGGGTGCCTCAGTCAGTTAAGCATGTGACCTTGGTTCAGGTCATGATCTCTTTGTTGGTGGGTGCAAGCCCCACACGGAGTTCTGCATTGATTGCTCAGGGCCTGGAGCCTGCTTCCGATTCTGTGTCTCCCTTTCTCTCTCTGTCCCTCCCCAGCTTATGCCCCCCCCCATAAAAAATAAACAAACAAAACTAAAAAAAATTATTAATAAAAACTTAAGAGGGTAGATTTCATGTTAAATGTTCTATAACAGAAATATTCTTATTTCTTTTCTTTTCAAAAATTTTTTTAACATTTATTCATTTTTTGAGAGACAGAGAGAAACAGAGCATGAGCAGGGGAGGGGTAGACAGAGGAGACATAATCCAAAGCAGCCTCCAGGCTCTGAGCTTTCGTCACAGAGCCCTGTATGGGGCTCAAAGTCATGAGCTACGAGATCATGTCCTGAGCTGAAGTCAGATGCTTAACCAACTGAGCCACCCAGGTGCCCCATCTTTTTTCTTTTTCTTTTTTTTCTTTAATTAAGGAAAAGTTTATTTGAGAGAGACAGAGAGAGAGAGAGAGAGAGAGAGAGAGAGAGAGAGAGAGAGCACAGGGATGGAAACAGAGAGAGAGAATCTTAGGTAGGCTCCACTGTCAGTATGGAGCCCCACACCCTGGGTTCATGACCTGAGCTGAAATTAAGAGTCAGACACTCAACTGACTGAGCCACCCAGGTGCCCCTTTGTTTTCCTTTTTAAAGCAAAGGGGCACAGGGAAAGTTTTAGAGGTGATGGATGTGTTTACTACCTTGATATATGGTGATGGCGTCACAGGTGCGTACATATGTCCAAACATCACATTGATTACATCAAATATGTACAGTTTTTTGTGTATCAATTATACTTAATAAAAATATGAAAAAATCAGTGCTTGTTGTAAAAACTGATCATACCCAAATGTGATCAGTACCTGAGTAAATTTCCAACTTCAGTGTCCTGGTTTTGAAAATATACATTAAGGGGAGCTTGGGTGGCTCAGTCAGTTGAGCCTTTGACTCTTGCTCAGGTTATGATCTCACGGTTCGTGCGTTCAAGCCCCACATTGGGCTCTGTGCTGTTAGCAGAGCCTGCTTGGGATTTCCTCTCTCCCTCTCTCTCTGCCCCTCATGTGTGCCCCTCCCTCTCTCTCATAATAAATAAAACTTAAAAAAGAAAAGAAAATGTACTATGTTAAAATAGAAAAATGTTTAACATAAAAGTATTAAATATTTTTTAATTTTTGATAACCATCCTTTCAATCATCTCTTTGTACTATTTACACATCCCTCTTTGCTTCTGTTCCTCTCAGGTAATTAATAACTTTCTGACCTGTTAGGTTTTACATATTTCTCCATGTTTCCATGGTCACATACAATAAGTGGATTTTTGGTTTATTTCATAAATGTGATTAGATTATATATACTTTCATGCAGGTTGTTATTTTTATTTAAAAATACATTGGGGAAAATGTCTTCAAACTAACTGATATAGAGGTAACTCAGTCCTTTTTTCTTTTTTCTTTTCTTTTTTTTTTTTCTTGAGAGAGAGGTCTTGCGTGTGAGACAGGGAGGGGCAGAGGGAGAGAGAGAAAGAGAAGGAAAAAAAGAGAGACATAGAGTCTTAAGCAAGTTTCAACTTAGTGGGGGCTCTGCTGAGAGGCTCAGTGTCACAACCCTGGGATCATGACCTGAGGTGAAATTAAGAGTTGGATGCTCAACCAACTGAACCACCCAGGTGCCCCAGAACTCAGTCCTTTTAGTGGCTTCACAATAGTCAATGTATCCCAGTTTATTAAACTGTTCCCCTACTGATTGATATCCATTTTCTCCCTAATGGTTTGTTACTCAAATATTGTTGAAATAAATATAGTATATACTTTGGACTGATGCTTTTATATCTATGGGGTAAAATCTCAGGGGATTGGATTACTAGATGGAAAGAATATGAATTTAAACAAAAATCTTGAGAGTGTCTGTCTCTGCACTGAATGTGGAGCCTGCTTGAGATTCTCTCTCTCTCTTTGCCCCTCTCCCCTGCTTTCATACACACTCTATCTAAAAAATATAAAAAAATAAAACTTTTTTTAGATATTTCCAGACTTCTTTCCAAAATGGCTGCATTATTTTACATTTCCAGCAGCAAAGGATGCAAATACACTTTTCCTTATATCCCTATCAACAGTAGGAGTTCGATTGATTTATTACTGTTGTGAATTTGATAAATGAGAAGTTATATCCCATTGCTATATTAATTTACACTTCCCTGACAGTCATCTGGTTGAGCAGACTTGCAAAGTTTATTGATCATTTGTATATTTCTGTGCATGAATTGCTATTCATAGCTTTAGGCCTTTTCCTCCATTGGATTGTTTTTGTCATTTTCTCAATAATTTGTGAAAGCTCCTTGTATATTGCAGATATTAATAATTTATATTTCATATGTGTTGCAATTCTTTCCCCTAAGCTATTATTTTTGCCTTTTGTCTATGTTTATAGTATTTGCCATATCACATTATATTAGAATTTTTTTAATGTTTTATTTATTTCTGAGAGAGAGAGACAGACAGCATGAGCAGGAGAGGGTCAGAGAGAGAGATACACAGAATCCAAAACAGGCTCCAGGCTCTGAGCTAGGTGTCAGCACAGAGCCCGACATAGGGCTCGAACCCACGACCCATGAGATCATGACTTGAGCGGAAGTTGGACGTTTAACCGACTGAGCCACCCAGGTGCCCCACATTATATTTTTTAATGCTGTGAACTCTGTATTTTTCTTCAATGGCTTCTAGGTTTCCTAACTTTTCAAAGAAAGTCTCCTCAAACTCTAAATTACACATGCGTTGTACTATATTCTTTCTGATGCTTTTGTTACTTCATTTCGTTGTTTATAATTTTTAAAAGTTGTAGTGCTGATTATTAAGCACTCCTCTCTTTCTTCAAACTCACCCTTCTACATTCTGCTCTGTGCCTCTACATCTGGGACTCTGCAAATCATGTTTGAGCTCTGCCAGCAGGCTCCCTGCTAGGCTCTGCCAATGGGAGGCAGGACAGGGAGACTGGAGGGACAGAGGAGGAAGAAGGGACTTCCTTATTCTTGTTTGTTCTTAGTTCTTTTCAACAGCATCGCAGCACTGGGTTTTCAACCAGGAACAACTTGCTTCCAGAGCAATATTCCAGTTTGCAGTTTTTCCAACATGTTCACCAGCAGACTTCCCGTACCAACTCAAAGACATCAGCCAGTTGGTACCCCCCAGTTCTCGGGAGTCTCACCTACAGCTCTGAGGGTCCATCTACAACCTTTTACATTTAACTAATCCCCACTCCTTCCTTTGTTCTTCCAGCCTTTGGCATAGTGGCGGCTTCCTTCAGTTTTCCCTCTGTGATATCTCACATCTTCCTTTTATTTCTTGAGTATGTGGTTAATAATTCTTCCTATTAAATTCTCTCTATAAAAATAACTGACATGGTTTCTGTTTCCTGACTGGACCCTGAATGTTGCTGTAGAATATTTCAATCTTTTCAATCTTTTCCTTTAGGTGTTTTTTTTTTTTTTTTTTTTTTTTTTTTTTTTTTTTTTTGTATGTCATGCTTTTGATGTTGGGGATTTTATGGAGACCAGTTCCTCATTCCTTCAATGGCTCACCTATTGTCTTAACACCATTTATTACCTAATCTATCTTTTCCCTGCTGGTTTTGTTTAAAATATCTTTTGATATGAAAATTTAAAGTTTTTGTATGGTTCAAAGTTACCAATTCATCCCACGTGATTTTTCTACTTTGTTCTTGTGCTCTGAAAAGTCCTCTCCACGTAGGTCGGAATAATCATGTCTATTTTCTTCCTGTGTTGCTGTAATATATTATATCACTTCATTTAGTTTTCAAAGTTAAAAAAATTGAGACCCACTATAAGAATATATTTGCTTTGTTGATCAGTATACGTGTACATGTTTATATAAAATTGAAACCAAAATTTCACAAAATCACCTTTGTGGCAGAGAGCTTTACTACTTACAAAAAGTCTCTTCTGTTTCTTGGTTCTTACACAGTTCATTAGATACAGTCTGTGTTCTGCCAGAAGGATGTAAGCAGAAGTGCTGTATGTCACTTCTAAGAAGTCTCCCCAAATGGAGAGAACGTGTGCTCCTCCTTCATTTCCTTTTGCTTGCTGACTAAAATGTGGGCGTGATGGCTGGAGCTAGAACAGCTGTCTGGAACCATGAGGTGATCTTGGGAATGGAGCAACATCAGAGAAGCAGCCTGGATGTTTGAGAACCTCCTGGAACAGACACCTCATGCCTAGCCTGCTTACATCTTGATTTTAATGTGAGCAATTAACTGCTAGACTTTAATGTGAGAAATCATTTTTTTGTGTTTTACTGTTACTCTCAGCCAAACTTAATTCTTGCAAATACACTTTCTGTAGAGTTTATATTTCTACCAACAGTATGAGAGAGTGCTGCTTCTCCAGTCTCGCCAACAGGTATGTTGTTAAACTTCTGAATTTTGGTAATCTTAAAAGTAAGGAAAATGATCTGACTTTTAATTTGCATTCTCTTATTGTGAATCAGGTTTAATATCTTTTATGTAGCGTGATTTATATTTGTTTATAAACTGTTTGGAAATAAATATTTTCCTATCAAGTATGAGATCTTTTCTTCTTTGTTTCTAGGAGTTCTTTGTATATTAAGTAAATTAATCCTTTACTTCCTTTACTTGTGATATGGGTTGCAAATATTTTTCCAAATTTGTTATTTGCCCTTTAACTTTATTTTTTATTTCCTTTTTATTTTTATTTTTTGGTCATGCAGATTTCTGAAAGTTTTGGGGAAAGTTTGTAATCAAATTTTTGAAACTTTCCCCCCAGTACTTAGATTTTAAGTCCTAGGATAAGGTCAAAATCATAAAGTAATTTTGTTTTCTGAGATTTTATCGATTTATTTTTAAAATTTTTATCTTTGAAGATAGTATGTGAAGTATGAACCCAACTTCATCTTTTTCCAAATGGCTTCCTATTGGTGCAACTCATTTATCTTTATACCATTGATAGAAGATATTGACTTTATAAGTACTAAATTCTTGCTTTTATTTGGGTTTATTCCTTTGCATTTTGTTACATTGGTGTGTCTATTTGTCTATCTATTCATATGACAAAACCCACATTTTAAATTACTGAGGTTTTAGAGTGTTTCTATATTTAATAGGGCTGGTCCCTCCTTGCTGCTTTTCTTTTTCTAAATTTTCTTGGCTATTCTTACTTAGTTTCTTTTTTTCATATTCAAATTTTAATCAGCCTATCTAAGTCTAGGGAAAAAATCCAACTCTGTTGACATATTTATTGGGATCTCATTCAATTTACCAATAAATTTTGGGAGAATTGACATCGTAGTATATTGTATATTTTAATCTGATTTCTTATTCTGTATTAGGAATTTTTTTATTAAAAAATTTTTAAGGTTATTTATTTATTTTTCAAAGTTTATTTGAGAGAGAGCAGGGTAGGGGCAGAGAGAGAGAGGGAGAGAGAGAATCCCAAGCAGACTCTACTCTGTGAGCACAGAGCTCGATGCAGAGCTTGAGCCCACCCATGATTGGTGAGATCATGACCTGAGCCAAAACCAAGAGTAGGACACTTAACCAGCTGAGCCACCTAGGCGCCCCAGTACTAGGACTTTTTTTTAAGTTTATTTATTTATTCTGAGAGAGAGAGAGAGAGAGAGAGAGACAGAGCGAGCATGCGTGAGCAACCAGGGGAGAGGCAGAGAGAAAGAGGGAGAATTTCAAGCAGGCTCTGCACTGTCAATGCAGAACCAAAACCAAGAGTCAGAGGCTCAACTGACTGAGCCACCCAGGTGTCCCTCAGTACTAGGAATTTTATCTGTTTTGATTGCTATTGTAAATAGTGTTTCCTTTCCATTCTATTGTCTAATTGGTTATTGTATGTATATGTGAAATCTATGGATTTCTGAATATTAATTTTATATTAACTTTTTTTGAATTCTTATTGTTTGTAGTAGCTTTATAATTGATTTTTTTCCCCAGGTATATAATCTTTTCAGCAAATGGAGATGATTTTACTTTCTCATTTCCAATTCTTGTGTCATGGACTGATTTTTGTGGTATAACTGTGATCGTATTCCTGGCTCATAACCGGTGTCCCTCCTTCCTGTCTTTCTCCAAGCCTAGGATCAGCAGTCTTCCTGGGCCATCCTGTGTGTTATTCAGTATTTCAATCAATTCCTTTTAAAGTCAGAACTGGTTTCTTGTTACTTTCCTATATAGGAAACCTAACTAAAAGTTTAATTTTGCACAGCAATACATTGTCAATAATAACATTTGTTGCCATTTATTGTGAGTTTAAAATATACCAGGCAAGGGCACCTGGGTGGCTCAGTCAGTTAAGCTCCTGACTTCAGCTCAGGTCATCATCTCACAGTTTGTGAGTTTGGGCTCTGTGATAACAGCTCAGAGCCTGGAGCCTGCTTGGGATTCTGTATCTTCCTCTCTCTCTCTGTCTCTCCCCTGCTTATGCTCCTTCTCTCCTTCAAAAATAAACATTAAAGAAAATTTAAAAAATAAAATAAAATATACCAGGCAGCTACCTAAGTAATTTGCACATATCCTATAAATCAATCCCTAGAGAATGCATTTTGAATTTTTGTCTCTGGTTATAGCATCAAATCTGAAGTCCTCCTTTTCAGCTTTCTTCAAAAACTCCTTGCTTTTCGTGTGTCAGCAGTAGCTTTGAAGCATAAGGTAAGAGTTTAATATGTTTATGTTTTTATTATTTGCCTCAACATTATAAAATCAAGTTTATTAATTTTTTTTTTTTTTAAGGAGTGGTACTCTATTTCCAAAGCAAATACTAACTGGAAGCCTGGTATAAAAAACAGAGAACCTGCAAAGGTTATATAAATTGTGTAGGAGTAAGTTACTTAATCTAGACTTTCATGATGTGTCTGAGCATAGACAAAAAGAGAGAGGTTGTTCAGATTAATTACAGATATTTCTGGACACAGATCTTGGTGTCGGATATGAGCTGAATTGTGTGCTTCTGAAACAATATGTTGAAGTCCTAACCCTTAAGCATTCCAGAAGGTGACCTTATTTGGAAACAGGTCTTCACAGATAATAATGAGGTCATCAGAGTGGGCCCTAATCCAATATGATTGGTGTACTTATAAAAGGAAATTTGGACACAGACACAGACACACATAGAAGGAAGATAGTGTGAAGACAGAAAAATCCTCTACAACCCATTTAGAATTCATGTAGGGCCACCACAAGTTAGGAGAGAGGCATGGAGCAGTCTCCCTCAGAGCCCTCAGAAAGAACTAGCACTGCCAAACCATGATCTCAGACTTCTAGCCTCCAAAATCAATACATTTCTGTTGGTTAAGCCACCAAGTTTGTGGTACTTGGTCACAGAGGCTCCAGGAAACTAATACAGTAGTTTCTGTGGTCAATTGGACAGAATTTTGAAAATGGAATATGCCACAAATTCTAGAATGCATGTGCATTGTACATGTTTTTCTGGCATGTACAGAAAAAGCCCAAGACTTTGATTAGTTATATTATTGTTATTTATCAAAGATCTGTTCTGGCTCAGCTAAGCAGATGATCTTTGCAGTTGTTGAGTTCATCACTTAGAGTTGGAAAAAGCCTATCTTAATGTATATATTTTTCATGTCTTTAACCAAGGGTTGGGAACTGGCATCCTGCTTATAAGTATATCGTTTGGCCTACATAGTCTTTTGTTGTTGTTGTTGTTGTTTTAGATTTTATTTTTAAGATTCACAACCCCAAGATCAAGAGCTGCATGCTCTGACTGGGCCAGCCAGGCACCCCAGTGTTTTAAAAACAAGAAAAAATGTTCTTGTTCACAAGTATTTAAAGATCATACTTCTTTTTTTTTTTTTAAACGTTTTATTTATTTCTAGGAGAGAGAGCGTGAGCAGGGGAGGGTCAGAGAGAGAGGGAGTCACAGACTGAAACAGGCTCCAGGCTCCGAGCTGGCAGTCAGCACAGAGCCCGACGCGGGGCTCGAACCCACGAACCGCGAGATCATGACCTAAGCGAAAGTCGGACGCTTAACCGACTAAGCCACCCAGGCGCCCCATAAAGATCATACTTCTTATAGAGGCACCTGGGTGGCTCAGTAGGTTAAGTGACTGACTTCAGCTCAGGTCATGATCTCCAGGTTTGTAAGTTTGAGCCCTGCATTGTGCTCTGTGCTGACATCTCAGAGCCTGGAGCCTGCTTTGGATTCTGTGTCTCCCTCTCTCTTTGCCCCTCCCCTGCTTGTGGTCTGTCTCTCTCTCAAAATAAATAAAAACATTAAAAAACTTAAAAAAGATCATATTCTTATAAAAATTTCTGGATTTCTGTTTTCCTTTTTTCTTAGTTTATTGTCAAGTTGTTTTCCATATAATGTTTTCCTTTTTTCTTGAACATGAGATTTGCATTTCCTCATGGCAATAGTGGTCTGAAGACTGGCTATTTCCCTTAGCCAGGCCAAGCATCTACTACTGTCTACTACATCACCACCAGCGCCACTTTGCTACAGGCAAAGAAGCAAGAGTGGCTGGAGTAGAGTGAAAAAGGAGAGTTCTCGGAGTGCCCAGAGGTTCAGTGATATGTCAGAATATGGGAGAACTTGAGGCCATGATAAGAACTCTAGCTTTATTCCAAAATGAAGTGGGGAGTTAATGAGGGGTTTTGAGCAAAAAGAGTGACCTGATCTGAGATTTGAAATTCATCACACGGCTGCTCTGCTGATATTAGAGTATTAAGAGGAAGACACTAGAGTGCAATGGTGGAAATGGGAACCCTGTGCAGAGGTTTTCTACAATGATCATGAGATGGGTTAGACCATAATCACAGCAACGGAGATGTTAATTGGTGAAAGTCAGGAAACACTTCATGTAAACAGAATCTCCTGATGAATTAGATGTGAAATGTGGGATAAAAAAGATTTTCTTTGGGTTTTTGGCCTGAGTAACTAAAGGGATGAAGTTGCTACTTGAGATGAAGATGTAATAGGAATAAATTTTAGGGAGAAAATAGGGAGGTCCACTTTTGACATGTTCACCTCGAGATGTATATACGGTGTCCAAAGGAAATGTTGAACAAGCTGTTAGCCAGGAATCTGAAGTTTAGGGGACTCCCTGGCTAGCGATAATCTCTCCTCTTCTGATCCAGTCTGGTAACTTTTAATGCTATGTAATACCATACAATGCTGCTGATTCCTAAATGTTTATGATGGATTTAAGGCAGATTGTGGTAGTATGGCTCTTTGCCAGGGAAGGGAACGGTGGGTATTTAGGTCAGCTTTATCTCTGATCACAGAACAGGAATGGTCTTAGTCCCGGCGTTTGGGTCTCTGCTCATAAACTGAGGATCATATGATTGTCAGTTTTACCGCGTCTTATTAAGCTGTAGAAGCAAATTAGAATCAAGGTCTCAAGTCCACACCTGGGGCTCTTTTCTCCACTCCACCATCCAGTCTTCGGCAAGGCTATCTTTCAAAGAACCACTCTCTTTGCTTTCTCAACTGTTTCCATTTGGCTTTCAATCTAGGCATTCAATTTCTCCCTTAACTTCCCTGGGCCCACTTAATTTCAGCAGTAGGAATCTTAGTACTGAGATATTGAAATATCAGGGAAAATCCTCCACTAAGACTCTTAGCTTCTAGATACTAGGTGAACTTTGCCCTTGGTCAAGTAATTCTTAACTGTTCCATCCAGGTAAACGTCCTCAGGAATTCTATGGTTCTAGCAATCTGAAACTTTTCCCCTTCCCAATTTAGTTCAACTTCTGTTCTCAGAACGTGGCGGCAGGTCTGGGGAATCCTGGTCTAGCGAAGGGAGAAAAGGCAAGCTCTCAAGCAGCAGTAACCAGGGTGACACCCAACATGAACGCCCAGGAAGTTCAGGGCTGGACTTGGGGCCAGGCTTTGTCCTCGGCTCCGGCGCTCTGCTCCCTGGGCTTCCCGCAGCGCGGGGGGCTTCCGGCGGGCTCCCTCCTCCCGGGGGCGGAGCCTACCTCTCCAACTCCCGCCTCCCCGGCTGCGCGCGGCTGCGGGCCGTGGTCACGTGAGCACGGCGCGGCGGGGGAGGGGCCCTGATTTCCGGGCGGCGGAAGGAGACACGGCCGCGTGAGGACGAGGCGATTTGAAAACACGCTCCGGGAGCGAGAGGCTGAGGCCGGTGGCGCACGCTGTCGCCTCGTGGGCTTCTATTCGGACGCTCCTCTCTTCTGCTCCACTCCCGGCGGGCCCTCAGGTGAGCGGCCGCCGCCCGTCGGGCAGGCCCTCCCGGGGCGTGGGACGGCGCGCGGGGCCGTCGCACCCCGGCCCGCGGCCCAGGCGGGCCGTGCCGGCCGTGGCCGGTCTGCGTGTCTGGGGGCTGCTCCGCGGCGCCCAGGGGGAGCCGGGCCTGCGTGCGGGGCTGGGCAGTGCGGGGGCGGGGCGCCCCGCGGGCGGTTGAAGCGCCTCAAGTGACTGGGCGGGTTCGCGCGGTTTCGCGTCCCGGAGACTTTTAGGCCGGAGTGTGTAGATTGGGCCCCACTTCCCGGACTGTGGTCCTGGTCGCCGCCTGTGGGAGTAGAACGCACGATAGTTTTTACAGCCCACCGCCTCTTCACTTGTGGGATGCTGGACCGAAGTCGGGCGGTGGGGACGAGCGGGCGTCTCGTCCTCGGTCCCGTCGCCGTCCAGGTGTGGGGGGTTAAGCGGTCTTTGCGGAGCTGAGTGGGATCGGAGGTTGTCTGGAGTCGCCCCTGTGTGGGCCATTTACTTTCTGGGAAGCCTGGTGTCTCCGATTGTTCCCCGAAGGAGAGTTGGGAGGAACTCGTGAGAGTAAGGGGTTGGCGGGGAAATTACGAAAGGGCCACTGCAGTGTGCATTATTTATTTATTTTTTGGAAAAGAAGTTGGGAATTAGGGTGGTAGACAAAGTAGGTGAAATTCGATTGGGTCGGAATTCTGACACGCAGGACTCTTGCTTATGTTGATATTAGAAGACCTGCAACTGGAATATGAAATTCACTTTTAAAACTTTATGGGCTCACCCGCGTTAAGAGGTCCAGTGATGTGAGACTTCAGCCTCTGAAGCTGGAGTTTCTACCTTCTTCTATTCAATGTTCGCTACTGTAAAAGTGGCTTAGAATATCTGCTGTGCTGTGAAAAATATTTTTGTTTTAATTACTTATTTTTAGAGATTTAATTTTAAGTAATTTCCACACTCATCGTGGGGCTTGAACTTGCAACCCTGAGATCCAGACGTATATGCTCTATTGACTGGGCTAGCCAGGTGCCTTTGAAAATCTTTATATTATTTATTTAAAATTTTTTCTTAAAAAAGTTTACTTCCTTTGGGAAAGAGAGAGAGAGAGAGAGTCCCAGCTGATAGGGAAGCTTGAACTCAGGAACCTGAGATTATGACCCAAGTGGAAACCAAGAGTCAGAGGCTTAACTGACAGGCCACCTGGGCATCCCCTTTATTATTATTATTTTTTGTTTATTTATTTTGAGAGAGAGAGACTCTCCAGCATTCTCTGAGCTGGCGGTGTGGAGCCCATCGTGGGACTTGATCCCATGAACAGTTAGATCATGACCGGAACCAACCAGGTGCCCCCTGAAAATCTTTATTTTAAAGTGAAAATAACAAATTGGGAATAGGACATTAAAAATTCCTAGTATAAAAATGATCTCTATGTACCATAAAATAATAATATTAGCTTTGAAAGTCAAGGAAGGGCCATCACCCCTCTTAGTTTCTAATAGGAAAAATCAGTGTGACTAATACAAAGTGATGGATAATATGGTATAAGCTTGACTGACTGTGTTGGACACAGGTCAGGTAGTTAGTGGCTACAGATAACACAGGATTGGTGAGTGGGGAGTTAATTTCAGTTTTTTGTCTTATACCATTTATTTTCATCTCTGGTACTAGCTAGTAATAAAATTGTAGAGAAAGCTCACAAACTGCTTGCTTAATTAATAAAAACTTTTAGAATTAAAAGCCAGGTGAGGAGAACATGGGTGGCTCAGTTGTTTGAGCCACATGGTCTCAGCTCAGCTCATGATCTCTTGGTCCATGAGTTCAAACCGTGAGTTCAAGCCCTGAGCTTTCAGTACAGAGCCTGGAGCCTGCTTCAGATTCTGTGTCTCCTTCTCTCTTTCTGCCCCTCCCAGCTTGTTGTCTGTTTCTCTCTCTCAAAAAAATAAATATTAAAGAAACTTAAAAAAATAAAAATGCCTGGTGAGTATTCTTTTTAGGTTTTGCTTACCCATTCTTTTTAGATTTTGCTTACCCGTTTTTTAAAACTAGAATAACTAGAGGTGTGGGTGGCTTGAAAACTTGGAATTGGTATGAATGAAATAAGTTAAGCCATTTTGCCACTCAGGTTTCCAGTCCTCACCTTAATTCCAGTGTGTATAACATAAAGCTGATTTTGCAGAGCTCTGTTTTGTAAGTCCCTTTTCAACTCCGTAACACAGCACTGACAAATCTTTCTGAGGCCCGCCTTGAAAATCGGTTTAGTGCCACCTTCCTCACATGGTTTTGTGAGAATTGAATACCAGTGTACATAATGCATCTCCTGTTGTGCTTGATATGTTCTGGTCCTGAGACTTTGAAGAAAATATACGTGTTTGTTATGTATATTGAGCAGTGCCAGGTGCAGTTCTCAGTGTTTTACAAATAGGAACTCATTTGTTCCTTATTAGTCCTACCTCATAACAACTATATGAGGTAATTATTATCATCATTGTTTTGATAAAACTGATAAAAGCTGAGGCACAGTTTTTAACTACAGCTAGAAAGTGGCAGTCTGAATAAGAACTGAATCGGTCTGGCTCTAGAATCTGCTTTTAATCTATGTTGCCAAATCCTACCTAGCTCAAGGGGCTCTAATGTAGTAAAACCTTGCAATCGTGTGAATTTGGATGTAATGTTATAGAGGATGGGTTTCTGGATTCCTGGAACTTGAGCTGCTTGGTCTTACACAAGCCATTTTATTTCACAATAACGTAAACCTTCATTTTATTCAAATTTTTTGTACTCCTGATTTCTAGTGTTGTGACTTAAAAAAAAAAGTATCTGGATATAGGATGGTTATGATAGACCAGAAGTTTTATTTCAGAGGTACTTACCTGTTCTAGTGGATGTATAGTGGCAAGCAGAGCTCACTATTTTTGTAGCATGTGGAAAAGTTTTCAAGAAGAGTTGAGCTGATTCCAGGTATAGAAGGCTATATATTTTAGAGAGATGTTAGCATGTGGGAAGGTAAAGCTGGAGAGGAAATTAGAAGGACGTGAAATGTCAAGTTATGGAGTTTTTACTGTAAGGGAGTGAAGGAACCGCTGAAAACTCCTGAGCCGTATCTGTTTAAAAAGAGCTCTCTCGTGTCTAGCAAATGGACTGGGGAGTAGGCACTAGAAACAAGGCAGGCATACTGATGGGGAAACTAATAAACAGTCTAGAGTAGAAGTAAAGGATTTGAGAAGTGGCCTGGGAATGGGTAGGAGACACAATCAAAGGTTTTGTGTGAGAAGTGGGAAGATTTGGATATAAATTGAAAGAATGTGGTGAAGAGGGAGAAGTGCAAGATGACATGTTTATGCCCAAGTTACATATCACAACAGTGGCCTAGCTGGTCTTTTGTTCTTTACTCCTCTGTTATACTATATTTACTTTTATACTGCTTTTTATCCTGATTTGGATACTGTTTTCTGTTTAGTGTGAACCTATCCTGGTGTTAAAAATGCTGATATCTCATTTTTGCCCATACCTGGCTTATTCTCTACGCCTGAACTATACTGTATTCTCCTTATTCAGTGAAATGCTCATTAACTCCCTGCTGTCTATCTCTGAATCTTACCTGGTTTTGAAGCATGAGCTTAGGTTCATGAAACCTTTTCTGACTGTTAAAGGCTGTGTTAGATAAAAACATTGGTTTTCAGACATAGTTTTGTTTGTTTCCTTAGTAGAGGTTGCTCAGGGACTTTGAGGGGCCAGGAGCAGATACAAGGTATATTTAGTAATCTGTGTGTCACCCCCACCCCAAACCCTGGACCTGAGTATTTCAAAAGGTTTCTATTTAGCAGAATTGTTTGACAAAGGTTCCACAGCTAAAAACCCTTGATAAACTTGTGGCAGAGTTGTTACCTTATTGTTGATGACTCTTTATAGTATCTCTTGACTAAGGTGTACCTGTTGGTAAAGGTATTTGCCATTTAATACTTTGATCTTTTGGCACAGTCACTGTTGGCCTTGATTATCTTTGAAATTAATTTTAGAGTAACGTAAATGTTGGAAAGTACCTTCTTTTCTTTCATAGGTTTTTTTTTATCCATTGTTCTAAAATTCTTTTCATTCTAGCACTCAAGAATGACCAAAAAAAGAAAACGCCAAGATGATTTTCAAAAAGTAAAACTAAAAGTTGGTAAAAAGAAACCCAAATTAGAAAATGCTACTGTTACAAACTTTAAAACGAAGACTATACATCTGCCTGAGCAACTCAAAGAAGATGGAACTCTTCCAACAAACAATAGAAAACTTAACATAAAGGTAAATCATAAATACTGTTTTGATAAAGTAAGATTTTTCTTCAAACTTATCTAGAATTTTTTTGTGAAAGGTTGTATTGACTCTCAGGGTTTATTGATGGCTGAAGTTTGGAGTTGTCTGTCCAGCAGATCTGAGCTGCCACAGCAGCTTTCCCACTTCCTTCGGAAAGACTTGCTCAACCAGACCCAGTGATTTCTCCCGTGTATACCTATCTGGCGTCTTAATAATGATCTGGAAGTAATTTAACTTTTTGATATAACAAGTTTTTGATGTTACTGTTTTCTAGCTGTTTTTATAGTTCATGAAAATCTTAATTGATTTTTTTTTTGAGAAAGAGTATGCGAGCTGGGGAGAGGGAGAGAGCATCATAAGCAGGCTATTTGCCCAGCGTGGAGCCCAAAGATCTTGCCTTATCCGTTTTTGAACCCATGTAACTTATAGGTTTGTAGGAAGTGTATGAAGTTAATTCAGGTTTGAGCAGTAGTTCTGTTTAAAAATTTAACAGCTGTATTGAAGCGTAATTTACACATAATAAAATAAACCCATTTACATTCTGTAATTTTTAATATAGTTATGCTACTACCCCCATAATCTAATTTTAGAACAGTTTAATCATGCCAGAAAGAAACCCTATATCTATTAGAAGTCACTCCCTATTCTTCTCTCCTAGCTCTAGGCAGCCACTAATCTACTTTATATCTGTATTGATTTGTTTATTTTGGTCATTTCGTATAAATGGAATAATATATGTAGTCTTTTGTTACTGGTCTTTTACTTAGTATGTTTGGGAGGTTCATCTGTGTTACAGCATATCAGAACAGTACTTCATTTCTTTGTATTGTTGAATAGAGTTTCAGAGCATGGTTAATGTCACATTTTATCACTCATCAGTTGATGGACATTTGGTTGCCACTTTTTGACTCCTATGTGTAAAGCTATTATGAGTATTTGTGAACAAGTCTTTGTGAGGATAAACATTTTCTAGTTTTGCTTTCAAGTTCTGAAGTTTAATATTGAAAAGGTACATGAAGTTACTTTTTGCCCCCATAGATTGTATAAATTATTCCACAGATAAAATTGTTTAATGTTATACTGGAAATCACGCATACCCTGAAAGACTATTTAAAATAAGCAGAATGTGTTTGTTAAGAGTATGTAAATGCATCTACCATATGTTTGGTACATAGTAGATTTTTTAATAGTGATGATGGTTGTTGGCACTTTAAATGATAGCCTACATGCAGGTTAATTTCAAAAATTCTGACCAAAAGTTATGTAACTTTTTTTAAAGCTAAATATAGTTTAAAGATAAGACAATGTTTTGGATCTTAATAAAGCTAAGTAATATTTCAAAAGTATTTACTGAAGTAGTTTCCTCAAGGAGGGTCAGTTTATTAGCATAGTTTTAGTTAGCATGTTTATTTGAAAATGTTATAGCTAAATCCTGTATTTTTATTTTTAGGATTTGCTGTCACAGATGCATCACTACAATGCTGGGGTTAAACAAAGTGCTCTTCTTGGACTTAAAGACCTTTTGTCTCAATACCCATTTATAATTGATGCACACCTTTCAAACATATTAAGTGAAGTGACTGCTGTGTTTACAGATAAAGATGCTAATGTACGATTAGCAGCAGTTCAACTTCTTCAATTCCTGGCCCCCAATATACGAGCTGAACAAATTTCTCCATTTTTTCCTTTGGTAAGTGCCCATCTCTCTAGTGCCATGACTCACATTACTGAAGGAATTCAGGAGGACTCTCTAAAAGTTTTGGACATTCTGCTGGAACAGTACCCAGCCTTAATTACTGGCCGTAGCAGTATATTGCTTAAGAATTTTGTAGAACTTATTTCTCATCAGCAGCTGTCCAAAGGACTGGTAAATAGAGACAGATCCCAGTCCTGGATACTTTCTGTAAATCCTAATCGGAGACTCACTTCTCAGCAATGGAGGCTGAAAGTCTTAGTGAGACTCAGTAAATTCCTTCAGGCCTTGGCAGATGGATCCAGTAGGTTGAGAGAAAGTGAAGGACTTCAGGAACAAAAAGAAAATCCCCATGCCACTAGCAACTCCATTTTTATCAACTGGAAGGAACATGCCAACGACCAGCAGCACATCCAGGTTTATGAAAATGGGGGTTCACAGCCAAATGTCAGTTCACAGTTCAGGCTACGGTAAGAAGGATTTCAGTTATGTCCACACTCAGTTTTCCTATATTGAATTTTAACTGCTCACCATTGATGGCTAATTGTGGGAAGACATGCAGTTGTCTTTTATGGTTTTCATGTAGTTACTCATGATTTGATTTTATTTACTGATGGGAGGAGTCATCTGAAAGTATTAATTTATTCATTTCTTGCAAAGCCTAATGAGAAATAAAACTTGATAGTCTCTTGGCTTTGTCATCTTAGAACTTTATTTTCTTACTAGTCTTGATCAATGTAATTATCAATTCAGGGAACTTCATTTTACTGGTACTTTACATTTAAGACTTAAATTAAACCGGGAATAACATTTTTTAATCATTAATTTTTATTTTTCATACCTTTCCTTATTAGGTACCTGGTTGGAGGACTAGGCAGTGTGGATGAAGGCCTGTCATCTACTGAAAACTTGAAAGGATTTATTGAGATAATAATTCCATTGCTAATTGAATGCTGGATTGAAGCTGTGCCTCCACAACTCGCTGCTTCTGTTGGAAATGGTATAGAACGAGAACCTCTGCAGGTTATGCAGCAAGTTCTTAATATTATCTCCCTTCTGTGGAAACTCTCTAAACAACATGATGAAACTCATAAATTGGTGAGAACAGGTTCTTTATTTTCTCACTAATGCCTTTTATCATAAATGGGCAGATTAGAAATATATACATTGGTACTAATTGATTATGCACTTTCCAGAAAATTCCAGTGGTGTAACTATAAGCTTGTTCCTTATTTTAGCCCCAAAATGCAAGTTAAGATAGTCTTGTGAGATTATCCTCTGAAATTTATTTATTAAAAAATTTTTTTAATGTTTACTTAGTTTTGAGAGAGACAGAGCATGAGTGGGGTAGGGCAGAGAGAGAGGGAAACACAGAATCTGAATCTAGCTCCAGGCCCTGAGCTGTCTGCACAGAGCCTGAGGTGGGGCTCGAATCCATGAACCGTGAGATCATGACTTGAGCCAAAGTTGGACAACCCACCAGCTGAGCCACCCAGGTGCCCCTGTTTGTTTATTTAAGAGAACACAAGTGGGAGAGAGGGACAGGGGGGCAGAGAGGGAGAGGGAGGGAGGGAGAGAATCTTAAATAGGCTCTGTGCTTAGTTCGATCCTGTGACGCTGGGATCCTGACCTGAGCCAAAATCAAGAGGCAAGATGTTCAACTGACTGAGTCACCCATGTGCCCCACTCTGAATATTTTTTAATTTGTTTAAGTGAAATGCATAACTTAATAAGTTTATTTTCATTTGCTTTTATTAGATGTAATCACATCTAATTGTATTGTTTATGGCAGATTGATTATGTAGGAACATTTCAGTTTCTGGAGGCCTCTTAGAGGATTAAAAAAGTTGCTTATTAAGGAGTTCCTTCAAGTGTATGCCACATTGTCAATTTTAGCAGAAATGGACCACAGTGAAGATCTTACAACTAACCCAGAGTTGTTTTTCAGCTACTGTGATTTAGAGAAGAAATTGCTTACAGAGTGATTAGTGCATCCTGTTTTCTTTTCTCTTGATAAGATATATAAGATCAGAAAACATTTCAAAAAGTCATCTTTCATTGTAGGTAAGGTGTAGTTATAGATACGGCATGAGTGAAATTAACCTAAATTCTAAGTTGTATAGTAGTTTTTTACTAGAAAAGCGGATAGTAAAGACATGTTTCGTGATGATTCAATTTATCTGCTGTTTGGGGGAAGAATTGAATATTGGGCAGCCCTTTTGAAGTTCTGTGGTATAGAGAATATGTATAGTCTGTGGTGCAAGTAAAGAAGAACAAAATCTAAGATTAATTTGTAGGTATTAAATTAATATCATACCACACTTAAAGGGCAGCTGCAGGAACAGTACTTTAAAGTCTGAAGTATCTGGTTTATAGAATTTCTGCAAGGATTTTTGACCGAGCAGGTGTGAATCCTTAAAGTTGCCTACATGTGTACATAACTGACAAGGCAGTTTTTTGGTTTTGTTTAATTTTTATTTCAAGCTGAAATTTAGAATGAGTTAGTAGACTACATAAAATAAGATGAAGGATAAACTAAAAATAGTATTCGATCTTGAAAAGTATTGTGGAATCATACTAAGGTGTGTGTTTCTTTTAAGAGCTTGCTCTAGCGCTATTAACCCGTTACCCATCATTGCAGGGTTGTAATATGTATTGCTTTTTCAAATAGGATGGCATTTTATTGACTACAGTTTAGAGCTTGTCTCATGATTCATTGCATACATTGTCAAGAAATTGATTAGGGTTGGGGGTAGAGTGTATAATATGAAAGCAAAGCTTAGTGTCCTTTATAGTAATTAACCTATGATGTAAGCTAGTGACTAATGCATACACATTTTTGGAAAAGTATATGTTATATGCATTTTTGAATGGATTCATTTGAAGGTGGGATAGAAAGTAAAAGTAACAATATCAACATAAACCTTAAGTACCAGTCATTCCTTCATTTTTAGAGAACTAAGAACTAAAAATTGCAAGCATTTTGATATTTGGTGATACACGAGCACTAATTGTTATTCCTAGTAATAGTGTTTGTAACTAGATAGAATGGTTGGACCAAATGCAGTTCATTAATTATGCTAGTATTATGCACTGTCATTCAGATAACACTGTCAAAGGATCTAAACACTGCCTTAATTTTAAGGATATTTAAAGTTGTATGCATTAAAGCTATTCTGTGCTATTATAATATGACTATTAACAGTTAACGTAGGACACTAAGTTCAGAAGACTGTTTTGCATACACTGTTGAACACTACATAGAATACTAAACTGGGATACTGTTTAAAACTCACATAAATTGAAGAAGCTTTAATTAAAATAGAAATAGAATTTAAAAGCATACACTGGTAGAAT
This sequence comes from Proteles cristata cristata, assembly GCA_017311185.1. Classification (NCBI taxonomy): domain Eukaryota; kingdom Metazoa; phylum Chordata; class Mammalia; order Carnivora; family Hyaenidae; genus Proteles; species Proteles cristata. The sequence continues at coordinate 850,383 of JAESUZ010004879.1, forward strand.
TCTCCAATTTACCTTGACAAGTTGGTTATGTTGACTGGTAATAACTGGATAAGGTAAGATCCATTATTTTATTTTGTTAAAAAATTTTTTTTTGATGTTTATTTTTGAGAGACAGAGCATGAGTGGGAGAGGGGCAAAGAGAGGGGTAGGGGCAGAGAGACAGGGAAACACAGAATCTGAAAGCAGGCTTCAGGCTCTGAGCTTTCACCACAGAGCCTGACATGGGGCTTGAGTCCATGAACCACAAGATCGTGACCTGAGCTAAAGTCGGACAGTTAACTGACTAAGCTACCCATGCGCCCCAAGACTCATTATTTTAAAGACAAAGTATAAATATGTATGTGAGCTATATAAGATGACATTAAAATGCATTAGTCAACTAATTTTTATGATGATTATGATTCCTGTATTTTTTAATTTTAATTTTTTAATTTTTAATCGTTATTTTTAAATTTACATTCAAGTTAGCGTAGAGTACAACAGTGATTTCAGGAGTAGAGTCCTTAATGCCCCTTACCCAGTTAGCCCTTCCCCCTTCCCACAACTCCTCTAGCAACCCTGTTTGTTTTTCATATTTAAGAGTCTCTTGTTTTGTCCCCCTCCCTGTTTTTATTATTTTTTCTTCCCTTCCCTTCATCTGTTTTGTATCTTAAAGTTCTCATATGAGTGAAGTCATATGATAATTGTCTTTCCCTGGCTAATTTTGCTTAGTATAATACCCTTTAGTTCATCTGTGTAGTTACAAATAGGAAGATTTCATTCCTTTTGATTGCTGAGTAATACTCCAGTGTGTGTGTGTGTGTGTGTGTGTGTGTGTGTGTGTGTGTGTGTGTACACATACACCACCTTTTTTTAATCCATCCATCAGTGGACATTTGGGCTCTTCCCATACTTTGGTTATTGTTGATACTGCTGCTATAAACAATATTAGTTTTTTTTTTTTTTTTTACCATTCTCACTGTTTCTATCACTGACCTTCAGTTATAGCTTAGTAGTTAAGATATTGGATGACCTATAAGAGCTCAAACTTTAAAGGACGGGTGAAATGGAATTCCTTGGCCTTAAATGCAAATTATTTCCCACAACCTAAATTGTAGCTCTTTTCTATCAGAAAATGTATAGGTCTTCTGGAACACCTGGATGGTTCCATTGGTTGAGCATCCGACTCTTAATTTTGGCTCAGGTCACGATCCTAGGTTCATGGGATTGAGCCCAGTGTCGGGCTCCATACTGAGTATGGAGCCTGCTGAAGAGTCTCTCTCTTTCCCTCTGCCCTTCCACCCTGCTTGCGCGTGCACTGGCTTGCTCTCTAAAATTAAAAAAAAAAAAAAAAAAAAAAAAATAGGGGCGCACTAGGGTGGCTCAGTTGGTTGAGCATCCGACTTTGGCTCAGGTCATGATCTCATGGTTCATGGGTTTGAGCCCCATGTCAGGCTTTGTGCTGACAGCTCAGAGCCTGGAGCCTACTTTGGATTCCCTGTCTTCCTGTCTCTCTGCCCCTCCCCCACTCACACCCTGACTCTTTCTCAAAAGTAAACATTAAAAAAACATTTAAAAGAATACTTAACCTGGCAGGGGAGATATCATGATCACGAAGGTGGTTTTCCCAGGGTGAGGCTTATCCATTGCACTCAGGATGTGCTGACTCCTGCGATTTCCCCAAATGTGGGAAACTTGACTGCATAATTTGTGGTAGTGAGGGACTGTGTTTGCATTTTCCCCTGTAAAAATAAAAAATAAAAAAATGTATAGGTCTTCTATTGTTAAATTGGCATCTAGATTAAGTGCACTCTTAGGACCTGTGTTTGCTTTTTAGGTTTTGCTAAATGTATTTATTTGCTGCACACTTGAGAAACTTCATTTTCATCTAAGTTTTATTGTTTACTTATTTAAAGTTTATTTAGAGCGCACACATGCATAAACAGGGAAAGGGCAGAGAGAGAGGAAGAGAAAGAATCCCAAGTAGACTCCATGCTCAGCATGGAGCCTGACATCGTGCTTAAATTCATGACTGTGAGCATGTCCTGAGCTGAAATCAAGAGTCAGACACTCACTCAACTGAGACACCCCAGCACCCCTTAGCTTTGTAGTTTAATACCTGCTACTTTTAGTTTATATACTTCACTGCCTATGTCTTTTTTTCCCTTGAGGATTGGAATTTGTACAATGCAATGCAATCATGCATCAGGATTTGTTGAACATTTATAAATATGGCTATTTAAGTTAGTTAAAATTCAGTTTCTTAGTCATACTAGCACATTTCAGGGGCTCAATAGCTATGTGTGTCTAGTGCCTGTGGTATTAAACAACAAAGATGAATAATAATTCCATCATTGTAGAAAGGTCTGTTGAATAATGTTGCTGTACAGTCTCAGGTGGTGTTCTAGGCTCAGGGAATATAGAGATGAACATGACTGACAAGGTTGCTTGCCCTCACAGTACTTACCTTCTGGTGGGATTGATGGATGGTAAACAAATCTATAATGTCAATACTAAGAAGAAAGATGAAAGTAAAGCAGGGTAAAGAGAGAACATGTGCTGGAACAGAGTGAGTGGGAGCTTTATTTCTATTACTACTATTATTGTTATTATAAACGTTACTTATTTATTTTGAGAGGGAGAGAAAGAATCCTAAGCAGGCTATTCACTGTCAACATAGAGCCCGATGCAGGGCCCGAACTCATGAACTGTGAGATCATGACTTGAGCTGAAATCAAGAGTCGGAAGCTTAAGCAAGTGAGCCACCCAAGCACCCCAGGGGAGAGCTGTTTTAAATAGATGATCCGGAAATGCTTTCATGACTTTTAAATGTCACTGAATAAATTAAGGGAGCAAGTTCTTCCTGTGGGAAGAACCTTCTAGGCATAGAGAAGCCCCTGAAGTGAGAACAAATTTGACACATTTGAGGAATGGTAGGAAAGCCTGTGCAAGTGAGGTACTAGGAGAATGGTAGAAGATGAGGGGAGAAAAGTGACAGTGTCCAGATAATGTGGCACCCTATTGTCCATGGTAAGAAGTTTGGATTTTAACCTGAGTATGGTGGAAAGACATTGGACAGTTTTCAACAGGGGAAGTGGCATGATCTGAGTTATGTTTATTTAACTTTAATGCGATTAATTGGCACATAGAACACTAGTAAACTCCCCTGTGATCAGCATCCAGCTCTAGCAAAACTTGAACACCATCCATGCTGAAATCAGTCCTGCCCTACACACTTATTCCCTTTCTTCCTTCCCATGTTATTTGGAAGCATGATTTATGTTTTAAAAGATCACCCTGGCTGCTATGCAGAGAATTGACTTTTGAGGAGGGCAAGAGGAAAAGTAGGGAGACCAGTTGGGAGGCTGTTGTAGTAATCTAGGTAAGAATGGTGGATTAGAACAGAGTGATGGCTGGTGTTGACGTGTGGAGAGGAGCCGCTGGATTCTGATAAGGCTGGCAGGACTGCTGATGTGTATAGTGAAAGAGAGAGGAGCAAGGATGATGCCTGTGTTATGGTCCAAATGACAGTGTGACTCCTGGTGGGGAGATCGGTTTATTCATGTTAAATTTAATATGCCTATTAGAAGTTCAAGAAGACATGTTGAGTATACAATTATAAATCAGCACAAAGAGAAGAATCCAGTAAAGGCGCTAAGGAGCTGTAGGGTGACTGGCTATTTTAAACACCTTAAGTCCCACATGCCAAGAAACCTTTCAGTCGCTGGCAAAATGGAATGGTTGGTTCTCTGGATAGGAGAAAATAAGAGTGCTGTAATCTGGAAAAAGTGTTTCAGGTAGGAGAGAAAGATTGACAAATACTGCAAGAATTTTAGAGAATTGCATTGCTCTTTGACAAAATCTTTAATAGGAAATAATAGAATTGCTGGGAAATAGAGTTGTGTAATGGAACACTAGTGAGAAGACCTTCTGGTATATTTTACAAATATTGCACTAGTGGTTCAAATTCAGAATTTTGTTCTTAATTACTTTCTCTCTTTTTCTTTTAAATAATAGATAAAATGCAAGTAATGATAATTAAACATTAAAAAGAACTATGGGTGAGAATTGAATGCCCTAATACTTTATTTTGATTATTAAAATTTATATCTTTTATCACAAGCAAACTGTATTATAATGGTTCTATATAGTTGAATATTAATAAGTGATCACATTTCTGCTTAAAGTTTTATTGGTTGTTTTAAATGATTGTTTCTTGTAGATTTTCTAATCTTTACTTATTTTAATAGGAGTCATGGCTTCGAAAGAATTATCTTATTGATTTCAAACACCATTTTATGAGTCATTTTCCATATGCCTTAAAAGAAATAACCAAGCACAAAAGGAAAGAGACAAATAAAAGGTATTGTGATTCTTTCCACTGTATAGACTTGAAAAGCTTTTTAACCTGAAATTACCAGAAGATAATTAGCCTTAAACTGTAACTTTGTAAATCGTGAAGGGTTTATATCTAAATTTTGTGAGATAAAAGTAGAAGTAGTGTGGCTGATCTTGAACAAATAAGTCACTTTAAGTCTTGAGACTTCCGTTTCTTTTAATTTTTAAAAATCTAAAGTGAATATTTTTCACAGAGTATCAAGTTATATGAATAAGAATTTAATAAAATTTGTTGGGGTGATTTATTTGGGAGAGAGGTACCATATGGTCTCTAAACTAGAAAATATCTTAAGGGTCAGCTAGTTCTGTCATTTATATATGAGGAAACTGGTAATGAAATTAATATCAGTCTCAGGAAGAAGAATAATTGGAGAAAAATAGCTTTCTAAAACAGAAAGGTTTATGGATTAGAAGATGGAGTTTAAAATTGTAAGCCTGAAAACTGTTTAAAATGTTCATCTCAAGTGAGAGCAAGTAAATGTAAAAACAAGTTATCTAATAAAATTTGAGAAGCAGGTACAAGCTAGAACGCCAGAAGTGGCAATTCCCCAAATGAGTAAATTCCTGAAGGGGTCTTAGTGTGTCAGATGATTGTTAAATTTATCAAAGCGAAGAAACTACCTGGAGAATCAGTGAGACTCTTTGAGCAGGGTTTAGAGGATATGCTTAAAAGGGACAAGTCTGTGGGAGGCAGATAAGCTTTTGATTTCTTGATTAAATATTTTGGTTGCTTACTATAAGCAAAGTACCATAATAGAGATCATCAGTTGTCTCGTTGTTCTAAGCAATTCATAAAGTTGTTTAAATCAGTCAAAACATAAAATTGGTAAAAGAGTATGTCAGGGAAGAGTCAAGAAACAAACCACAGTAGAGATTTTAACAGCATTTTAAAAAAAAGTTTATTTTGAGAGAGAGTTTGTGCGCATGTATGCACAAACGGGGGAGGGGCAGAGAGAGGGGGACAGAGGATCCAAAGCAGGCTGTGTGCTGACAGCAATGAGACTGCTCAGGAACCGTGAGATCATGACCTAAGCCGAAGTCAGACGTTCAACTGACTGAGCCACCCAGGTGCCCCAAAGAACTGAAAAGGCAAAAAGAAACATAATATGGAGATAGCAACTCAGGAAAGTAGCTACCATCTCTAGAAGTGGGAGGAAAAAGAGAAGAGAGCAAGAAGGTCGGAGGAAATGCTTTGTGGCACCAGAACTATGACCCCTGGGAAAGCGGTTTGCTTTCATTGTGCAAGAATGTTTTTGCCGCCTGAAGAGGGTCCTCGAGCTGGGGCCCAAAACTTTCCTAAGGAAAAGAAGTCTGGTGCTTCTTCGGGTAGCGATGATGCTGGTTTTGTGTCACAAAAACTGCAAACTGGATTCAACTGTGGCTACTAGAATAAACTGCTGCTGGCGTAAGGAAGAGTTGTTGAGGTGAATTGGCAGCAAAAGGGAACAAAAACAGGACTAGGAAGCAAACAGAACACTCTTCCATCATCCTCCTAAAGCTTTGTAGTCTCTTGCTAGTACCCCTTTATTGACAAAGCTTATAACAAGAAGCCAGCTGCAAAGGAAAAATGTGGCCTAGAGTCCCAGCTCTAGGATGACAAAACAGAGTGTAGATGCATGGGTTTGAAGCTTAGAAACAATAATGCAGTAACCGGAAGGAGGAAAACGTAATCGTATGTAACAGAAGGCAGTTTATGTAAGGGGAATTAAATAATTAACAAGTGCTATAGGAATTTATAGGAAGAGAAAGATCCTTTCTTTGATAATGAACAGATAAAGCTATATTGAAAAGTAGTATTTGAACATTGATAAGACTTCAGCAGGCAGAAATGAAGCAAGGGATGAGAAATTATACTAATTAGAGGAGGTAGCATGTAAGAAAACTATAGGATTAGGTAGTGGAGAGCATGGGACAGATCTGGATCAAATCTGGTTTCTGCCATTCACTAGCCTTGATGCTGAGAGATGTTCCTTGTCTGTGGAGATCAGTGCCAAAAGGTCAAGGCTGAAAGATAAATGAAGACTTTTGGTTAGATCAAAACTATGTTTTTGAAAGATTAATGAATTTCTGGAGTTGGAGGGGACAGACAGTCAAATAGGTAGCTACTTTCTTGATAAGGTATTAGGCTCCCCACTTCCCACCCCTCAAGAAACTATTTCTTAATAGAGCAAAACTTAAATCTGGTCCACAGATAAGCTTCAGAAAGTCCTAGAACTCTTGAACAGTTTTATGTGTATGTATTTTTTCTGATAAGAGCTTCCATACATAATTTTCATCAAAATGAGATTAAGTAGTGGTTAGGAAGTTTGGAATTTAGTAGACTATTAAATGTAAGTAAATTATCCAGGAGTGTGTGGGTGTGCTGTCATCATTCAGAACATGTGTTGAACGCTTAACATGGGTAAGACACTTACTGTACTATGTGCCGAGCATTTTGGGGTAGAGGTGATGCTTTGGAGTACAATCTAATGGGGGAGATGTTTATTTCTGATTGTTTAATCTGTGACCAACTGTGATAAAGGTAAAAAGAAATTTTTTTTTTTTACATTTATTTATTTTTGAGAGAGAGAAACAGAGCAAAAGTGGGGGAGGCCAGAGAGAGAATGAGACACAATCCGAAGAAGGCTCCAGGCTCTGAGCTGTCAGCACAGACCCTGATGCAGGACTGAACTCACAGCCTGTGAGATCATGACTGGAACAAAGTCGGATGCTTAACCGACTCAGCTACTCAGATGCCTTTGTGATAAAGTTAATGAAGGAAGAGTTTAGGGTAATATGAGAGTATATAATGAGCTTATCCTGAACTTTTAAGAGGGAGTAGAGTTATAGGGAAGGCTTCCCTGATGAAATGATTTGTACCAAGATATAAAAGGTAAAAAAGAGTTAATTTTATGAAGAAGTTGAGATGATGAAATTGTGGAATATTTTTTTAAGATTTTATTTGCTTAAAAAATTTTTTTTGATAGCTATTTTTGAGAGACAGAGCATGAGCAGGGAGGAGCAGAGAGAGAGGGGGGAAGATACAGAATCTGAGGCAGACCCCAGTCTCTGAGCTGTCAGTACAGAGCCCAGTACAGGGTTTGAACTCATGAACTGCCAGATCATGAGTTGAGCTGAAGTCAGAGCTTAACTGACTGAGCCACCCAGGTGCCCCCCAAATTGTGGAAATTTTAAAATTAAATTAAATTTTATTTCATCACAACAAGTGTACTCTTTAATCCCCATCCCTTATTTAACTGATTCCATTACCCAGCTCCCCACTGGTAACCATCAGTCTCTGTCGTTAAGAGTCTATTTCTAGGTTTGTTTCTCTCCCTCTCTTTTTATTTTTTTGCTGCTGTTGTTTTTGTTGTTGCTCCTTTGTTTTTTGTATTTGCTCCTAAGTTTTTCCACATGTGAGTGAGATCATATGGTATTTGTCTTTCTCTCACTTATTTTACTTAGCATTATCCTCTTCAGTTCTGTCCATGTTGTTGCAAATGACAAGATTTCATTCTTTTTTATGGCTAAATAATATTCCCTCTGTGTGTGTGTGTGTGTGTGTGTGTGTGTCTATGTACATGTACAATACCTTCTTTATCCTTTCATCTTTAAATGGACACTTGGACTGCTTCCATAGTTTGGCTATTATAAATAATGCTGCAGTAAACATATGGGTGCATGTATCCCTTTGAATTAGTGGTTTTGTATTTTTGAGGTAAATACCCAGGAGTATGATTCCTGGATCATAGGGTAGTTCTATTTTTATTTTTTTGTTTTTAAGTAGGCTTCATACCCAGTGTGGAGCCCATTGTGGGACTTGAACTCACAACCCCAAGATCAAGACCTGAGCTGGGATCAAGAGTCTGACACTGACTGAGCCACCCAGGCACCCTTATTTTTAGTTTTTTAAGGAACCTCCATACTGTTTTCCCCAGTGGTTGTACCAATTTGCATTCCCACCAGTGGTGCATGAGTGTTCCTTTTTCTTCACATCCTTGTCAGCACTTGTGTCTTCTGTTTTTGATTTTAGCCATTCTGATAGTTGTGAAGCGATACCACATTGTAGTTTTGATTTGCATTTCCTTGTTCATGAGTGATGAGCATCTTTTCATGTGTCTGTTGGCCATTGGCTCTCTGTATGTCTTCTTTGGAGAGATGTCAGTTCATACCTTCTCATTTTAAATTGGATTATTTGTTTTTAAGGTATTGAGTTGTATCAGTCTTTTATATATTTTAGCTACTAACCCTTTATTGAATGTCATTTGCAAATGTCTTCTCCCATTATGTAGATTGCTATTTAGTTTTGTTGATTGTTTCCATTCTGTGCAGAAGTTTTTTATTTTGATGTAGTCCCAGTAGTTTACTTTTGCTTTTATTTCACTTGTCTCAGGAGAACTATCTAGAAAAATGTTGCTAAGGCCAGTGTCAGATTATTGCCTGTGCTCTTGTCAAGGATTTTTATGGTATCAGGTCTCACATAGGTCTTGAATACATTTTGAATTTGTTTTTGTATGTGGTATGAGGAAGTTCTCAAGTTTCATTCTTTTTGCATGTAGCTATCCAGTTTTCCCAATACCATTTGTTGAGGAGATGTTTTTTCTATTGTATATTCATTTTTCTTCTGTCCAAGATTAATTGGCCATATAATTGTGAGTTTATTTCTGGACTTTCTATCCTACCCGTCGGAACTGCATGTCTGTGCCAGTACCATATGTTTTAGTTACCACTGCTTTGTAATAAACTGGAAATCTGGAATTGTTGTGATATTCCAGTTTTGTTTTTCTTGATTGATTTGGCTATTCAAGGGGTTTTGTAGCTCTGTACACATTTTAGGATTGTTCTGTGAAAAATGCTATTGGCATTTTGATAGGGGTTGCATTAAATGTATAGGTTGCTTTGGGTAATAGAGACATTTTAACAATATTTGTTCTTCCAACCCATGAGCATGGAATGTTTTTCCATTTCTTTGTGTCATCATTTTCTTTCATCAGGTTTAAAAAAAATTTTCAGAGTGTAGGTCTTTCACCTCTGGTTAAGTTTATTACTAGATCTTTTACTGTTTTTGGTGCAGTTGTAAATGGGATTGTCTTAATTTCACTTTTTGCTTGTTCCATTATTAGTGTATAAGAATGCAACAGATTTTTGTACGTTGATTTTGTGTCCTGTGACTTTACTGAATTTATCAGTTCTAGTATTTTGGTGGAGAATTTTGTGTTTTCTGTGTGTACTATTATGTCATTTGTAAATAGAATTTTACTTCTTCCTTACCAATTTGGATGTCTTTTTAAAAATTTCTTTATGTTGTCTAATTGCTATGTCTAGTACTTCCAGTGCTATGTTGAATAAAAGTGGTGACAGTGGACATTCTTATCTTGTTCCTGACCTCAAGGGAAAAGCTCTCAGGTTTTCTACCATTGAGTATAATGTTGGCTCTGGGTTTTATTATTTTGAGCTATGTTCCTTCTAGACCTGCTCTGCAAAGGGTTTTTATCATGAATGGATGTAGTACTTTGTCAGATGCTTTTTCTGCATCTGTTGAAATGATCATATATATGGTTTGTATTCCTTCTCTTACTGATGTAATGTATGACGTTCATTGTTTTGCAAATTTTTTTGATGTTTATTTTTGAGAGAGACAGAGCATGAGTGGGGAAGGGGCAGAGAGAGAGAGGGAGACACAGAACCCAAAGCAGGCTCAAACCCATGAATCATGAGTTCATGACCTGAGCTGAAGTTTGGCACTTAAAATGACTGAGTCACCCAGGTGCCCTGATTGTTTTGCAAATGTTAAACTGCCTTTGCATCCTGGAAGTAAATCTCACTTGATCATAGTATATACTTTTTAAATATTTTTTGATTTGATTTGCTAATATTTTGTTGAGGATATTTGCATGTGTAAGAGATACTGGCACACATATATATATATGCCAAAAAGTATACCAAAGTATATATATATATATTATATTTTTTGGCTTTATCTGGTTTTGAGATCAGGGTAATATTGGCCTCATTGAATGAATTTGGAAATTTACCTTTTGTATTTTTTGGAATAGTTTTGAGAAAGAGTATTCACTCTTCTTTAAATGTTTGCTAGAATCTGCCTTTGAAGCCATTGGTCCTGGACTTTTGTTTGTTGGGAGGTTTTGGATTACTGATTGAATTCCATTGCTGGTAATTGGTTTGATCAAATTTTCTTTCTTCCTGCTTTAGTTTTGGTAGGTTATATTTCTAGGAATTTAACCATTTCTTCTAAGTTGTCCAGTTTGTTGGCATATATGTTTTCATAGTATTCTGTTTCAGCTGTTTGTATTTCCAGGGTGTTGGTTGTTATTTCTCCTTTTTTAAAATAATTGTATTTGGGTCTTCTCTCTCTCTCTTTTTTGATGAGTCTTGCTAGAGGTTTATCAATTTTTGTTGATTTTTTTCGAGGAGCCAGTTCCTGGTTTCATACATATGTTCTTTATTTTCTAAATTTCTATATCATTTATTTTCTGCTCTAATCTTTATTTCTTTATATTTTTTTTCCTTTTGATGGCTTTGGGTTCTGTTCTTCTTGTGGCTTCTTTAGGTGTAAGATTAGTTTGCTTATTTGAGGTTTTTCTTCTTGAGGTAGACCTGTGTTGCTATAACTTTTTTTTTTTAATTTTTTAAAACCTAAAAAAAATTTTTTAATGTTTCTTTTTTGAGAGAGAGACACAGGAGCATGAGCAGGGGAAGGTACAGAGAGAGAGGGCAGCACAGAATCTGAAGCAGGCTCCAGGCTCCAGGCTGTCAGCACAGAACCCTGCGTGGGGGTTGAACCCACGAACCATGAGATCTTGACCTGAGCTGAAGTTGGGATGCTTAACCAACTGAGCCATCTAGGCGCCCCTATATAAACTTCTTTCTTAAAACCAGTTTTTGCTACATTCCAAAGATTTTGGATTGTTTCTTCATTTTCATGTAATTTTTGATGTCCTCTGATTTCTTGGTTGACCGGTTCATTGTTTAACAGCGTGTTATTATAATTTTAAAAATAAATTTGTTCCTTTTTTTTTTTAAGTGTTTATTCTTGAGAGAGAGATTGAGCATGAGTGGGTAAGGGGCAGAATGAGAGGAAGACACGGAATCCAAAGCAGGCTCTAGTCTCTCAGCTGTCAGCACAGAGCCCAATGTGGGGCTTGAACCCACGAACTGTGAGATCATGACCTGAGCTGAAGTGGGACACTTACTTAACTGACTGAGCCACCCAGGCGCCCCTAACAGCATGATATTGACCTCCATGTAATTGTGCTCTTTTCAGATTTTTTTCTTGTGGTTCAGTAATAGTTTCATAGCATTGTGGTCAGAAAAGATGTACATAGAACTTTGACTTTTTTTTTTTTAATTTGTTGAGACTTGTTTTGTGGCCTAATATGTGGTCTGTTCTGGAAAATGTTCTGTGTGGACTTAGAAAAAATTGTGTATTCTGCTGTTTTAAGATAGAATGTTCAGAATATGTTAAATCCATCTGGTGTAGGGTTTCATTCAAAGCCACTACTTCCTTATTGATTTTCTGTTCGGATGACCTGTCCATTGATGTAAGTGGGCTTTTTTTTTTTTTTTTAAATTTATTTTTGAGAGACAGAGACAGCACACTAGTGGGGGAGGGGCAGAGAGAGGGGGAGACACAGAATCTGAAGCAGGCTCCAAGCTCTGAGCCGTTAGCAGAGCCTGCCACGGGGCTCGAACCCATGAACCATGAGATGATGACCTGAGCTGAAGTCGGACACTTAACCGACTGAGCCACCCGGGTGCCCCATAAGTGCTTTTAAAGTCCCTTATTATTATTGTATTACTATCGATTATTTCTTTTATGCTTGTTATTAATTGTTTTACGTATCCGACTGAGCCACCCAGGTGCCCCATAAGTGCTTTTAAAGTCCCTTATTATTATTGTGTTACTATCGGTTATTTCTTTTATGCTTGTTATTAACTGTTTTACGTATTTGGGTGCTCCGATGTTGGGTGTGTAAATACTTAATAATTTTTATATCCTCTTGTTGGATTGCTCCCTTTATCATTACAATTTTTGACTCTTGTTATAGTCTTTGTTTTAAAGTCTGTTTTGTTCAGTATAAGTATTGCTACCTTGGTTTTCTTTTGACATCCATTTGCATGATAAATATTTCTTCATCCCTTTACTTTCAATCTATACATGTTTTTAGATCTGAAATGAGTCTTTTGTAGGCAGCAAATAGATAGGTCTTGTTTTTTTAATCCACTCTGTCACCGTGTCTTTTGATTGGAGCATTTAGTCCCATTTGCATTCAAAGTAATATTGAATAGATGTGTACTTTTTGCCTTTTTGTTACTTGCTTTATGGTTGTTCCTGTAGATGTTCTCTGATCCTTTTTCTTCTCTTGCTCTCTTTCATGATTTGTTGCTTTCTTTAGTGATGTACTTGGATTCTTTTCTCTTTATTCTTTGCGTATCTATTGCTGATGTTTGATATTTGGTTATCATTCTTGCGCATCTTCATATAGATAACAGTCTATAGTAAGTTGATTATTGCTTAAGTTTATACCTGTTATTTACTCCTCTTCTTCCCATGTTGTAGGTATATGATTTCATATTTTATATCGTTCTATTTTATGAATCCCTCAACTGAATATTTACAAATATATTCTTTTTGCTTATGTGTTTTCTACTCTTTGTACTCTCACTTATGGTCTTCCTTCCCATTCAAGGCCCCCTTTAGTATTTTTTGTAGGGCTGGTTTAGTGGTCGAAAGCTCCTTTAGTTTTCCTCTAAGAAGCTCTGTTTCTCCTATTCTGGATAGAGTATTCTTGGCCACAGATTTTTCCTTTTCAGCACGTTGAATATATCCTGCTGTACTCCTTTCTGTGAAGTTTCTCCTGAAAAATCCACTGATATCCCTGTAGGGTTTCACTTGTATGTAACTATCTTCCTTTCTCATTCTCCTTTTAAAATTTTGTCTTTATCACTACTTTCTGCCATTTTAATTACTGTGTGTGTTGGTGTGGACGGCCCTGGTTTGAATTTTTTGGAGGAGGAAAAGGAGGGGGTTCTCTGTGCTTCCTGGATCTGGATCTCTGTTCTTTCCCCCAGTTAGGGAAGTTTTCAGCTATTATTTCTTCAAATTTTTTGCCCACTTGTCTCCTCTTTTGAGCTCCCTATAATGCAGGTGTTATGCTGGATGGAGTCACTGAGTTCCCTAAGACTGTTCTCAATTTGCAGAAGTTTCTTTCCTCTTATTTGCTCAGCTTGTTTACCTTCCATTAATCTGTCTTCCAGGTCGTCCATTCATTCCTTTGCTTCATCTAGCTGATATTTATTCCATCCAGTGTGTTTTAAATTTCATTTTCTGTGTTTTAAAAAAAATTTTTTTTATAGTTGGGGCGCCTGGGTGGCTTAGTCGGTTAAGCGTCCGACTTTCGCTTAGGTCATGATCTCGCGGTTCGTGGGTTCGAGCCCCGCGTCGGGCTCTGTGCTGACTGCCAGCTCAGAGCCTGGAGCCTGTTTCAGTCTGTGACTCCCTCTCTCTCTGACCCTCCCCTGCTCACGCTGTCTCTCTCTCTCTCTAGAAATAAAAAAACATTAAAAAAAAAAATTTTTTTTATAGTTTATTTATTTTTGAGACCGCATGAGTGGGGGAGGGGCAGAGAGAGGGGGAGACACAGGATCTGAAATTGGCTCCAGGCTTTGAGCTAGCTGTCAGCACAGAGCCTGATGTGGGGCTCGAACCCACGAACCGTGAGATCTCACCTGGACTGAAGTCTGATGCTTAACCGACTGAACCACCCAGGCACCGCTGTTTTCTCTCTTCTTGATCTCTGATTAATTCTTTTTAGTCTTTGTGTTGACAGTCTCACTGATGTCTTCCATCCAAGACATGGATGTCTTGTCAGTCAACAACATCTTTTCTCCAGTCCAACATCTTTTTTTTTTTTTTCAAGTAAGCTTCACTGTCCATTGCCAAGTCCAGTATGGGGCTTGAACTCACGACCCTGAGATAAAGACCTGAGCAGAGATCTAGAGTCAGATGCTTAACCAGCTGACCCACTCAGGTGCCCTTCTCCTGTATCTTAAATTCTCTGTCAGGCATATTATATTTGTTTCACTTTGGTCTCTTGCTGTGGTTTGATCCTGGCCTTTCATTTGGGAGATGTTTGTCTCCTCATTTTGTCTGACTTCCTAAGTCTGTTTCTGTGTGTTAGGAAAGTCAGCTGTTTTATTTTGCTCTTAACATAACAGTCTCATAACGAAGAGGTCCTGTAGTGCCCTGCAGTGCAGTGTCCCCTGTTTGCCAAGGCATGGTGCTTTAAGAGAATGTCTCCTATGTGTTTTGTGTGGGCTCTCCTTTTGAGTCTTGGCCTCTTTTTCCTTCAGTGTAGTTTACAGAGGCTTTCTTTGCCTATTGTGTACAGTGTTTGGTCCTTGGCAGGGGTCGGACACTATTTATTTGTTTAAATGTTTATTTGTTTTAGAGAGAGAGAGAGTAGGGGAGGGGCAGAGAGAGACAGGGAGACAGAATCCAAAAGCAGGCTCCAGGCTCAGAGCTCTTAGCACAGAGCCCAACATGGGACCCTAACCCATGAACTGTGAGAAAATGACAAGAGCCAAAGTTGGATGTTCAACCAGCTGAGCCAGCTAGGTGCCCCTGGGTGGGACACATTTTAATAAGGGGTTTAGTGGTCTGCTTATGAAAGGAGACCTGCCCCTACTGCTCCCACAACTGAGGTCCTGCAAAACATGAGTGTCAGGAGATGTGCCATTGTGTCAGGCAGGAGGTGTGGCATTGGCAGAGTTAGTGTTGGGCTTCTTGGGGAAGGGCCTGTGATGCTAGGACTCAGGCCTACATGCGACTGGGAAGAACAAGTCTGCTGAATTGCCGTGGGTTGGTGGGGACGTGTTGGATATGGTGGAGGGTGTGGGATGTTTTGGCAGGGGTGGGGTGTAAGGAGGCTTGGCAAATTAGGTTAGGAGTGGTAGCACTGGGGTGTTTCCCACTGTAGCACTGGTGGCTGTTTATAGTGAAGGGAGAAGGGGGAAATGACCCCTGCCAGGTCCTTAGTTCCTGGAGGGCTCTCCCTGTAGTCTCTGCCTGTGGGCCTCACTTTGAGATGAGCAAATTGGCTTTGAGATGAGCAAATTGGCTTTGAGATGAGCAAATTGGCTTTGAGATGAACGGATCACAGATCACTCTCCCTCTTGCAGTTGCTGGATTCTATGCTGTATTTGCAGAGGCTTTTTGTCCTGCTTCCTTTTATCCCAGGAACTCTGCTTCCTAATGTCTTCTGGGCTTTCTCAGAGCCAAGTTAGCTGATTTTTTTAAAATTTCAGGCTTTAAGTCACGCTTGTTTTTGAGAATCAGAAAATTCAGCCCCTCTCATTTTCAGAGGCACATATTTCAGAGATTCATCGTCCCTGTTCAAGGGCTCCCCTATGTGAAAGTCTGTTTTCTGCCCTTCTCTATGCCACCATCTCCCTCTCCATTGGGTCAAACAGCTATGGTCCATTTTGCTTTCAGACTGTGCCCTTCCTATCTTCTTTAATATGTCCCCTTCCCTCCCTTTAGTTGTGGAATTTGTTCTGCCAATCTTTGGGTGGTTTCCTAGGTAATTTACACTGATATGGGTGTTATTTAGTTGTATCTGTGGGAGGAGGCAAGCTTGGGGTCCTCCTACTCTGCCATTTTCCCAGCCAACTTTGCAGTTGTGGAATTTTTAGCAAAAATAGATTGGCACTATAACCAGTTTATTCTTCGTAAGATTCCCCAGGGATTCATTTTTAGGGATTCTGGGCTGCTCTTTTACTTTCATAAGGAGCTGCATTGAATACTTAGCAGATAAACTGTGGAGGGTAGCAAAAATTAAAGTTAGGGAAAACAGCATTGGCTTTGGCCACTTGTATTCATTATTTTTCATATAGCTCCAGTTAATTTTTTACCCGATGTCTAAATTTTTTTATCTTTGGTTCACATACAAAAGATAGTATTGATTTTTATTGTGATAAAATATACATAAAATGAAACTTGACCTTTTAAGAAAATATTTGTTTATTTTGAGAGAGACCACGCATGTGCAGGTCAGAGAGGGACCGGGAGAGAAGGGGGCAGAGAATCCCAAGCAGGCTCTGTGCTGTGAGCACAGAGGCCCCTATGGGGCTTGATTTCATTAATTTTGAGATTATGACCTGAGCCAAAGTTGGACACTTAACCGGACTGAACCTCCTAGGTGCCCCTTTATGTTTTTAACTTAATCACTTTTATGTGTAGGGTTCAGTAGTATTAAGTATATTTACAATGTTATGCAGCCATCACCATCACCATTTCGAGAAGTTTTCCCAGATTCAAAGTCTGTACCTGTTAAAAAAAAAACAAAAAACAAAACAACTCACCGTTGTCCCCTACCACCAGCTCTTGGGAACCACTGTTCCACTTTTTGTCTCTAATTTGACTCTTCTAGGTATTTCATATAGGTAGAATCATAAAGTATTTTTCCTTTTGTGTCTGGTTAATTTCACTTAGGATAATGTCTTCAGGGTTCATCCATATTGTAGCATGTACCAGCATTTCATTCCTTGTTTAAGTAGATTTTATTTTTTGGAACAGTTTTAGTTTCATAGTAAAATTGAGCAGAAAGTACATACAGAACTGTCATGTACTCCTGCTTCCAGAAATGCATAGCCTTTCTTCCATCCTGAACCAGAGTTTTACGTTTGTTAGAATCTATGAACATACATCGACACACCTCAGATCCATAGTTCACCTTAGGATTCCCTGCTGAGACTACAAATTCTGAGATTGACAACTGTATAATGACTCTGTCTCTGCCACATTAGTATCATATAGGATAGTTTCACTGCCCTAAAAATCCTGTTCTCTGCCTATTCATCCCTCCCCCATGTTTTTTTTTTAAGAGTTGATAGCTCTTTTTATGTTTATGTATGTATTTTTGAGAGAGAGAGAGAGCCAACGCTAGCTAGCGTGTGCAGGTGGGGGAGGGGCAGAGAGAGAGGGAGACACAGAATCTGAAGCAGGCTCCAGGCTCCAAGCTGTCTGCGCAGGCGCAGCTCAAATCCAAGAGCCTAACCTAGTTGGGAGATCATGACCTGAGCTGTAGTCAGATGCTCAGTGAGCCACCCAAGCACCCTGATAGCTCTTTTTAGTGCTAATTAATGTTCTATTGTATGGGTAGGTCACAGTTTATGTATGCACTCCCCTACTTGCTGAAGGATCTTTTGGTTGCTTCCATGTTTTCCTTTTTAAGGCTAAATAATACTCCACTGTATGTATATACCATATTTTGTTTATCCATTCATCTGTTAATGGACATTTGTATGATTTCCACCTTTTGGTTACTGGGAATAATGCTCTTGTAAACATTGGTCTTCAGATATCCATTTGAGTTCCTGCTTTCAATTCTTTCATGTATATCAATGGATATAATTTTATCATTAAAAATACTGACCTTTTAAACATGCAATGTAGTCATCTTTAGGAAAATTTTTTTTTTGCTCAGTGTATGAACCTATTTGGTGATTGTTTTAACACGGTAGTTCTAATATGTACTGGGAACAGATACTATAATTGAACTAACATAAGTTCATTCCTTGGTCAGTTATCGATATGCAGTGGTTACACAAAGGAAACTATTTGCTGTAAATAAGGAGATCATGGGGAATAGCTTCCACATCCATGACTCCCTGAATATGGGTGAGTGAGTTCTTTTTATTTGGGGTTTAGGAAGACTATTCAGAAAAGGGAGCTTTGTCATTGCATGTACAGGCAGGCAAAAATTTGTGCAAACATTTAGAAAACATGCCTTTACATGTATGCTGTGCCCCTCCTAGGATGGAGGTCTTAACATTACAATGAAGCAGTGGTAACCATCTGACAAGGGGAAAAGACTTGAGGCAAGCTCTGAAGATCTAAACTGGATGGGTTCTTGAGTTCCTTATCTCCAGTGAGAATTTGGAACCTTGCTTACTTTTGAAACAGCACTGGGAGTTTTATCACTGACTTATTGTCTCTGATATGGTTAGTTTATTTATTGGCATGTTAGAGACTGTCAGATTTTGCATTCCTTTATATCCTTAACTGCTGAAGTTTTTGCATTTCTTTGTACTTCCAGGAAGTTCTGTAAAAAGTATGCTTAGGCTTAGTAGAACCAGCAGGGCATAGATCACAGAAACTAGCTAAGGGCCCAAAATTACTTATGTCCTGAAAACTTTTCTTCTATTTGGGTCCCCAAATCTTTCTGTTCACAATGCAGCTAAGTCTTGTCTTTGGTCTACCAGTCAGCTTGTGAGAGCAGAAGTTCACTGCTGCCTGGAGTCGTCTACTAGTTGGGAAGATTTTCTAGTATGTTGGGAAAATTAGTTTATTTTTTGAGAGGGAGAGCTTTGATTTGGCAAGTTGTGATTAAGTGACAGTTTGGTTGTTCAGAATTTATTGCAAAGGGTATTAGAAAAGATTGGTTTTCTGCTTATGGTAATGACATGGATTTTCTATGTTTATGGTCTTCATTTTTTTATATATCTGTTTCCATCTGGGATAATTTAGGATCTGCTGGAGGTTATTTTTGTTTGTTTTCTCTAAAAATAATATATTTTTCATTTCTAAAAAGTGTTCTAGCAGATTTCTTCTTTGAGCACACTGACAATAAATAACACTTTACTGTCTGCAGATTTTCATTTCTCTGTTAAGAAGTCAGCTATGAGTCTAACTGTTGATAATTTTAAAGCTTTCTATTCACACTCGCCTAGATTTTTCTTTTTGTTTTCTGCAGTTTCACAATGATGTATTCAGGTGGATTTAATTTTTTTTTTTATATTCTCCTTGGGATTCAGTGAACTTCATTCTGAAGTCTTGAATCTTGAATGAAATATCTTTAGGGGCGCCTGGGTGGCTTAGTCGGTTAAGCGTCCGACTTTCGCTTAGGTCATGATGTCGCGGTTTGTGGGTTCGAGCCCCGCGTCGGGCTCTGTGCTGACTGCCAGCTCAGAGCCTGGAGCCTGTTTCAGTCTGTGACTCCCTCTCTCTCTGACCCTCCCCTGCTCACGCTGTCTCTCTCTCTCCTAGAAATAAATAAAACATTAAAAAAAAATTTTTTTTTAAAGAAATATCTTTAACAGATCTGATAAATTCTCTTTAAAAAAATTGCTGCAGTCCCGTTTTTCTCCTTTCCTGTAGCAACTGATTAAATATATTAAAATGTTAGGTCTACTTACTGACAAAGTTTTTTTAATAAATTTTTTTAATAGATGTACTTTTCTCTTTCTCCTTTTTAAATTTTAATTTTTTTTATTGGGGTGGGGAGTGGGCATAGAAAGAGGAAGAGAGGATCCCAAGCAGTCTCCACACTGTCAGCACAGAGCCTGACACAGGTTTTGTTTTTTTTTTTTTCTACTTGATAGTTGGTATATTATGTTCTTTTTTTTTTTTTTTACAAATACTTTATTGTCAAATTAGTTTCCACATAACACCCAGTGCTCATCCCCACAAGTGTCCTCCTCCATGCCCATCCCTCCCTCCCCCCCACATCCATCAGTCCTCAGTTTTTGTCAGCATTCAAGAGTCTCATGGTTTGCCTCTCTCCCTTTCCCCCACCATTTCCCCCTTCTTCTCCCCCTTGGTCCTCTGTTAAGTTCCTCCTAATCCTCCTATACGTGCACACATATGATATTTGTCCTTCTCTGCCTGACTTATTTCGCTCAGCATAACGCCCTCCAGGTCCATCCATGTTGCTACACATGGCCAGATTTCATTGTTTCTCATTGCCATGTAGTATTGCGTGGTATAGACAAACCACATCTTCTTGATCCATTCATCTGTTGATGGACACTTAGGCTCTTTCCATGTTTTAGCTATTGTGGAGAGTGCTGCTATGAACATTGGGGTACATGTGCTCCTATGCCTCAGCATTTCTGTATCCCTTGGGTAAATTCCTAGCAGTGCTATTGCTGGGTCATAGGGGAGTTCTATTGTTAGTTTCCTTAGGAACCTCCACACTGTTTTCCAGAGGGGCTGTACCAGTTTACATTCCCACCAACAGTGTAGGAGGGTGCCTTAGCGGGTTTACTCTTATGTCATTTGCCTAAAACAGCAGTTCTCAAAGTGTAGTCTGTAATCTCTGGGGTCTACAAGGCCAGAACTATTTTCACAACTATATGATTAAGATGTTATTTGTCTTTTTGATTGTTCTGACATTTGCACTGATAATACAAAAGCAGTGGTGGGTAGGACTTCCAGTATCTTAGCATGAATTAGGGCAATGGCACCAACTGTACTAGTAAACCATTGAATAAAAATATTCTTCACCACCATGCACTCACTTAAAAATGTCCTTAATGAAGCAGTAAAAACTGCTAATTTTATTAAGTCCTGACCCTTGAGAACACATTTTTTTCATATTTAGTGTGGTAGAATAGGGGAAGCGTGTGTTAAGTAATTTGGATGCATACCACAGGATGATGATTGTCTCAGGGAAATACACTTTTGTGATTATTCTCAGGAGTATTTTCCTGTGATGGACATAATTTTCACTTGAAAGAATGACTACCAGGCGAACTATGGTTATTCAGACTTTGATATTTGGCAGTTATTTTCTCAAAATGAATAAAGAGCCTGTCAATTCCAAGAAAACAACTGGCAATATTTGTGCCAGTGACAAAATTTGAGCTTGTTTCTAACCAAAATTAGAATTTTGGAGAACCACCCTCATGCTTGATTAATAATTTTAGTGCCTTTAGCCTCTGTGACTCTTTGTAATCTGGTTCCATTTTACCTTTCCAGCTCGTTTGCCATTCCTAGCCCTACATTTGATGTACCAGATTTCTTTTATATCCCCTCCCATGTATTTGTGATTCTTTATTACTGTGTCTTTGCTCATGCTTGATCTAGGGTTAACCTTTTCCTTTAAAAAAGTATGAGAGATTTTTTACTTTAATTAACTTTTCATTTTTCTAAACATGGAACTAAATAGGCTCTGCGGTTGAATATATTGTATTCTGAAATAGATATTTATATTATAAGCTGCAATTCTTTTTATTAAAGTATTTGATTTGAGGTTTTTTTGAAATATCTTTCCAAGTTTGAAAGAAATGTGTTTTATTTGGCTACAAAAAATGATTTTCATGCGTATCATATAAGTTGATTCAGAACAGTGCTTATCTGGACCAGTCTCCTTATGTCACACATATGGAAATTTTGGCCAGGAGAAATTAATGATTACGTTGATGAGGTAGAAATAGAATCAAATTCTGTGGCCTACATCCAAATCTAAGTATCTGTTTTTAAAAAATCTTCAAGCATGTTGGGGTTCTCAAGTCTTATCTCCAAATTGCATTTAGGATTACCAAGCTTTGTTATAAAGACCTTCCCCTTTTTTGCGAAGAGCAACTTGGGTAATTAACTGAGCAAGATACACTGTAATGCATGTCTTATTAACAACTTTAATTCCATAAGGAATGGTTTATTAACAAAACAGTGGCCTAAACCTTGTCTCCATACCAGTCTTGGCAGTTTACTTTAGAAGGAAATATTTTTTGACCCATTGATAGATTATTTTTAAGTATTCTAAGTGAAACATAGTAGATAGACATAAGACGTTATAGATGTGTTTGTCTTTGTTTGTTTTTAGCATCAAGCATTGCACGATTCTCTCCAATAATGTAGATCATCTCTTATTGAATTTAACACTGTCTGATATCATGGTATCCTTGGCAAATGCCTCGACTTTACAGAAGGATTCCAATTGGATAGAAATGATAAGGAAATTTGTGACAAAGACCCTTGAAGATGGCTTTAGGCTAAATAGTAAGCAGCTGAACAGATTGCTTGGAGTATCATGGAGATTAATGCAGATACAACCTAGTAGAGGTAGGTGTTACTCCTTTGTCCTAATTTAAGAGAGGAACTCTTATGCATGCTCTTAGGGTCTAGCTTTGAATTGATGACTTTGAAACATTTCGTGTAGTCCAGTTAATTACATTCCAAGACCTAAAAGTAGCTAGTATAAAAAGGACTATCTCCTTGAACACTGAAATCCTTAACACTCAGGGCATCTTTTTCTCAAGTGAGTAGGTTTGCTCTGAAGCAATATGATAAAATTTCTAGTAGATTACAGACTGGAGTTAAAGGAGGTAGGTATTACTTTGGAAATGCCATTGAGCCTAATGATTAAAAAATAAACTTTTCTGGTCTAGTTTGATTAGAAATTGAGCACTTTTTCTTTTTATCCATATAGAATGAATCCTGCCTGTCTCTACCTTTCTTCTAGCCTGAAGTTATATCACATTAAGTCCATTTTTAGTATGATTTACAGATTCTTTTCATTTAAAAACAAAGCTTTCCTGTTTGGTTCCCATCTTAGTCATCTTTCTAATATCTTGGTTTTTGTCATCATTACAAATAGGTTTGTTGTCCCTTCCAAAAATTACAGTGTATTCTCTAGTTGCACTCTGACTTTTATATTAAGTCATTACTGTAGGACCTCAGTGATAGTTATTAGTTTGTGACTAAGATCTGCTTTGTAATAGGAACAAAGTGCTACTGTGTTTTTCAAGGAATTTGGGAGTCCGTGAAAAAACATTTTTGATTAATATACAGTTGTTTTTGTTTTTAGAGGCTACAGAGTCTCTCATCAAGGCAGTTTATACATTGTATCAGCAGCGAGGCCTTCTCCTTCCAGTTCGGACTTTGTTACTAAAGTTTTTCAGTAAAATCTATCAAAAAGAAGAACTGAGATCTTACAGAGTCAGGTAAAGTTTCATTTACTTTATCTTTCTTTTTTTTGTGGAGTTATTTTCTAGTCTGTGGCAATAGAGTAATTAAAATCTTTGGAGATGTTCATTCTTTTTATCTTGTTTGGTTGCATATAAGTAAGAAAAGATACAAAATTGTATATAGAAGCACGCATAGTAGTCCCAGTAATCTTTGTGTGACCACCAAGCAGATAAAAGCCTCTTTGAACTTATATTTCCACTTGTCCACTTAAAATTTACAATCAGTTGGGGTAACCTGTGGCAGCTTTTTTTTTTTTCCTCTCCGTAAATACTATGAAGGTTGAACCACTAGCCGTTAGTGGCATATTGGGGCATATGGTGTGAATGAGGACAATAGAAGATGAGAAGGTTTCGGGCTTTGTTTGATGCTATCGGGTGAGATGGACAGCACAGAGAGTAGACTAAGGAATTAATTTTTTTGATATGGTGAATTAGAGGTATATTTTGGATAGTCAGGAAGAATATGTTTAGGTGGAAGATAAGGATTGGGGATACCTGAGCACACATAGGTAGTTGTTGAAACATATTTGAGTCTTTAGTACAAGCTGGGTGCTTTTCATAATTTATGTAAATCTCACATTTCTACTTTGAGGTGTAGGTATTGTTACTTTCATTTTATAGGAGGAAATTGAAGCTTAGGTTAAATAAATTGATGAGTGTCCTATAATTAGTGTGAAATAGAGCTGAGACTTAAGTTTAGGTCTGTATGACAGCAAAGGTCATGGGGTACAGCAGAAGTGATTTCTGTTTCCTGAGTAAAGAGACATTGGAGCTTTAGCAACTATAAGTACAGTTGACCCTTGAACCATGCAGGGATTAGGCACACTGACACCCCCCCCCTCTCACTTTGGAGTCAGAAAACTGTGTAACTTTTGACTCCTTCAGAACTTAACTACTACTAATAGCCTAGTGTTGACTAGAAGCCTTACCGACAGTAGTTGTAAACACATATTTTATATGTTGTGCATATTATATATTGTATTCTTACAATAATACCTAACTTCTTAATGTTTTCAGTATTTCTAGGCTATGCAGTTTGTGAGGTTTTCACAAAAAATTTTCCATTTATTGAAAAAAAAAAATGCATGTAAGTGGACCCACACAGTTCAAAACCATGTTGTTCAAAGGTCAGCTGTATACTGAACTAAAATAACACAGGTTTGAAACCATTTAGTGTGGGAGCACCCTACATTGAATGCGTTAATTAGTATAAGAGCTAATACTGTAAGGATAAATAGTACAAAAAGAGCAATAGTAGTGTCTGTATTTTACGATAAAAATGCAATTTAGATAGTGCCCCAAATTGCATGATCTTTTTTTTTTTTTTAATGTTTTATTTATTTCTAGGAGAGAGAGAGAGAGAGAGAGACAGCGACAGCGTGAGCAGGGGAGGGTCAGAGAGAGAGGGAGATACAGACTCTGAAATAGGCTTCAGGCTCTGAGCCGGCAGTCAGCACAGAGCCCGACGCGGGGCTCAAACCCACGAACCATGAGATCATGACCTCATGATCGAAAGCGAAAGTCGGACGCTTAACCGACTAAGCCACCCAGGTGCCCCCAAATTGCATGATCTTTTTAAGTGAGTGGGTAAAACCCTGGAAAATGCTGTAGCTGAATAAATGATGCTGCTCATCTTGTAGACTGTAAAATGTTTAAATGAGTACATGTAGTGTTCTTGGTAGATAATATGTCACTCTGTGGTATATTCAAGTTAAACATTTTGTTTGTCTAAACTTATTTCGCTTGTCTTTGGAAATTACACTTTATTTTGTTCTTCCTTGGTGTTTCTTAGATATCGTAGTAAGGTGTTATCCCGTTGGCTGGCTGGTTTACCATTGCAACTTGCTCATCTTGGCTCCCGAAATCCTGAGCTCTCAACACAGCTTATTGATATCATCCATACTGCAGCAGCACGAGCAAATAAAGAATTACTAAAAAGTTTACAAGCTTCTGCTCTCCGAATTTATGGTAAGAGTTTAACTGTGTAGATAACCATTAATCTACCCTGCATTAGGAAAGAAGTTTCTTTTTAAAAAAAATTTTTTTTGATGTTTATGTATTTTTGAAGGAGAGAGAGTATGAGCAGGGGTGGGGTAGAGAGAGAGGGAGACACAGACTCTGAAGCAGGCTCTAGGCTCTGAGTTTTCAGTGCATAGCCTGATGCGGAGCAGCAAACACACTAGCTGGGAGATCATGACCTGAGCCGAAGTTGGGCGCTTAACCCACTGAGTCACCCGGGCGCCCCTAGAAAAGAAGTTTCTAAGTGGAGCTCTTTAGGTTTACCTTTCCTTTAAATTATTATAAATTAGCTATATCATGGTTAACTTGCCAAAACAAAATATCAAACAGTAAATTCATTTTCAATAGTAAGTATTTTTTATTAGGATACTTTAAGAAAGTTAATGGTTGTATATGCTTCTTGGATTCTTAAATTGTCTTTTCAGCCACATGCTGTTTATAAATTCAAAACTGATCAGGTATTTTTTAAAAGTTCTTTGAAGCTTTGGCAGCAAATTATTTAATCATAATGAATATTTTGTATGACTTCTATATATTTATACTTTTTTTCATTCTTGGAACTATTTTACACTTTAAGCAGAAGTACCAATAAAAGCATACTGGGATGTATTACATAAATGCAATATATATTTATTGAGATGTAATTCACAAACCATAAAATTTGCCCTTTTATAATGTACATTTCAGTATTTTTAACATCTTCCCAAAGTTGTGCAGTCACCAGTGATTACAGAGTATTTTTATCACCCCGAAAAAGAAACTAAACCCATTAGTAGCCCTTCCCTAGCTCCTGGCAACCACTAATCTGCTTTTCTATCTCTGTGGATTTGCCTGTTCTGGATATTTGTTATAAATGGAATTATATAATATAGTCTTTTGAATCTGGCTACTTGTACTTAATGTACTGTTGGCAGGATACATGCATATTGTAGTGTACGTATATATTTACTTTTTTTTTTAATTGGTGAGTACTGGTATTCCATTGTATGAATTTATCACTTACATTTACCGATTCATCAAGTAATGGACATTTGGTTTGCTTCCACCCTTTTTAGGTTATATTTTTAAGTCTGTTTTTATTATTCAGTGTTGCTTATATATAGATGTCTTCTGCTTTAAATTAGGTTGATATTATAATCGTCATTGTTTAGCAGAAATGCTTGTTTTTGACTGTTTTACTTTGGTTCAATCCCTTTACCCCCATCAGAGTTGTTATTTCAGACATTGTCACTTGGATGTTGTATAATTATTACAGTGTTAAATAAATATATCTTTAAATAATTAATGTTTATTTTACTTTAGAAAATAGTTTAAGTCATACATATACTTTATGATAAAACTTTTATGTAGATGCCACATTGGAATTCAGTTTAGTACAGTAAAAAGTAAGCACTCAGTCTTCTTTACTAATTTAATCTCTGTATATCTTTTATAGTTGATTTTAATATGTGTTCTCTACCCCACTAGATCCACAAGAAGGCACTGTGGTGGTTCTTCCAGCAGAGTCTCAGCAGCTTTTGGTCCAGCTTGTATATTTTCTACCCAGTCTGCCTGCTGATTTACTTTCTCGGTTAAGTCGTTGCTGTATTATGGGAAGACTCAGTTCAAGTTTGGCTGCCATGCTTATCGGGATACTGCACATGAGGTAGCATCCTCAAGTGAGCTGTATTTTAAGTATATAGTCTTTTTTCTCATGCCTTTTACTGGCCGTGTGTAAATTACAGAAGGCTTGCACTGCTACTAAATTTATTTGCTTCATTTACTCTTAATGCAACATTTAAAACTGTTCATTGTATTATTGCTAGATAGAGTAAGTTCACTGGAGTAAGACGGTTTCAAGGTTTTTAGTGATTTGTATAGATAGAAGTTATCTATAATTTGTATAGATACGTACAGATTTTAAATTCTCAAAAGCTCGTAGTAAAGTGAGAGCACTGTGCTTAAAACCTTTGGTATTAATGGAATTGTGATACAGACCTCCTTTTCAGGGACCTCCAAATTTAATATAGCTGGCGAATAAATATGTTTGTGGACTCAGACAAGGAATCAGTTGAAATCTCTTTGTGTGTGTGTGTGGTTAAATGTACATAACATAAACATAAAGCTTACTTTATTACTAGACTTTATTTAGCTTGTTTGACAGGCTCCTCTTACCAGTATAAGACATATCTTGGAGTGTGATTCATAATTGATAACCTTTCCTTTTAGAAGAGAGCTATCTGCAATGTGTTTATATGTGAAAATTCACTATTTTATTTCTTCTGTGTGCATGTGCATTAGAGACTTGGTCCTATCTTTATTGTAAGTATCTATTAGTTTCAGTGTTTTCTAAGGGGAAAAAATATCCTTGTCTAGTAAGCAGTTATTTAGCAGGCCTTTAAAAAAAATTAAATGTGATTTCTTTTTCTGTTACTGAAGTGGTTTTGTTTACTAACTTCCAGTAGAGGGCACTCTTTCCTTTGCTATAAGTGGTGAAGAAGCTGTTTTTGCATTGACTTAAAATCACTTTTTGAATACTTCTTGAAATTGATTCTCTTTGGAAGCTATGTTTATATATTTATCAATATCAGTTATGATTCACTTAATAACTTTTGTCAAGGATGTTTTCAAATTTTTCCTTTTTCCTTTTTGTGGAGATTTGTTGTAACTTGAGAAAATAAGTTTACAAATAATAGTTGGGATTTATAATCACAAAATTAAAAGCATATTGTCACTGTAGTTAAAAGTTTACCAAGTTAAATTTTGTTTTTTAGCAGTCTGTTAGTAGACTTAACTCTCTGTAGATGTATTGTTCCCATTCAAATGAATCTTTTTAAAAAAAAAAATTATGACTTCTCAGGCCAGTGACATTATCGTTATATCACTTCCTAGATTCAGAA
Source organism: Proteles cristata cristata (assembly GCA_017311185.1). Classification (NCBI taxonomy): domain Eukaryota; kingdom Metazoa; phylum Chordata; class Mammalia; order Carnivora; family Hyaenidae; genus Proteles; species Proteles cristata. Next base: position 878,411 of record JAESUZ010004879.1, read on the forward strand.
TTTAACAGTAATATTTGTTTACCTCATACATACACTGGGTTATTTCATATCTGGTTTTCTTTTCAAAATACCCCCTTCTCTCCTCAACTATGACTATATACAAGCCAATTGCACTTCATAATCTTCCACCTATACTATTATAATATCTCATCTATCTGGTGTACTTTTGTCAGATTAATTTTCCTGAAATATTCCTTTATTTATTTAAAAAGAATTTTTTTTAATGTTTAATTTATTTCTAGGAGAGAGAGAGAGAGACAGCGTGAGCAGGGGAGGGTCAGAGAGAGAGGGAGTCACAGACTGAAACAGGCTCCAGGCTCTAAGCTGGCAGTCAGCACAGAGCCGAGCCCGACGCGGGGCTCGAACCCATGAACCGCGAGATCATGACCTAAGCCAAAGTCGGATGCTTAACCGACTAAGCCACCCAGGCGCCCCTGAAATATTCCTTTAATACTGATTTTTGTCTGTTAACTAAGTGGATTGTGAGATCACGTTCAATTTAGGTTTTGTAGTTCTGACACCCTGTTTGTCTTTGTCAGAGAGTTAACCCCAAAGTATATTAGTTTGTTCATGTGTCAAAAACCCATCAGCTAAAAACTGTTGGTATTCATTTTTTAAAAACTGCAATTAGAGTTGTTGCCCCACCTAATTTTTATCACCTACTTAAAGTTTTTTAGATTTTGAATTTTCCCCCATACCATTCTGCTTGCATTTTTCCACTTACCTTTGCTCATTCCTGATCTTTTTCTGCCTTTAGTTTATTTACAGCTGGATTGGGAAACATGGGACGTAAATGTGACAAGATAATCTACATGGTTAGAGAAAAGTCTTTGACAAGGGAGAAATTTTGGGACTAAGAAATTTGGCCTGGGTTTTAAGTAGGGTAAATATAGGACTTCCTTTGTCAGGAACGATTTCAGTTTAGTTCTTTTGTTCCAGCTTACCTCAGAAGTGTTCTGGCTTGGACAGTATATATGGTCATCATAATTTTAAGGACAATATGATATATTACTTGTCATTTGTCAAAAGAGGTCTCTTAAATGATTTGCTACCTTTTGTAGCCACTGGATGGCACAGTTGCTTTTTGTTTTCACTGGGTTCAAAAGCATATTTGTTTTCTAACTACCATTTTGTAATCTTTCCATTGTGCATTTCTGGCTTTTTAAAGTAACCCCTTAGTTTTTGTTATTCCTTCCATAATCTTTTGCTTATTATGGGAATAATACTCTGAAGGGTGTTTCCATTATTTTAACTCTCCAAATTTAAAGAATGGTAATAAATATTAACAGCTATTTTAACAGTAAAATAAGTACTTCTAGTTGAATTAGAAACTTCTAATTTTGTCTGACATTTATTCAGATAACTTTAATAAAATTTGTAGCCTCATCTTGTTGGATCTGATAATTTTCAGCACCCCCTACCCCTTGTTTTTTTTGGCCATACCTGAGGCTGACATTTGTGGTCTTTTGCCTTAACCTTAACCTTTTTTTTTTTTTTTAAACATTTATTTATTATTGAGAAACAGAGCATGAGCATGGGAGGGGCAGAGAGGGGGGGAGACCCAGAATACGAAGCAGGCTCCAGCAGAGCCTGATGTGGGGCTCGAACCTACAAGTGGTGGAATCATGACCTGCGCTGAAGTCGGACACTCAACTGACTGAGTCATCCAGGCGCCCCTCCTTAGCCTTAACTTAAAGAGAGTTTTTAAAGGAATCACTGGAAATGAGGAACCACATAATCCTCATTTAATGAGAAACTGCTTTACATTAAGCTATTCCACTAGGTACACTGCCAGTACTTAGCTGTGCTACTATGAAGTAGACCCATTTACAGCTTTGCATAATATAGGAACACTTGATTATCCTAGAGTGGCTTTACAAGGAATATTCTTTGCCCAAGATACCTTTTGCTTAGGTAGGAAATGGGCTTGTTTAATCTTAGTTCATATAAGTAAGCAAGTGTAAAACTTTATGAAAATCAAGTAGCAGCCGAACCTACTACTGAAAAAATTTCATCTTGGCTCCTTAGAGTCTGTCATGGAAATTTTCTAATTTATACCATATATGTGGATCAGTTATGCTCTGCATGAATATAATATGTTAAAAGTTAAACTTTCCATATTATGGTACTTGAAGCCCTTATGTTTAAAATGAATGTATACTATGGGTTTTTAAGCTATTATTGCAGATTTGTTTTCAATAAAGAAAAATAGGTACTGTGCTATTTTTCAGAGTCTTCCAAGTTGGTCACTTCTGGTAATAATTCTCCCATTGTTTATTATAGATCATCATTTTCTGGATGGAAGTATTCAGTTAAAGACTGGTTGATGAGTGATGTGGACTATTTCAGCTTCTTATTTTCAACACTTACAGGTAAAGACATTCACCTGCCAAATTCAGGAAAGGAAAAATCTAGTATAAAAGTTTCCCTATAATTTACTGTCTTATCTGTTTGGTTCTAAGTTTTGAAGATGGTAAATAATCTGTTAATCTTGAAATGATTTTTATGACTAATAAGTGGAAATCTTTGAAGGAATATTTGTAGTCTTCAGTGTCAGGCTTTTGAGGCAGGAATATACATGATTCATGTTTAAATCTTAGTACAGATACTCTGGAGGTTATTTGAATGTCACATGATTATATTTTCATTTATTTCTAAGTCTAATTTCTCAACTTGATTATCTTGGTTTACAGTGAATTGGACATACTTGACTCTTTTTCAGATAGTCAGATGCAAACCCCATTGCATACTTTAAAACATTGATGAGCAGAATATCCATTTAAAAAATGTTTAAAATGTTCAACTTTATAGTAAGTACATCAGATTTAAATTAGCCATTTTCTACATTCCATTGCTCTCAAGCAAAATTAGTAAAATGAATCTAGATATAAGTTAGATGTGTAAGTATTATTACTTTTGTTTTAAATGATTGTACTATTTCAACATTTCTGTTTTATATTTGGAGGATAAAGATGAAATTCTTTGAACATTTCTGAAGGCTTAAAATTAGGAGATTTAATGTACAGACTAAGTTAAGACACTCCCGAAAGAACTTAACAAGTGCTGATAATGAGCTGAATCCAAGATAAATATTACATACAAGGATAAATGAGTGCTTATTTGATAGTTTTGGATGTACACATTTGAGATGGAAGGCAGGGACTTTATGTTTTAATAGTGGTATGAGTCAAAAGGGTTAGTATTTTTAGAAAGCTCACTAGGAGTCCAAACTGTAATGTGATCATCAAACTAGATGGTGACTCTTTAGGCTATGTCATGGAAATAAAGGGATCTGAATATCAAAGCAGACCACATTGCTGGTATTCTGATCATTCTGAGCCCTGTCAGGAGATATTGTTAAGTTGTCTATGTAGCGCAGATGAAGTGCATATAATAGGGGTGGTAAGAGAAACAGAAATTTTGCTGTATAAGGTGTATTGTAGGAACTACACATGTATTATAAAAAAAAAATCCAGAAAGGTTTAGAAGGGATAGTTTTAAAACATTTGAAGGGCTATTATACAAAACAAATATATAGATAGTATATGTATGAAGGAGTATATCTTTTTACTTATTTATTTTGCCTTTTTAAACCTACCATTAATGGAAAAGCTTATGCCTTTCACATTTTTTTTTTAAAGTGGTATGGTTCCCAGTGTAAGGGGTAAAACCTACTTCTTGCTGTATCATATATTGGGTCAGAGCACATCCTTTGTGTACATAATTATATGAATTTTACTGCCTCCATTCCCAGCAGTTCATTTTTAAAAATATGTGAAATGCAGAAATTCAGAGAAAATAAAGTAGCTAAAGAAAAACTTAAACTTGAAGGTACATGTCTATTTTTAAAAAATAAGAATGTCATTTGCTTTGTGATTTGTATTTTAAATTGGCTTTTTTTGTACCTAAATTAGGGTTTTCAAAAGAGGAGTTGACTTGGCTTCAGAGCCTTCGGGGAGTTCCTCACGTCATCCAGACACAGCTTTCCCCTGTGCTTCTTTACCTTACTGACTTGGATCAGTTTTTACATCATTGGGATGTAACAGAGGTAATAGTGCATATAAAAAGAAACTCAGGACTATTAAAATTCTGTTCATCAACCACCAGTAGTTACTATATATTAAGATTGCCTTGTAGGAGATCCTCTCAGAGATAAAGAGTAGTATCAGAAAAAATGAGCCATGTTTTGAGAGTGCTTATGATCTTGGATAAGAGATACATGTTTTTAAAAGAGGAGTGTTTTTCATTACAGGTTGCACTACAAGAATAGAATAAATTAGCAATCTGAATGGTGGAGATGAATTTATTTTCTTTTGTCTACTATAGAATGGATAGGATAGATACTTCTAAGGAAAAGGGAAAAATTGACTTAAGTCTTGAAGGAAGAGTAAGTATCCAAAGATGCTTGGATTTGATATCTTTGAAGGTGGAATTTTTTAAAAAACAAAAGGTTATTCTGTAATTCTTTTGGTTTTGAGTAATAAAGTTAATTTAAAACCCTCTTTTTCATTAAGTTTTAAAGTTCAACCTACAAATCTTATTTTTAAGGTAAATAGAATAATTTTAAGCAATCTTTTAAAATGGGACTTTGATTTTATTCCTTTTACAAACTTAGTTAAAAATTTAAACCATTTAACTTTTTTAAAGATTTTATTTATTTAATTTATTTTTAAAATGATTTATTGTCAAATTGGCTTAAATAACTTTTTATTTAAAGTTTATTTATTTTGAGAGAGAGCGATCGAGCATGAGCACGAGCAGGTAAGGGGCAGAGAGACAGGGAAGGAGAGAATCCCAAGCAGGTTTTGTCAGCACGAGCTTGATGCGGGGCTCAAGCTCGTGAACTGTGAGACCATGACCTGAACTGAAATCAAGAGTCAGATGCTTAACCAACTGAGCCACTCTGGTCCCCTGTGTAGTAATTCAGTTTTCTGACAGACTTTCACAAGTGTTAAAATATACACTGGATCTTAGCCAGAAGGCTGAGAAGTGATGCACAAATGTTAAGATATTAAATATAATATAAATTAAACTTTATAAATATGATAAACCTTAAAATTTTTTAAAATGTTTTATTTATTTATATTGAGAGAGAATGAGTAGGGGCAGGGCGGAGAGAAGGAGACAGAGCCAAGCTCTTCACTGACTGCACAGAGCCTGACATGGGGCTTGAATTCATGAACCATTACATCATGACCTCTGCCAAAATTAAGAGCTGGACGCTCCACTGACTGAGCTACCCAGGGACCCCCATAAATACGATGAATCCTAATAATTTAAATTTTGATAGTACTTATAGTAAAAATCAAATTAAAATAACAAGTCTAAATTCTAAATTATTACATGTTTTAAATTGCAATTATTAGGCTGATCTTTTACTCTAATAGAATTAATTGTCTTATATGTTACAGATATGTAAGCTAAATATGCAAAAACATCATAAACATTAATACTAAGGATTTGATTCTCTAAAACATTTCTGTAATAATTAATTTCTAGTATTTATTTCTTCAGTTTTCTTTCCTGCATGAAAAACGATTATGCAGTAAGAATATGCTTATATCATCCCAAGTAATTTTGGTTTAAACCTTTCTTGCAAATTCTGAGGTTATGTTCTCTGCTGGCTAATTTCTTTTAATGATTCAAAAGGCCCCCGGTGAGGGCACTGATTATATAGTCTTTCCTTATAGCTTATAATAGCTAGTCCAAAAGCTTTTTTAAAAAAAAAAAAAAAAAACCTCTGTCATTTTTCTCAACAGGGTACTCTGTAGATTCAAGTTACATCCTACTTTTCTGTTTTGTTGCTATACCAATTGATTTTACTCAATTAATCTATTCATTTCTTTTATTTTATTCTGAATATGCTTAGTATTTTTCCCATTTGTTAGCACAGTACCTTTTATAGATCTAGAATACACTTTTTACTTGGCATTGTTTGACTCTGATAATACTTAAGTACGCCAGTGACATTTATCTTCATTTATTGCCCTAGTGTCTGGTACTGTGTTTATATGCAGGTTTTTCTACAATAGTGGCTTTTAAAAAAGTGAAAAGAAATAATGAATTGGTTAGCATCTGATATTTTCTCTTATTCCATAGAAAAGAGAGCTAAAACAGGTCTCATGAGTTTAAAGCCTTGAATACTAGATTGGGGGGATTGGGCTTGCCAACAATAGGGAGAGTAGCTTTAAAAGACAGACTGTAATTTATATAAACCATCATGATGTATTGGAGAAAGTACTGTGTAGGGATTAGTGGGCTCCAGATTCCAGGCATAGATTTGCCAGTGTCTAGTTTGGTAACTTGGAGAATTCATATAACCCTTATTTGATAATTTAAATTTTTCATAAGCACATCATCTATGTAAAGCCAAAATAAAGTTGTCATGAACAATGTTATCAGCTGTATTTCTGAAGTTAACATTTCTCAAGGACATCTATTAAACTTCAAGGTTGCTGTCGTAATCAGGAAAAATCTGAAGTCTCATTTTTAGTTTTTGAAGTTCTTCAGTGAAGATTTCAGTTTTCTTTTGGATAAATTTAATTACTTAAGTTGGCCTTTTCATGTGAAAATGTTTGACATAAGATTTTGACATCCTTAATATAAAAGTTTATTTTTCTAATTATCTCATTTGAACAAGAAACTAGGACTGGGATTACTTGGTTGTTTTGTACTTTTATCTGTTTAGGCTGAAGTGATTCTTTTTAAAAATCAGACTTTCTTGGGGCGCCTGGGTGGCTTAGTCGGTTAAGCGTCCGACTTTTGCTTAGGTCATGATCTCGCGGTTCGTGGGTTCGAGCCCTGCGTTGGGCTCTGTGCTGACTGCCAGCCCAGAGCCTGGAGCCTGTTTCAGAGTCTGTGACTCCTTCTATCTCTGACCCTCTGCTGCTCACGCTGTCTCTCTCTCTCTCTCTCTCTCCTAGAAATAATAAAACATTAAAAAAATTTTTTAAAAAAAATCAGACTTTCTTTTTTTTGAGTAGGTATTACTCACAAAATACAATTCAGAACATAATAGTACAAAAGTCTAATTCCACTCCTCTCAACCACCCATTTTTCCTCCACCTTTTCTAAGTAACTGTTCTTTCAGATATCTTCTGTCTTCACAAAATATATTACTTTTTCTTTTACATAAGTAATATCCTTTATATACTAATCTGGACCATGCCATTTTCACTTAGTATCTTTGTGATTATTCCTTCTGAGCACTGAAGGAAGAGCTGTATGACCTTCCTGTTAATGATGGAAATTGTAGTTAACTGTGAATTACAACAAAGGGAACAGGAATCTGTACAGAGATACCTTTTACAAGTGGAGATTTCTACTCCAGAGCCAGTGAAAGGTTTTAAGGTTAATGTTAATTGTGATTTTCAAAATATTGGTTGTAAAAGATTTGTTTTTTTAACATGGACCATCTCAGAATAATAATATATAAATCCAGTTTAAGAAATAACATTTTGGGACGCCTGGGTGGCTCAGTTGGCTAAGCGTCTGACTTCAGCTCAGGTCATGATCTCATGGGTTATGGGTTTGAGCCCTGCGTCGGGCTCTGTGCCGACAGCTAGCTCAGAGCCTGGAGCGTGTCTGCCGATTCTGTATCTCCCTCTCTCTCTGACCCTCTGCTGCTCGTGCTGTCTCTATCTCTCTCTCAAAAATAAATAAAACATTAGGAAAAAAAGAAATAAGAACATTTTTATTTTTGAAACCCGTGTCCCCTTTCCCTCTCCCTTCAGAGTAACACTGTCTTAAATTGTGTTTATTATATACTCGTTTCTTTATTGTTTTATCATAATTAGCATGTAACTCCGAACTATATTGTTTTGTTTTACATGTTTACAAGTGAAACATTTTCCAGTAATTTGCTTTTTATTTAGTGTACTCTTTAAGGTATCTATGTTAATATGTAAGCAGTAGTTCATTGTTATCATTACTGTATAATATTCCATTGCCATGATTCATTGTTTTCATAGTTTGAATACTTTTAGCATTCCATTTTATCTCTGCTTTGGCATATTAGCTGTGCCTCTTTGTTTTATATTTTTAGGTGTTTGCTCTTAACACAGCCTACCTTCAAACTATATAATACTGCTTCATACCGTAATAGAATGTGTAGTGATATGTGAGGTCATTCTTATGTTTTCCTGTATGTAATGTGTTTTTTCTCTACGTGCTTTTTGCTTTCTACATGTTGTCAAGATAATCCTTTAATTACTTTCTTGAGCAGTTTGATTGTATTAATTAATGCCTTGGTGTTAGTTTCTTCATTTTTTTTTCCCTTCTTAGCTTGATATTTGCTGAATGTTTTATTAGGTTTATAGTTAACTGTTTTGGGGGAAAATGTCACTTATTCCTTCAAAAGATATTTTGGTTCTCTTCTTTGGGACTTCATTTACTTGTATGTCAGACCTCTTGACATTGTCCTGTAGACCTTTGAGACTTTTTTTAACCGTTTTTTGCCATCTCTTCAGATAGTGTGCTGTATCTTCAAGTTCACTGATCTTTCCTGCATTATCTAATGTGCTCTTAAATCCAGCCAAAGATTTTCTTCTAAATTATGATTTTTTTTTTGAGCAGTTGTAAGTTCACATAAAAATTGAAGGGAAGGAAAAGGTGTTTCCTTTGTATAGTCCCTTCCTCCACATATGCATAGCCTTCTCCTTTATCAGCAACTCCCACCAGAGTGGCTTGTTATAATTAATGATTCCATGGTTGATATAGTTACCCAAAGTCCACAGTATACATTATGGTTCACTCTTGGTGTTACACATTTTATGGATGTGGACAGATGTAATGCCACATATCCATCATTATGATCTCATAAGAGTGCCTTTACTACCCTAAAATTCTCTGTGCTCTGCCTGTTCATCCTCTATACTCCCAACCCCTGACAACCACAGGTGTTTGCTTGTTTGTTTTTTGCTATCTGTAGTTTTGCCTTTTCCAGAACATCATGCATTTCATACTATATAGTATATTGGCTTTTTAGCTTGGCTTCTTTAACTTAGTAATACTCATTTTAAGATTCCTCCTTGTTTTTTCATGGATTCAGAGCTCATTTCTTTTTACAGCTGAATAATATTGCATTGGGTGTACCATTTATCTGTTCACCTGCGAAGGACATCTTTGTTGCTTCTAAATTTTGCTAATTCTGAATAAAACTGTATAAGTTTATAAACCTCCATGTGTAAGTTTTTGTATGGACATGTTTTTAACTCCTTTGGGTAAATATGAGAGAGAGCAGTTGCTGGATTATATGGTCAGAGTGTGTTTAATTTGTAAGAAACTGTCTTCCAAAGTAGTGGTTCCATTTTGTAATCTTACCAGCAATGAATGGGTTTCTGTTGCTCCAGATCCTTGTCAACATTTGGTGTCATTTTTTTAAATTTAGGCTATTGTGATAGGTATGTAGCATTTCATTATTTAATTTTTATTTCCTTAATAACCTATGATGTGAAACATCTTTTCATATGGTTATTTGCCATGTCTTCTTTGGTGAGGTATCTATTATGGTCTTTGGCCCATTTGTTAATTGGGTTTTTTTTTTTTTAATGTTTATTTCTAGGAGACAGACAGTGTGAGCAGGGGAGGGTCAGAGAGAGGGAGTCACAGACTGAAACAGGCTCCAGGCTCTGAGCTGGCAGTCAGCACAGAGCCCGACACGGGGCTCGAACCCACAAACCGCGAGATCATGACCTAAGCGAAGATCATGACCTAAGCGAAAGTTGGACGCTTAACCGACTAAGCCACCCAGGTGCCCCTAATTGGGTTGTTTTCTTGTTGAGGTTTAAGTACTCTGAACATTTTAGTTAACAGTCCTTTATCAGATATATTTTTGCAAAGATTTTCTTCCAGTATATGGCTTGTCTTTTCATAGTATTGACATTATCTTTTGCAGAGAAGAATTTTTTAATTTCAACGAAGTCCAGCTTCTTTCTTTCTTTCCTGCATTGTGCCTTTGATATTGTATCTAAAAAGGCATCACCATACTTAACGTCGTTTAGGTTTTTCTTCTAAGTCATTATAGTTTTACATTTTGTATTTTATATTTAGGTCTGTTATCCGCTCTGAGTTAATTTTTGTGAAGAGTCTAGATTCATTTATTTGTAGATGGATTGTTAATGCACCATTTGTTGAAAAGATTACATTGTCAAAGATCTCTTGACTATGCGGGTCTGTCTTGCTGGGCTCTCTGGTTTGTTCCATTAATCTATTCTTTCACCAATACTACAGTGTCTTGATGTTCTTTTCCTTCAATACTGTGTTGGCTCTTCTGGATCCTTTTCCTGTTTAAATAACTTCAAGATCAGTTTGTTGATATCCACAAAATGACTTGCTGTTTTTTTTTTTTTTTAATGTTTATTTTATTTATTTTAGAGAGAGAGAGAGCGAGCGAGCGAGCAAGCAGAGGAGGCACAAAGAGGGAGACAGAGAATCCCAAGCAGGCTCCAACTGTCAGCACAGAGCCTGATGTGGGACTCAAACCCATGAACTGTGAGATCATGACTTGAGCCCAAATCAAGAGTCAAATGCTTAGCTGAGCCACTCAGGCCCCCCTGACTTACTGGGATTTTGATTGGATTTGCAATGAATCTATAGATCAAGTTGGGAAGAACTGACAGCTTGACATTAGTGAGTCTTACTATCCCATTAATGTGAAATACCTCCATTTATTTAATTCTTGGTTTTACTCATCAGAATTTTATAGTTTTCTTCATATAGATATTGCACATATTTTGCTAGTTTTATACTTAAGTATTTCTTTTTTTTGGGGTGCTAATTAATATAAATTTAATTTCAAATTCCATTTGTTCCTTGTTGGTATTTGGATAGTTACTGGCTTTTGTATATTAACATTGTATCCTGTAACTTTGCTATAATTGCTTATTAGTTCTAGGAGGTTTTTTTGTTTTTTGTTTTTTTTGATTCACATTTTCTACATAGATAATCATGTCTTTTGTGAACAAAGACCAACTAACTAGTGAATTTTAATTTTTAAATGTATTTTTTATCTCAGCCTTTTTAAAAAATCTTTTATTTATTTCTGAGAGAGAGAGAGAGAGAGAGAGAGACTGCGTAAGCAGGGGAGGGTCAGAGAGAGAGGGAGATACAGAATATGAAACAGGCTCCAGGCTCTGAGCTAGCTGTAAGCACAGATCCTGACATGGGGCTCGAACCCACGACCCGTGAGATGATGACCTGAGTCGAAGTTGGATGCTTAACCGACTGAGTCTCCCTATCTCAGCTTTTTTCTTTACCCCCCCCCTTTTTTAAGATCTTATGTTTAAGTGATCTCTACACCCATTGTGGGGCTCAAACCCAGAACCCTGAGATTAGGAGTTGTATACTCCACTGGCTGAGCCAGCCAGGTGCTCTTTATCTTTTTATTTTTTTAATTTTTAAATTATTTTTTAATTATTTTTTAATTTTTTAGTTTTTTTTAGAGAGGGAGCATGACCAAGGTGGGGAGAGGCAAAAGGAGAGGGGGAGAGAGAGAGAGAGAGAGAGAGAGAGAGAGAAAATCTTAAGCAGTCTTCCCACTCATTGTGGAGCCCAGTGGGGTATTAAGTTCTGGGATTATGATCTGAGCCGAAAAAGAGTTGAACACTTGACTGACTGAACCACCCAGGTGTTCTCCCTTCTTTATTTTCTTAAACATATTTATAACTAGTTAAGATTCTTTTTGTTTGCTTATGTATTTATGTATGTATGTATGTAGAGAGAGAGAGAGAGAGAGAGAGCATGCAAGTGAGCATGAGTAGGGGAGGGGCAGAGAGAGAGGGAAACAGAATCCCAAGCAGGCTCCACACTGCAGCACAGAGCCCAATGCAGGGCTTGATTTTCCCCAATCATGAGGTCATGACCTGACCTGAAATCAAGAGTCAAATGCTTAACCAGCTGAGCCATCCAGGCACCTCTATTTCAAAGTTCTTAACACTGATTCTGTCATGTCATTTTTGCTGATTGATTTTTCTCCTGATTATGTAGCACATTTTCAAGCTGCTTGTCCTGTCTGGTAGTTTTTGAGTGCATGTTGGTTAATGGAATTTTTATGTGTTATATTATGTTGGAGTGTTTTGCTTTTTTCTGGAAGGCAGTCAGGTTACTTGAATATCTGCTTAATCCTTTTGAGACTTGTTTTTAAGTTTTGTAGGAGGGGTTTATTAGAGCAAGTAGCCTTTAATAAGTCAAGCATCAACAAATTTATATATACATGTATATATATATATATATATATATATATACGTATATATATGTGTGTGTGTGTGTATTTTAGCTGTTGTTAAAAATACCCTACAAGAATATGTGACAATATGTATGCAGCCTGCAAAACCTGAAGTATGTACTGTTTGGCCCTATACAGAAAAAGCTAACCAGCTTCTACCTTTGTGCTAAAGTTGTCCCTATTGTTAATGTTCTCATTCTGAGCACCATCTGAATAAACCTAGATATTCTATGAAGACTCCATTCTGGTTGGTTAGAACTTAAACATCTCTCTGCTCTGTTTGAACCTTAGGAAATATTTTGCTCATAGCTCCTGATTTTTCTTTGGCTTTGTGGAATTTCACTTTGTACATGCACAGTTTTGTATTTAACATTATACCTGAGGAGATTGGAGCTCTCTCTCAACAAGAGGATAAGAATTTGGCTTTGTCACTTGGCCTGTACTGGAGGACAGAAAATCCCACCAACCTTTTGATTGTCTTGCAGGGCTGAATTGAAAAAATTGGAGACTCAAGGGACTTAGAGAGGGAGATCGGATTCCCCTCTGTCCTCAGCATTCCCAAATTTTTAAGTCGCAAAAGGAGAGGCTTTAAAGCTCAGCCAAGGGGCACTTGGGTGGCTCAGTCAGTTAAGCATCTGACTTCAGCTCAGGTCATGATCTTGCAGTTTGTGAGTTTGAGCCCTGCGTCAGGCTCTGTGCTGACAACTCAGAGTCTGGAGCCTGCTTAAGATTCTGTGTCTCCCTCCCTCTTTGCCCCTCCCCTGCTTGTGCTTTGTCTCTCAAAAATAAACATTAAAAAAAATCTTCTAAAGCTCAGACAATAACCTGTGTGACTCACGGTGCTAAAGAAATAGCAGTTGCGTAAAGTTTCTAGCGTGGAGTGGGTTGGGGCTTCAGTGAACACATAGGCATCAATGAAGACCTCTGAGGGCACTACCTTAATAATAGAGGCAGACACAGAGGCCATATAGAGAGAGAGAGAGTAAAAAAGCATTTCACCAAAGAATTACTGAGGACCTCTGAGGACAGTAAAAACTACAAAATTTACTGAAAGATACTACAGGTGACCTAAATACATGCCATGGATTGGAAGACTCCCAATATTGTAAGGATGATAGTTCTCCCTAAATTAATCTATAGTATAGATTCACTGTAATCCAGATCCGCATCAGAGCAGGTATTTTTGTGGAAATTAGAAAGGTGATTCCAAAATTTGTATTGAAATGCAGAGGACCAAGAATAGCAAGACATGTTGAATAAACATAAAGGTAGAGCATCTATAATACTAGATACTTATGTGAAACTATGGTAATTAAAAAATTAGAATAATAGGAAAAAGGAAGTGGTGCACAAAAGGACCCTGAACAAGCATGGTTTCCAATACTATAAATAAAAGCAGCTTAAGTAAACTGAGTTTGTTCTCCCACCATGTACTTAAAAGAATAATAGGGTAGGGAAAGAGCCCTAGGATAGAGACTGGATGTCCTGTCTCTTTCTTACCTTTTGTATTATTGGTTGATAATAGTTGAGAGACTGCCAGTAGTGGAAGGGTAAAATGTAATCTGTCAAAGGTAAATTGAAGGACATTTTCTTAGAACATTGAACTCTGATCTGGGTTCTATGGGGGAATTTTCATTTTGTAAATACTTTCTTTGATATAACTTTGTTAAATGAAAGGATCTCAAAATTTGAATTTTAGTGTTTTAGTAATAAATTTTTTTATTTTTAACATTTTAATACAGTAATAAAATGACTTTATAAAAAGTGTTAGGTGCATGACCTTTCTGTATATATTCTAAAGAAAAGAGGTAGACAAATATTTCCACCTAGAAGTTAAATGCATAAAACTTTAAGAAAAATAAGTATATATTTAAAAAAAATTTTTTTAATGTTTATTCATTTTTGGTAGACCGAGAGAGACTGCATGCAAGTGGGGAAGCAGTAGATAGAGAGGGACACACAGAATCCAGAGCAGGCTCCAGGCTCTGAGCTGTCAGCACAGAGCCCAATGTGGGGCTCGAACTCCCCGCAGTCGGACATCCAACAGACTGAGCCACCCACTTGCCCCTTTATTTATATATTTTTTAAAAAAACCTTTAATTTCCACATTGGACTAGATTATCATGCCTGTTCTGGAACTGTGCTGTGTGAGGTCAGCATTCTGTTACATGTAAGTCTCTTGTTAACACAGTAATGTGCAAAAGAGAGAACTGTAAATGTGTGTGTTGGTGAGTATGCACATACCTGTGTTTATGTTAATATTTATTTGCCTTTATCGTGAAACAAGTTCAAGCTTAGAGAAATATTACAGCTACAGTACAAAGAACTTTTATTTTCAGACTATTTGACATGATGCCCATAGTCCATGCTTTAGCATGTATGTCATACAAACAAGAGCATTTCATTACATAATCATAGTATAGTCATCAAAAATTGGGAAATTAAGATTGGTATATTACTGGCATTTAATCTTCAAACTTCAATCATGTTTTGCCAGTTGTCCCAGTAATTTTTTTTTTCCTTCCTTCTCCTTCTTTTAAGTAAACTCTGTGCCCAGTGTGGGGCTTGAATTCATGACACTGATAACAGGAGTAGCATGTACTGCCAACTCAATCAGCCAGGCACCCCCTCAATAATGTGTTTTTTTTTTTTTTTAATTAATTTATTTTTAATTTTAGAGCGGGGGAAAGGGGTAGAGGCAGAGAGAGAATCCTAAGCAGCTGACACAGGGCTTGATTCCACAACCCATGGATTTAGGACCTGGGCTGAAATCAAGAGTCAGACGCTTAACTGACTAAGCCACCCAGTCCCTCCTCAGTAATGTTCTGTATACCCCAAATCTTTTGTTGCATTTACTTGTAGTGTCTGTTTTGTCTCCTTCAGTTTGGTATAGTTCCTCAGTCTTTCCTGGTCTTTCATTGACTTTTGACACTTTGAAGTACATTGGGACAGTTATTTTGTAAAAATTTTCTCCCATTTGGATTTATGTTCCCTCGTGGGCTATACGAATTTAATAGGAATATGACACAGGTGATGCTGTGGTTTTCTGACTACATCCTGTCAGGTGATACATGGTTTTGATTTGTCCCATTAAATACTCACTTTGATTACTTGATTAAGTGCTGTCTGTCCAGTTTTCCTGTGTTTACTTTTTCCCCTTTGTAATTAATAATGATTTATGAGATCTTTGAAACGTTAATATTCCATTTTTTATTCATCTATTTTTTAATTTGTGATAGTATGGTTTCCTATTTTATTCAGTGGGTCACTATAGAATTTAGTAGCTTGTTTGTTCTTCTGACGTGCTCATTTTTTTCTGAGTACTTCTCTACTTCCTTGTACCACAGATTGTTCTAGATTCATACTTTATTTTCACTGTCCCAGCCCTGCAATCAGGTATTTTTCAAAGAAGCCTAGTTTTCCTTTAAGTGGAGAATGGTATTTTGAAAGCAACTTCAGGACTCTGGGTGTGGTCATTGCTATTGGACCCTGCTGCTCCCAGACTGTCAGTGGACAGAAATCAGGAATTAAACACTACAGCGTTCATTCTAGTTGTCTTCTTTTCCTCTTGTATCTGCCTTTTCTGAAGGTAAGAACCCTGGTTTCCCTTATACTTAATAGAATTTACTTAATCAGTTTGTCTATAATTGATCTTTTGGTGCCATCCCTCTAACTTACAGGCATCTTCTTCCCTCCATTTGAACTCCCAAGTCTGTGGGGATAGTCTGCTTCTATTTATTCATGAATGGCCTTCTCTAGGCCACTGTAGCTCTCCCACCCACTCCAGTGCTGTTTACCTACCTAACTCAGTCCCACCCAGTGTCTAAATTGTTCAGGGTGAGAGAGAGCTTGCTTGTGACAAAGCAGAGGAGTGTCAGAGAGTGACGGAGAATCTTAAGCAGGATCCTCAGTATCTGTGTGGGGCCTGATGTTGGGTTCAATCTCAGGAACCATGAGCTCATGACCTAAGCCAAAATCAAGAGTCAGATGCTCAACCCACTAAGCCATGTAGGCACCCTGCATGGGCCTTTTCAATTGCAGTTACCTTTTATTAATGAAAATATTCACTACTTGTTTTGAGTAGGAAGATGGCATTAGAAATATGTTGTTTATATTGTTACTTACATAAGCATAAAGGAGAGGAAAAATTGCCTTGTGAAAACTCTGGGTGGTATTAATTTACAGTAGGTTTTCCAGGGAAATAATGCATAGAGCTCTTGATTTTTTTCAGGGTTGATTGACCATTCCCTTGAATTTAGCTTAACTGTCCTCTTTCTAGATTGATATTCTTGTTCCTACCAGTCTTGTCTTTGTCTTTCCAGTGTGATTCTTTCACATATTTCACTTTTGGCACTCGATCCGCTTCTGGAATTGTGTAATGAAGTCTCTGAAGGACTTGATGTTGGCTTCCCTCCTCATTTCCTTGAGGACTTAGAAAATTAAAAATACTAAGGATTTGACTCCTACTTCTCTTATTTTTCTTCCTTTCCTGTGAACTGTTTTCTTCGTTTTACCTTTGGGAAATAGGAGGCAGTGTTATAATTAATTTGAACAGGGTATTAGTATTTTCTGGATCATAAGTGTTTTTCTATGGTATGTTTTCTCACCAAATGCAGAACAGGCTTTTTGAGTCCTTTGTTCACATCATTCATATCTTTTTGTTGTAGCGCTTATTAATAGAAGAAGTCTCTACTTTGGTAGATTAAAGCTACTTTTTTAGGGCTGTGAGAGGAGTTCTTTCATTCCTGTGCCTGGCAGCTAATAGGACTAGCTCAGTGCTCAGTAAATGTTTAAATAATGAATTGTTTGGAAAATTAGCCCATATATGAGATGTGATTGATTGACCTTGGATATTTGCATCTTCAAAGTCATTGTTTTTAAGAAGCTAGAAATAGAACTACCCTGTGATCCATCAATTGCACTATTAGGTATTTATCCAAAGGATACAGAAATACAGATTTGAATGGGTACATGCACCCCAATGTTTATAGCAGCTTTGTCAACAATAGCCAAACTATGGAGAGAGCCCAAATGTCCATTGACTAATGAACAGATAAATAGGAAGATGTAGTATAAACAGTGGAATATTACTCAGCCATTAAAAAAAAAAATGAAATCTTGCATTTGCAATGAGGTGGATAGAGCTAGAATGTGTTACACTAAGGGAAGTCAGTCAGAGAAAGAAAAATACCATATGATCACTAGATGGGTGCTGGTTATTAAGAAGGGCACTTGTAATGAACATTAGATATTGTATATAAGTGATGAATCTCTGAATTCTATTCCTGAAACCAATGTTGCACTTGTAAACTAAGATTTAAATTAAAAAAAACATTTTTTTTTTTTTTTTGTTAAGTGTTCTGTTATATGTAGGGCAAGTTGGTTAAAAAACAAAAGTCCATAGAACTGATTTGGTCCTGATTTGGTTACTGGTTTTCTTCTTTTCTGACAGACAGTTTGTCACAGTTTATTGGTTGTCCCTGCCCGAAGCCAGAGCTTTGACATTCTCCAGAGTGCCATCAGTAAGCATTTGGTAAATATACTTAAAAAACTTTTTTGTTACTTAAAAAAGCATAGGTAATTCTTAGTTAAGAGTGGGTTTCCCATAGGCAAGGAGTGAGTGAGTGTCCAGACTGAGAAGTCTTGAGGTTTTTCCTGTCTGTTACTAATTAATTGTATGACCTTGGGAAAATCCCTCTTTTCTAGGACCCTACTTTGTACATCTGCAATGAAGGGCCCCTAAAAAAAAGTGTTTATTTTATTTGAGTGAGAGCATGCACAGGGGATGGACAAAGAGAAGGAGAGAGAGAATCCCAAGCAGGCTCTACTGTCAGCTCAGAGCCCAACAAGGGGCTTGATCTCTCGAACCACAAGATTATGACCTGAGCCAAAATTGAGTCAGGTGCTTAACCAACTGAGACAACCAGGTGGCCCTGCAATGAAGGGCTTTAAAATTATACCTCAGGTTCCTCTGACATGTAATGCTTTAATTAACACATACCTGGTGTTGGTGTATTGGGAATCCAGTGTCCAGGCTGGGGTCTGATTTCCACCTTGAAGATTTGGTTCTAAACTAGGGATGTAACCTAACAGGCTCAGGGCCTGGTCACTAGAAGCAGCAAGGTCAGCCTTGAGACTGTTTAGTCTTCTGGCCAGTCGGTGTCTCTTGTTCCCAAAGACCCAGGATTTTGCTTTTTACCTTCCTCCAATGTTTATACTTGGATTTTTGGTTTATTATAATTATGTATAGTGTAAACGAAGACTCCCACATTTTATCTTCCAGGCACTCTCACTTGTTTGGGTAATTTTATAGGTACATTCCAACCCCCTTTTCTCCTTTAAAATGTTACTTGCCTTGAGTTGGAAGAGTGCTGCTTTGAATTCTCAGTACTCGTTTCTCTTTGTTGTCAAACTTCTCATCTTTATCCTTTGTGTCTCTAAAGATCCCTGCCATTTTTCTTTTCACCTCCACTGCAAGTATTTATGCCCTCCTTTGACACATATATTATTCTAGTAAAAGATTAACATGCTAGTCGGTCTTGGCTACTATTTTCAAACAGCCTGATCAGAGCCTGCAGACTTTTTCATGATAACAGAAGTTTCCAGGAGATTTAAGTCATGCATATGTAACAGTTATAAGTTAGAGTTCACCTTAATGACCAGCAGTAGAGTCCAGATGAATACACAAACCATGATGTCCCTTATTGGGGTTTTGAGGCAGTGAAGCAGTCAAGTGTTCAGTATAGTAATGTCTTACTCCTGGATGTTTTACTTAGTCATGTCTGAATGACTAGCTAAATTAAAGGGCAGGGGAAAGCTAATTGTAAAATGAACTTTGGTTTGTACATTTAATTACGTAGGATGGAGGTGGTGCCAGATATTAGAGTTTTCTAGTCTGAAGAATCTAAAAATCATGGAAATGTGATTGTTTTGCATCAAGATTTTTGGGGTGGGGGTGGGAGGGTGCATAAAATAATTCTTTTAAATGATGGTATTTCTGATCAGAAATTGTAATGTCTTGAAAATGTTAGTAGACTGTCATAGAGGGGAGGCAGTGGATTAAGTGAATAGTATCTCTTGAGTTGGCATGTTTTCAAAGTTATTTAATGTAGTAATTAAATTTTTTAAAATTTATTTTGAGAAAGCGCATATGTGCATGCAGGAGAGGGGCAGAGAGTGAAGGAGAGAGAGAATTGCAAGCAGGCTCCATGCTCTAAGTGGCACGGAGCCCAATCTCATGGTTTGTGAAAATCAAGAGATGGGTGTTTGACTGAGCCACCCAAGCGCCCCTAGAAATTAAATTCTTAAGGGAAAATAGGACCTTAAGGTGTGGCAGATGGCGTGTATTATGTATCTGCTGTTTCTCAGTAGAAGTGATATTAGTTTAACTCTCTGGTTAACAGGGTTTGGTTTGGTTTTATCCTGGAGAGAAGGACTGTTGTGAAGAGGTTATTAATCTAATTTTCTCTCCCTAGGTTGGGTTGACTGTAATTCCTGACAGTACAGCTGGCTGTGTTTTGGGTGTTATCTGTAAGCTCCTGGATCATACATGTGTACTTAGTGAGACTCTACTACCGTTTCTGGCTTCTTGTTGCTACAGTCTTCTTTATTTCTTGCTCACTTTAGAGAAAGGAGAAGCAGAACATCTAAGAAAAAGGTAACAGTTTTTGTATTCTTCGACTTTAATTTTTTTCTACCTATTCCACTTCTCCCCATCAGATAAATAAGAATAAAATTTAAAAATGTTTTTAATTAAAGAGGAAAGAGAAAGAAAATTAGATTTTAACTGGCTTTTTCTTTATTGTTTCATAAATTCCCTTTGTATTGTAATGAGAATTTTTAGTTTTTTTCTTTTAAGCTACAAATTTGAAAAGTTAGATGGCATTATAAAGTTTCTTGGGAGCTTTCCATATTATTATTGCTATAGGTCTAGCAAGAAAAAAAATTCTGTCTTTATAGGAATGTACTCACTAATAAGTACAGTCTTTGTATTTTGTTTTGGGCTTTATTAGAACTAGCCAGAGTAGAATTTAAATTGTTGGATTTTTTTTTTTAACAGTTTATTGTCAAATTAGTTTCCACATAACATCCAGTGCTCATCCCCACAAGTGCCGTCCATGCCCATCCCCCCTCCCCCCACATCCATCAGTCCTCAGTTTTTGTCAGCATTCAAGAGTCTCTCATGGTTTGCCTCTCTCCCTTTCCCCCACCATTTCCCCCCTTCTTCTCCCCCTTGTTCCTCAGTCAAGTTCCTCCTAATCCTCCTATACGTGCAAACATATGATATTTGTCCTTCTCTGCCTGACTTATTTCGTTCAGCATAACACCCTCAAGGTCCATCCATGTTGCTACACATGGCCAGATTTCATTGTTTCTCATTGCCATGTAGTATTCCATGGTATAGATAAACCACATCTTCTTGATCCATTCGTCCATTGATGGACACTTAGGCTCTTTCCATGTTTTAGGTTTAGGAAATTTTTCTAAGATGTTGGTGTTTATATTAGTACTTTAGCTCTTACATACTATTCAGATTAAGGTTTCTAGCATAGTTTGGAATGTTTCACTTTAAAGAAAGTATTCTCATCCTTATGTTCTTATTGGTATGCCTATTAAAATTTTTTGTAGAAGGTTTTTAAAAAAAAAAATCTAACATGAACAAAGAAAATAAAATAAAAATTATTCTATTGCCTATTGTTAACATTTTCATACTTTCCTTCCTTTTTTTTTTAACTTTTATATATCATAAAAATAAACATGTATGAAACATTTATATAGTTTAAAGAGTAAGTTTAACTTCCAGGTTCAGAAATAGAACATCATCAACACATTGCTGTGTACCCTCTACAGTAATTTCTCTTCTGTATCCCCCAGAGATCACGTTTGTATGTTAAATAACAAAAATTCAGCCTAGTAAATTTTAAACATCTAATTGGCTTTATTAATTGATCAGCATTCCAGCTAGCAAGTAGAGGGAAGCTCTAAAGTGATACAGAAAAGGAAAGTTTTTTAAAGGTAGGCAGGGAGTAGAAGAAAGGAAAGTATTAGTAAAGAATCCATTGTTGAGGCAGGGTGGCTATCCTGAATGGTAGGGATCTATCAGTACATTTTTCCTAATGCTGATCAGGGAGTTCCCATGTTGACTCGTTAAAAGTTTATTGGGGGTTGAATCTTCAGTTAGTTCAGTATTAAAGGGGTTTGAATTCATGACCCCAAGATCAAGAATCGCATGCTGTACTGACTCAACCAGGTGTCCCAAGTTGTTTTCTTTTTACCAATGGGACATTCTGATTTTGCCAGTGGGATTTTTGATGGTATAATAGTTGGGTAATGTTCAATAGTAGAAAACAGTGTGCATATGTAGATTATTCTGTTCTTTGGCTGCTCCTGTGTTATATATGATCAACAGAGCTTTCAGAATATCCTATTAAGCCCAGGAAAGTGTTGATTGCTAGGCTTCCTGGAACTCATTGAGTAGGGGAGAACAGCTGATTCTACATTGGATTTGCTTACTTGGCTGTGATGAAACCCAATTGTTAGTTTTGATTTGTGGGGTTTTTATCAGAAACACCACATTTCTTAAGAGTACATTTTCAGTTTTGGGAAATACAGAAAGTGTACTTCTGTGTGTGTTGGCTCACTGCCTCATTTCTGTTACTGTAGGGACAAGCTGTGGGGGGTCTGTGTCTCCATCCTGGCTCTCCTGCCTCGAGTCCTCAGGTTGATGCTGCAGAGCCTGCGGGTGAACAGAGCTGGGCCTGAGGAGCTGCCTGTTGTGGGCCAGCTGCTTCGCCTGCTGCTTCAGCATGCACCCCTCAGGACTCATATGTTAACCAATGCCATCTTGGTGCAGCAGATCATCAAGAATATCACGGTAAGAAGCATGGCACAGGGCTTTGTACCATTAGTACTAGAAAAAGGATGCATGGGAAGGGCATGTGGAGGGTGCTTTGGGGAGGCAAGGCCTCGTGTGCATTGACTGACACCTGGAATGAAGCCCACTGTGGTGATTTCCGGGGCTTCCCCTGCTGACTAGCACCTGTCACTTAACCAGAGGGAAGGCCTTTGATCCAGTGTCCGTAATAAAAGGCTTAAAATTTTCAAGTTGAATTAAGGTGGCAGGCAGCTTAGAAAAGGTACAGGGCATCAGAATCACTCCTACCAGGATTCTGATACAGACTGTTGATTAATTTGGCATGTTTTTAATCATGAGTTGTTTTATCTACCTGTAGGAATAGTAACTTCATTGGGTTTTGGTAAACATAAAGTGAGATCATTCGAGTAAAGTTTTCAGTGAAACTGGAATTAAGTGCTCAACAAATGTCATTAAAAACATTATTTAGCAGGAATGAACTTAATACCAGTTTCTAGCCACCTAGTTCACTGGAGAGAAAGAGGACATTAAGATGTTGCAGGCTTCAGGTTTGTGTAATGACTGGTTCTGTGTTCATCTGTATCTACTTTGCAGGGGCAGCTTTGTCTAGGATTTCTTTGGTGTTTTGGTTTGGAAGAGTTTTTGTCTATAGGTATTTGGGGATTTATTAGTTGATATGTGTAGTAATACTTCAAAGAGTAATAGAGCTTATATGTGTATATAACACAGATTCTCATTCTGAATAGTCTCAGTAGCCTTGTAGAAATAATGGAAGAGGCAGTAGAATAATTCAGAAATAGGGAAGAAAAGTCAAGACTTTGGATTATTCAGAGGTTGGGGAATCCGCTCACCTCTATATGGAAGAGAATGACAAATTGTCAGTCGGCTGTGAAAAATTCTCAGTTCTTGTTAGTGCATAGGTTGTAAGACTCTAGCATGCTAAGGGAAGTCCTGGGTGTAGGGATGGTTGATGGTGAAATGTCATTAGTTCCTAGCAATATTTGAGAGGGAACAGATGAAACAAGAAACTGGTAGCACTTGAGGTTGTACCCAGGAATTTTCACTACCTGTGGTAATGCCCAGTTAACAAATAACCCTGTGGTGATTGATAAATGGAGGATAGGGTTGCAGTGGTTCTGAGATCTTGTTTGGGTGTGAAAAATCTGTGAGGTAGCATAAGATTTTTGATACAATTCTCAAATTATTCTTGTTTTTTTCTGCAGACCTTGAAGAGTGGAGGTATTCAGGAACAGTGGCTCACAGACTTACATTATTGCTTCAATGTATATATCACTGGGCATCCCCAGGGGCCCACTGCATTGAGTACAGTGTATTGAGTATAGTAAGAGGCACCATGGTACCTCCTGTTTGAAATTCTTTATTCACGTCTATCTAATTTTGGAGAGAGACTGATGTAATGTTTGTCATTAAAGCTGAACTTTTAAAGAAGTTGTTTATGAACCTTCCTTTGCACTAAGGTAGGAAAATAACACAGGTTGGCTTCTTGGACTAGCACATTATACTTGGTCACAGGTGGGTAGAGTATTTTGCTGTTCATAGAAACTAAATATTTACAATACGGAGTCATTATACCTTCTATTATTTACCGAGAAAGTAGAATCTTTTTGGTCTCAGTTCCAGTTCATTCGGACAGCAACAGAAACCAGTTTTTTATTTGGGAATGATTGCATTTATCCATCATGAAATTCAGCACCTCACTATGGAGTTCTGTTACTTACAGAGGTTTTCTAGCTCCCTTTGCAGTAGCAAGATTTCAAGGTAGTACTAAAGTTGTTTGAGGTTTTCCTACACCTAAAGGGTATTTGGTTTGATCTAGATACTAATTCTTTCAAAATTATTTTGACCCATTATAATTCTTTTAAAGTTACAAGCTATCTATAGCAATTTATATTGACTGTTGAAAAATGCTGGGGGAGGGTTTGGGCACTGACCCCCCACCCCCCGGTAAAAAAAATTCATGTATAACATTTGACTACCCCAAAACCTTACTACTTATACTGTTGACCAGAATCCTTACTGATAATCAATTTACACATATTTTTCTCTGAGAATGAGAGCAGGGAAAGGGAAGAGGGAGAGAAAGAGAATCTTAAGCAGGCTCCATGCCCAGCATAGAGCCCAATGTGGGGCTCAGTCTCATGACTGGGAGATCATGACCTGAGCCGAAATCAAGATTCAGGCACTTACCCGACTGAGCCACCCAGGTGCCCCTACACCTATTTTGTATACATATTATGTATCTAATTCTTATAATAAAGCAAGAGAAAAGAACACATTTGCAGTACTATGGCTATCTTTATTAATACTATATACATTTATTGGAAAAAAAATCCACGTTAAGAGGAGCCTCAAACCTGGTTGTTCAAAAGTCAACTGTATTTTCATAATTAGGAAATAACAATTAGCAAATTGTAAAAAAAAAAAAAAATCAAGGTAATTAACACTTCATTGGTTCTTATCTCTTCCTATCTGGACAGGGTGGTGGTAATCTTAAGAAAATGGAAACACTTCTACTAGAAATATTTGGGCCTAATATGCCACTGTTTATGCCTTCTGTCTACATTCCTTTGGTAACTTCGCTCTTAAAAGTGTGAAAAACCTGGGGCACCTGGTGGCTCAGTCTATTGAGCATCTGATTTTGGCTCAGGTCATGATCTTAGAGCATGTGAGTTCAAGCCCTGTATCAAGCTTGCTGTCAGCATAGAGCCTACTTTGGATCTTCTGTCTCTTCCCCCCACCCCCTCCCTGCTTGCGCTTTCTCTCTCAGAAATAAATCTTTTTTTTTTTTTAAAATGTTTTTTATTTATTTCTAGGAGAGAGAGAGACAGCGTGAGCAGGGGAGGGTCAGAGGAGTCACAGACTGAAACAGGCTCAGGCTCTGAGCTGGCAGTCAGCACAGAGCCCGAGCGGGCCCGAACACGAACCGCGAGATCATGACCTCAGCGGTCGGACGCTCAACCGACTAAGCCACCCAGGCGCCCCCTCTCAGAAATAAATCTTTAAAAAAATGTGAGGTGGCTCAGTCGGTTAAGCGTCCGACTTTCGCTGAGGTCATGATCTCGCGGTTCGTGGGTTCGAGCCCCGCGTCGGGCTCTGTGCTGACTGCCAGCTCAGAGCCTGTTTCAGTCTGTGACTCCCTCTCTCTCTGACCCTCCCCTGCTCACACTGTCTCTCTCTCTCTCCTAGAAATAAATAAAACATTAAAAAAAATTTAAAAATGTGAAAAAAAGCCTATAATCACTGGGTTTTATTTATGCCAGGTGTTCTTAGAGCAAGAATGTGTTTTCCCTGCTACTAGGAATGGCATTTTGACAGGCTTGCTCACCTATAGGTCAGGCAGAAAATACAAGTGAAATAAAAAGGCCTGAATTTTGGTACCTTGGGCATGAATGGTCTAGTCCAACTGATAAAAATGGCTGCTGTAGGACAGGCTCTTCCCCTGTCTCATCTAGGTTCTTCACTAGAGCCAAAAACCAGGCTTACATCAGCTGGCTGGCAGAAATCTCATGTTAGTGCTCATGTTCTTAGTTTTGCTTAGACGTTACTGTTAATTATATGTCCTACTTTATAGCCATACTGACTGAAGTGAGGGCAGATAGTGCTGTAGAAGAGCAGAGAGAAAACATCCTGACATGGTTGTTCAGTTATTACCATGTTTTCAAGCTATTATTGACTTTGGGCATGAATAGTAAAGTTTCTCAAGATGTAAATGTTAATCAGGAGAGGATGAGAACTCTGCACTAGCTATTCCAGCTACCCCGGACATGGTCTTCCTCCAGAGGCGGTCGAAGCTTTGTTTTGGTTTTTGATTGAGTAGCTGATTGGAGGTTATAAGAAAAATTCTTTGATCTTCCACTGTTCTCAAGAAGGTGGATACACTGCAAGTTGCTCACTGTTAAAAGCAAATACCAGAGAGATATTATTATTTTTAATACTAGAGAGTTCATTCCTGGTGAGGTAAAGGGTTAGATATGGACTGTCCAGGAAGCTAGTAAGGTGATAGCCAGTTTGTTGTAGAGATCGGTAACTTACCAGCCTTGCATTTTATATTATCCTCCAAGATAGAGGACATTTTTAAAGATTATTTATTTTGAGAACAAAAGCACGAATAGGGGGAGGACAGAGAGGAAGAGAATCGCAAGCAGGCTCTGCACTATCAGAGGAGAGCCTGACACAGGGCTTGAACTCACAAACCATGAGATGAAGTTGGATGCTTAACTGACCAAGCCACCCAGGCACCCCAATACATGACATCTCTTGAAGAACCTTGACTGGGAGAGGCCAAGTACTTGAGCGGAGACTGGGACCTAGGTCTTCAGTCTGTCTAGAAGAACTGGTGTAGCTTTCTCTATGCATCTAACCTAAAACAACGCAAACTCGCATATACGCTTACTTCTCAACTTTCCATGTACCACACACTTGGCTATATAGTCCATTCTAGAAAACCATCTCATTTGAAGATTTCTTTAAGGATGACAGACTAATAGGCATATCAATCTTGAAATGGATTTTTTAGGCCTTTTTATGACTTTGAAGTTACTTATAGGATGAAAAATTTTAAGGTGTTACAGTTGGAAAATAGTGATGTATTCAACCCTCTTGCTGAGGACAAGTTGCTATGTTTCTCCTCTCTGTGGAGCAAAGAAGCAACCATGAAAGGTGAGTAGTTTTAAAAAGTTACAGACATGTCTTACTTTTTCTCTTCCTGGTTTTATTATGGTTACTTAAAGTTATTTTAAAGTAAACTACCGATATGGAATTCTGTTTCTGGCTGCCTTTACTGTATCAAGTCCTGAGTTATCTGCATACCCATCTGTAGATGGGCAGGAATATTCTGCATTCATACAAAGGGTTTACCATTACTAGTAATCACTTGAGCCACGGTTATTCCATTCATTGGAATGGGTTTTTAAAAGGTAGTTCTTTTATATTAAAAAAAGCGGGGGGCAAATTTAGCTGTGTGAGAACACCAGCAAAGGAGAGGGGCAGAAGGGGGTGGTGGGGAGAATATCTCAAGCAGGCTGCACGCTCAGCACAGAGCCTAACGTGGGGCTTGATTTCACTACCATGAGATCATGACCTGAGCCGAAATCCAGAGTCAGATGCTTAACTGACTGAGCCACCTAAGTGTCCAGGAGGTTATATATATTATTTGTATACATACATGTTATATATGTATATGCTCTCTGACCAGTCCTGTGCTGTTCTGTGGGTGGTATGCAGGGGTCGTTGTTGGATTGGAGAACAGGGATTGTGGAGTCTCCCATATGCACGTAGAGAAACACAGGCCAAGGAGGCTATATCCAGCCCACTTTCTGCTTCCTCTTTTAAGAGGTAAAGGCACTACTAAAGCCTATCCCTATGCTAGAAGTTGGAAGCAACAATCCTTGCTCAAATATTTGTGTGCCAAGTAATTTCCTAAAAGTGACTAAGATAGTGAGCAAATCAGAAGATCCTTATTAACTCCATGGAATTCTTAAAGCAAAAAAAAAAAAAAAAAATGAACTAACTTCTATTCATAGAGAAGACCACAATTAATGTTCTCTTTTTGGTTCAATTTGGCATCTGGATTTCACATTGCAGAAATTTGTGTGTGTCAGTCGTGCCCATTTCCATGGAAATTATAGATTTTTTTTTTTTACTTAAATATCCAGATCAATTTATAGATATTCTCTGTATGAAACCTATATGGGGTCCAGCTACCCTAGTTAGCAGCTGTGACAATCAGCTTACTGTTTAGTGCTTAATGTATATGTGTAGACTTAACAAAACCTGGTCTTCCCTCAAGGTTAGGGTTAGGAAAAGGTTCTCTTCAGACCTTGTCTGTTTTCAAGCCACTGAGAATTAGCGTGTAGGACAAGCTGTTCATATGAAATCCAAGAAATCACGAAGTATTTGTGTTTGTTTATTCTGTCTCTTAACTGTGAGCCCTTTGACTAAAAACCTTTTGTGTTTATTAACATCTTCATTTTTAAGATTTCTGATGGTCTCAAGAGAAATCCAGGGCTAAGTAAAAATGTTTTGATTATTTAAATGTTACTTTTCCTGGTAGATTTAGCTGACCATTGTTTTTGAAACTAATTTTCAATTCATTCAAGTAGAACAAAAGCTTTTTTTTTTTTTTAACATGGAAACTTTGAAAGGAATCAAAGCCCACAGTTGTAACTACCCTACCCACTACTCCCTGATCAGCCTGCCTATATTACATGAGTTGCCCAACTCTTTATTAAAGATTGGGCAGTAATTACTCTGTCCCCTACCTCCAGGTTTCTCCCTACTCCCCCAATCAAAAACTAAATGAATGTTAAAGTTCATGCTGACAGTCATTGTTCACCTTCCAGCTGCACTCTATTCCTGCAGGATGACTGGATCAGCAAGGGTGGGGTTGGGGGGAGTGTGTTGCCATAGCCACCCATGAACAACACTGGATCTGGCATTAACTGCTGACAGCACTGAACTTATCACCTAGATTTAATGCTGGTGTGAATGAAGGGGGCCCAGAGTAAAATACTCTTGTCTTGCTGCTGAAAAGAAAGTTCCCTGAGCATGAGTCAAATTGTGCATGGTGAAGCCTAAGTAGGACATATTATTAAATATTACATCTTCTCTTCATGGGGCTATGAAAGGCAAAAGCCAGAATTTGTGGTTAAGGAACTTTTCAAGGTTGGGAAGGAGGTGAAGAATCTTAATGTGAAGTCAATATGGAGCCAGAATTCCCAAGATATTTACTTTGAAGAATGACAGTATTTCATTTCCCCTTTCCTTTATGTGAACATATATGTAAAAGTGATCAATAATAGGTACCAATTATTTCTACTGGAGGTAATGTTACCAGTAACTCGTGGTTGTGAAAATACTTTGTCTCTTACAGAGGAGACATGTTGACTGCCGTAATGATTCCATGAAAGGGTAATGAAAAACACGCACATCTCAAATGAAATGACCATTGGAAACCCCTGGCAATCTCTGTCCTCATGTCTTCCATCTTTGGGAATGAAACAAAAAAGGCAAATGCTTCCCCAAATTGTCTCCCCAATCTGCTTTGCCAGTGCACTGGCTACCTTACCTGAATTGAGGCGCAGCACAGAATGGGCTTTGGAAGATCTTGTGGGATGAGGTACTTTCCCTTCTTGAGAACAACCTGAAATCAACCAACAGTGACCATTTCTCTCTGACCATGGTTAGCTGTGGCCTAACCAAGTTTTAAGTTCCTTATTGAGGTAGAGGCTTAAACTTGTTGGTATCTGCCAAGAGAAATTAAGTATGCTGTGGAAATACCATGTAGGCCCAGAGTAAAGTCCTGAGATTTTGCTGCCTGGGCTGCAGATCTGTTTCTAAAGGTGCCTTGACTCAACTTTTTTTCTTTTTTTTTTTTTTTTAAATTTTTTTTTAATGTTTTTTATTTATTTCTAGGAGAGAGAGAGACAGCGTGAGCAGGGGAGGGTCAGAGAGAGAGGGAGTCACAGACTGAAACAGGCTCCAGGCTCTGAGCTGGCAGTCAGCACAGAGCCCGACGCAGGGCTCGAACCCACGAACCGCGAGATCATGACCTAAGCGAAAGTCGGACGCCTAACCGACTAAGCCACCCAGGCGCCCCTCAACTTTTTTTCTTTTGGGGAGCTGTCTAGGCTTGTACTCTGCTGACTTTACTTGGATGATTCTTTCCAGAGCTGAAAATGTTCCAACTTAAAGCAGTCATCTGCTGAGCAAGGATTTACTATTGTGCATGGGTCTAGGGCATTCCCACAGATGGGCAGCCCTGTACTATCTTAGCATAAGGAAGGTCCAAGTGAGGCAGACAGAGTAGAGTGTTCCTGCTCCTGGAGCCGTCCAAATGGGTAATGTAAGGGGAAGTCCCAAGCAGTGGTCTGGAGGGGTTTAAAGGGTAATGAAGGCCAGCAGAAGACCTGTTGATTGAGATGCCAAAATGCATCATTAAACCAACCCTGAACTAGAATTGTTGGAGGGGAGGCATTAAATGTGTGCTGAGAATTCTCCTGATGCTTGAAGTAAGATCAGTGGAGGTTTGCCCAGTGTAGTTAAATCCCATTTCAGATTCTGGTGCAACACTCTGGGGGTGCTAGTTATCGACTAGAAAGTGCCCAGAAGGATACTTACCATAGATTTGCTTGAGTACTAAGTGCCTGGTGGATTTGGTGCCTGAGCTGCCTTTGGATGAACTCTTTGTGGTCTTGTTTACTGCAGTGGTCTTTTGGGGGGTTAGTTCCAGCTCTTTCCTCCAAACTTGGAGCAGCAGTGCCAGACACTCTCGGTTCCATCTGTCCACATCTCTGGTTCCAAGCTGCTTCATGTGCAAGAGGTAGGACAGGTGCTTCCTAAGCTGGTAGCTGGTGAGGTCAGAAGAGAGGAGAGGCTTTAAGATCACAGTACTGAGAAAGTCTCCTTAGGGTTTCTAGAAGCTATAGGAAGAGTATTTGCTGAGCTGGGAGATTCATTTAAGCTCCCATTCCTAATTTGAAGTAGCAGTATGTTTAATGTTGAATTTTTTCTTTTTTTTTAATCAAACAGTTCCTGTACTAGGAATCAATCAGATGAGTCTGCCCTCAGGGTGGGTTGGGCCAATGTGTAAACAAATGAGAAGTACTATGTAAGACTGAGGAGCTCGATGGCAGGAGAGCATGTGAGACTTGATAATTCGTGGTGGTTGGGTAAGGCTTTATAAGACTGATACTTGTGAGAGGTGTATGAAGCAGTGTGTATTTGGTGATGGAATGCTAGGCTACACTGGAAAAAGCCAACATGTGTTCAGAGCCTGTTACATATGTTACATATCAGGCACATTCCTTATGATTTAGATGAAAATAAATCCATGAGGCAGACATAGGAGTCATAGGAGTCTGATAAAGGATGGGTAGATGGCAACAGAGGTTGCTCCTAACTTTACTTCCCCTTACGAGAACAACAACTAAGAACTATTCATGGATAAGACACCACTGAGAAAGTCCTAGAACACGGGAGACAGGCTGCAGCCCCTTGCACCACAGAGGCCAAGACAGACTGCGTTGGGATAGAAGGAACAGCTACATGCTGACTGCACTACCCTTCCACCAGGCTGGTGTATCACCACACCAAATGTCTTTAGCCTATGGTTCCTCAAATGGGAAAGGGGAATCCAGCACCCCTAGCATTGAAGGTCACTTCTTGGGAACCCCTACTCTAGTCTCAACCCATGGGGATTGCCAGGGAATCTGGGGCTTAACCACTGGGAGTCTGATGGAGAAGGTAGGGGCTTGCAGCAAACAGTATCTGGATCTTGGCATACCAAGTTCCTACCTGCAATGGCCAAGTAGTAGTCCCAATCTTTAATTTTGTTCATCTGCAGAGCCAAAACAGAAGTGCAGTCTGACCAGGGAACTCAGCAGGGTAAGTGAATGGGGGTACTTAAAGAGCCTTGTCAACCCTGGAGTCAGGTTGGCTTCAGCTCAGGCAGGGGAGCTGAGGCATAACCTGGCCCACATATGAGTGTAGCTCCTGGTCCTGCCAGACTAAAGTCTGGCCAGGACATCTGGAGAGGTACAGCAGGCAGAGCTGATTATCTGCAAAGCAAAGACAGTGGCCCTATATAGCCAGGGAACCTGGGGTGCAGGCCAGCTTGAGTAAGCCACAAAGAACTTTTTAGGCCTTGGAGCTGGTTCTCCTGCTCTCCATGAGCAGGGAAAGTAATCCATAGCACTAGCAATTGCTGAATAGAGGTTTCAGCCCATCTGACCAGGAAACCTAGCCAGACCACACAGGAAGCTGTGTAGCCCAGCCAGAGCCCTTCTTACAGCAGCACTTGAACAGGAAGCACACCCTGGTTCTATTCCTGTCTGCACTGCAAAACTGGTGGCCCCATCTGGCCAGGGAACTCCGTGTACAATCTCGTCTGACTGGACTCCCCAAAGCTGTGCAGACCCCCAGGGCCTGTCCTGCTGCTCTGCCAGTTCAAGGAAGTGACTTCATAGCCCCACCTACTAGTAAGCCTAACTAGAAAACCCAGGCAACTGCACAGCCCATCCCAAAGCCTTGCTTGGGCAGAGAACAAACGCAGCAGTCCTATCCAACTGTTCCAGCTAGCAGCATCCCCACCCCACCCGCCACAACCTGAGAGCTTGCCCTGCCCCAAAACAGATGACCCTAATAGCAAGTTCCACCTGCCCAAGGATGTTACTAGTAGACATGTCCAGAAGCCCAAACTGAGCTTCCTGGTGAAGAACTCTTGGCTAAAGCAAACCTGTGAAGAGTAGACCACTTATTCAAATGTTCAGACAGCAACATCAGAAATTAATAAAGTTCTGGTGACTGTAAAGAAACTTCTGTGAGGGGCATTGGGGTGGCTCAGTTGGTTAAGCATCTGACTTCGGCTCAGGTCATGATCTTTTGGTTTGTGAGTTCAAGCCCCACATCGAGCTCTGTGCGGACAGTTCAGAGTCTGGAGCCTGCTTCCGATTCTGTGTCTCCCTCTCTCTCTGCCCCTCCCCATCTCTCTCTCTCAAAAATATAAATCATTAAAAATATTTTTAAAAAATCGGTATCTGAACTATTCTACAAGCAATTCAGAATAATTCTTTAAAAAAGTTTAGTGAATTACAAAAATGCACAGACAACTAAATGAAATTAGCAAAAGAATGCATGAACAAAACAAAAATTCAATAAAGAAAAACCGGGGGTGGGGGAGATAAACCCCGGGGCTGAAAAATACAGTGTCTGAACTGAAGAATTCAATAGAGAGCTTCAAAAGCAGACTTGACCATGTAGAAGAATCTGTGACTTAGAAAACAGGGTATTTAAAATGATCTAGTCAGAGGGGCAAAAGAAAAAATGAAAAAGTGAAGAAAGTATGTGGGACTTCGAGGGCATGCTAAAGAGAAACAACCTCATTGTGGGAATTTGAGGAGAGAGAATGGGACAGAAAATCTATTTAAAGCAGTAATAGCTGAAAGTTTCCCAGACTTGGAGAGAGAAATGAACATTGAGATCCATGAAGCCCAAGGGACTCTAAATACAATCTGAATTAGTGCTACTCTTAGACACATTACACTGTTAAAAGTCTAATGTTGAAATAGACAAGTTATAGATGTAAGAACTCCCATAAAACTATGAATTCGTTTTTCAACAAAAACTTTTCAGGCCAGGAGAGAATAGGATGATATATTCAAAATATTAAAGGAAAAAACTGTCAATTAAGAGATTTATAGCTGGCAAAACTATCCTTTAGAAATGAAAGCGGTAAAGAACAAACTAAAGCTGAAGGAGTTCATAATCTTACTAGACCTTCCTTGTAAGAAATGCTAAAGGAAATTCTCTGGAAGTAAAAGGATCTGAGTTAACAAATACTTAAGGCAGTCTAAAACTCACTGATAATAGTAAACATAGAATGTGGAATTTTTGTGCATTATATACTTTTAAAAGTTTAAAAACTTAAGAGGTGCCTGGGTGGCTTAGCTGGTTAAGCATCTGACTCTTGATTTCAACTCAGGTCATGATCTCACAGTTTGGAGATAGACCCCCTCATCTGGCTCTGTGCTGACAACATGGAGCCTGCTTGGGATTCTCTCTCTCCCTCTGACCTTCTCCTTCCTATAACCTCTCAATCTCTCTCAAAATAAACAGGTTTAAAAACTTAATAAAAGTAACAACTACAGTAGTATGAAACTAGAAATCATAATGGGAGGAAAACTGAAAAATTCACAAATGAAATTAACATTTTCCTGAGCAACCAAAATCAAAGAATGAATCAAAGGGAAAATAAAGGACCTTTAGACAATGGAAGTAAAACACAACAAAATTTCTGGAATGCAGCAACAACGGTTTTAAGAGGGAAGTTCATAGCAATAAGTGCCTACATTAAGGAGCAAGAAAGATCTCAGATAACCTACTCTTTAAGGAAGCAGTAAAAGAACAAACTAAGTCCAAGGTTAGTAGAAGGAAGGAAATAATAAAGATTAGACAGAGATAGGAGCAGGAAAACAACAGAAGATTAACAAAACAAGGAGTTCTTTGAAAAGAAATAAAATTGACAAGCCTTTAGCTAGACTAACCAAGGCAAAAAAGATAGATGACCCAAGTCAACAA
The DNA here is from genome assembly GCA_017311185.1 of Proteles cristata cristata. Classification (NCBI taxonomy): domain Eukaryota; kingdom Metazoa; phylum Chordata; class Mammalia; order Carnivora; family Hyaenidae; genus Proteles; species Proteles cristata. Next base: position 912,604 of record JAESUZ010004879.1, read on the forward strand.
AATAATGATGGAAAAGGAGATATTACAACTGATACCCAGTAGAAAGGCAAAGGACCGTAAGACACTATTCTGAACAACTATATGACAAACTGGACAACCTAGAAATAATGGAGTTATTAGGAACATAACTAAGACTGAACCAAGAAGAAATAGAAAATACATTAAGTTGGGGCACTTGGGTAGCTTGGTTGGGTGTCCGATTTCAGCTCAGGTCATGATCTTGCTGAACTCATGGGACGGAGTTCGAGTCCCATGTTGGGCTCAGTGCTGATGGCTCAGAGCCTGGAGCCTGCTTCAGATTCTGTGTGTCCCTCTCTACCCCTCCCCTTCTTGTGCTCTCTCTCAAAAAAAAAGTTAACATTAAAAAATTATTAAAAATCCATATAGTCAATGTGCTAAATCACTTTAATAAATGAAAGAAAAACATAATTACCTCAATAGAAGCAGAAAAAGCATTTTACAAAATTCAACATTTGTTCATGGTAAAAATTTAAGTACATAAGAAATGTACCTCAATATGATAAAGGCAACATATGACAAGTCACAGTTAACATCAAACTCAATGGTGAAAAGTTGAAAACTTTTCCTCTGAGAATAGGAACAAGACTAGGGTACCCACTCACAACTCCTATTCAACACAGGACTGGAGACACTAGCTAGAGCAGTCAGGCAAGACAAAGAAATAAAAGGCTGCATAAGGAAAGGAAGAAGTGAATCTTTCTCTCTTTGCAATTGATTTTATATATAGAAAAACTTAAGGACTCCACCAGAAAGTGTTGGGAGTTAATCAGCAAATTCTGTAGAGTTGCAGGATATAAAGTTAACATACAAAAATATGTGGCATTTCCATATACTAACATCTGAAAAAGTAATAAAATGACCCCGTTTACAACAGCACCAAAAACAGTAAGATAGGAATAAATTCAACTGAAGCAGTGAAAAATCTCTACACTGAATGTAAAGTACAAAGCATTGATGAAATAAGTTGAAGACAGATATTCTGTGCTCTGATTGCAGGAATTTATATGACATCCATAGTACCCAAAGTCAGTTTATAGATTCAGTGAAATGCCCATTCGATTGCAATGGCATTTTTTTACACAAGTAGGAAAAATAATTATAAAATACGGAACCATAAAAGACCCCAAATAGCCAAAGCAATCTCAAGAAAGAACAAAGGGAGAAGTATACTTCCTGATTTCAAGCTATATTATAAGGTTAAAGTAATCAGAACACTAGATCAGGAGACTAGATGCTGGCGAGGATGTGGAGAAACGGGCACCCTCCTACACTGTTGGTGGAAATATAAAATGGTGCAGCCCCTCTGGAAAACACTATGGAGGTTCCTTAAAAAATTAACAATAGAACTCCCCTATGACCCAGCAGTAGCACTGCTGTATCCAAGGGATACAGGAGAGCTGATACATAGGGCCACATGTACCCCAATATTCATAGCAGCACTCTCAACAATAGCCAAAACATGGAAAGAGCCTAAGTGTCCATCAACTAATGAATGGACCAAGAAGATGTGGTTTATCTATACGATGGAATACTACATGGCAATGAGAAAGAATGAAGTCTGACCATTTGTAGCAACATGGATGGAACTTGAGGGTGTTATGCTGAGCGAAATAAGTCAGGCAGAGAAGGACAGATACCATATGTTTGTACATATAGGTGGATTAGGAGGAACTTAATGGAGGATCATGAGGGAGAAGAAGGGGAAGAATAGTTGGGGAGAGGGAGGGAGGCAAACCATGAGAGACTCTTGAATGCTGAGAACAAACTGAGGGCCGATGGGGGTGGGGGAGAGGGGAAGGGAGGTGATGGGCATGGAGGAGGGCACTTGTTGGGATGAGCACTGGGTGTTCTATGGAAACCAACTTGACAAACTATTTAAGAATAAATAAAATAAAGTTATAGTAATCAAAACAATATGGTACCAGCATAAAAACAGATGCATAGACCAAATAAACCCATGCATATACGGTCAACTATATTTGACAAGGGAGCCAAGCACACTCCATGGAGAAAAGAGCATTTGTTTTATAGACGGTGCTAGAAGAATTGGATGTTCACATGTAAAAGAATGAAACTATACCCCTATTTTACACTATTCACAAAAATAGACTCGATATGGATTAAAAAGACATTAATGTAAGACCAAAAATTCCTAAGAGAAAACCGAGAAAAAAAGCTCCTTGACAGTATATGTTACCAGATTTTTTTTATAGGACATTGAAAGCACAAACAACAAAAACAAGCAGGACTACAAAGTAAAAAGCTTCAACAAAGCAAAATAAATGATGAACAAAATAAAAAGACAACTATGGAAGGGGAAACATACTTACAAATCATGTATCTGATAAGAGGTTATTACCTAACATATATAAAGAACTCCTATAACTAGCAAAAAACCCCCAAATAATCCATTGATAAAAAGGGGCAAAGGACGCGAATAGACATTTTTCCAAAGAAGATACATGAGTGGCCAACAGGTACACCAGAAGGTGCTCAACATCATTAATCATAGGGGAAATTCAAATAAAAATCACAATGAGATCACATCATGCCTATTAGGATGGCCATTATCAAAAGAGAAAACAACTGTTGGTGAGGGTGTGCAGAAAATGGAAGCCTTGTGCAATGTTGGTGGGACAGTAAATTGGTTTGGCCACTGTGGGAAGTAGTATGGATTTTCCTCAAAGAATTAAAAATAGAACTACCATGATTTGTCAATTCCACTTCTGGGGATTTATATAGAAGGAAATGAAAAATTATGTTGAGATATCTGCATCCATGTTCACATTAGAATTGTTTACAACAGCCAAAACATAGAAGTGTCCACCCATGGTTGAATCAATAAAGAAATTGCGTATATATACAGTAGAGTATTAACCATAAAAAGAGGGAAATTCTGCCATTTGTGACAACATGGATGGACCTTGAGGGCATTATGCTAAGTGAAGTCAGAAGGACAAATACTGTAGGATTTCACTCATATGTATAATCTTAAAAGATCAAATTTGTGGTTACCAGTGGCAGGGGGTGAGGGGAGGAGGAACTGGGTGAAGATGATAAAAAGATACAAACTTACAGTTATGAGATAAATAAGTACTGGGGATATTGATAACATCAGGACTATAGTTTACACTGCTTTATGGTATACATGAAAGCTATTGAGAGTAAATCCTCAAAGTTCTCATCACAAGGGAAAAATTGTTTTTCTCCTGCTTTTTAAGATCTACCTGAGATAATGGATGTTAACTAAACTTATTGTGGTAATCATTTCATATGAATCATATATGTAAGTCAAGTCATTATGCTGTACACCTTAAACTTATACAAGGCTGTATGTCAGTTATAGCTCAATAAAACTGGTGGGGAAAGAAGCTGAGTAACTTGAAGAAGGTCTCACAGCCAGAGCCAGGAGAGACCAACATTCATATTTGGTGCCGTCTGGCCCAACAGCCAAACACTGTCAAGGTCTTTGATCGGTGCTATGTACTTGGCAGGCATCGGCAGAGGTTTTTAAAAAGGATGGCACAAGAGCGAGCTGTATTTTACTAGGTTCGTTCTATTGTAGGGTGGGGCCTGGAGTGGGACAGAGCTATGGGGCATGGGGATGATGGCTCTCTTTACAGCTAACGTTTGTTTGAGGATGTCTGTCCCACATGGACTCTTACTGAACTTATTGAACACAGCTGTTTTGGAGCCTCTCAAGGAAACCTGCATCACTCTTCATTATCGGATTGGTAGCTGATTACTAGTGAGCCTGTAAAGTGCTGCAGAAAGCAACAGGCCCCAGGCCCGACTTTACGATACACCAAATGGGAAATGACCTCTTCCTGAGGTCTGCTGAAAAGCTCTTTGTGGTCCTAGGTACAGTCCTTTCTTGCCCTAAAGGCTGATTTCACTCAACCTGCATGATTCTTCTTTTTCCTGTACCATGCCAAACCAGGCATCTCTCTACTAGAATATAGATCACATTTCCAAAAAAGCCATCTATGGGGAAAAGCTGGTGATAATGGGGCAGTACTGCTCCATAGTTCAGCTTCTTTGGTTTGTGATACCAGGGATCTTCCACACCCTCCACTCTGTGGGCAGAAAACTCACTGGGAAACCCATGTGTTGGCTTTCATGGTGTACAACTTCCACCTAATCGATTACGGTATGCAGACTTTTGAGTCTGTCCAGATGATAGGATGGTGCCAGGGGTCAGAGTAGCAGCCTCTGTTCTGTTTTCAAGGAAAATAGCACTTCTGGTTTGTTGAGAGTCCTAAGATGCCCAGTCATCCCTCTCAGCCCACGGCTCACGGCTCTTATGGTCCAGCCCATCCTTGCTTATTAATTTCACAACATGCTAGAGAAGAGCTGATAGGAAGGTAGTTACAAATGTTCAGATAAGATGGAAGCGTTTAACACACCTGCTCTTAGCCACAGCAACTTTCCAGCTTCACTTAGATCATCAGGGTCCAGCTTCAGTTTTGAAAATAAAGTCTTGATTGGTAATAAGACTCACACGTTAAGACTAAGCCTCAGGTCTCAGGGCCCAAGGTTCACTCAGCTCGCCCTATCCCTGCCCATTTCCCAGTTTGCCTATCTCCGTCCTCAACAGGTCTCCTATGATAGTCAGCATTTGTGGAGCAGTTGTGAGCCCAAGCCCTGCGCTCTACCCCACCCCTCATTGCTCCTTAGCTTTGGTCCCAGACACCATACCCTGCTCCGGGACAATGCTGTGGGCTCCTGTACTTAGAATAGAAGATGCACAAAGCTGTATCACAGAATCAATGGGACTGTTTCTACTGTCGCCAGACATGGGACTTCCCACAATGTGCAGCATCCCACAATCCCTTTGGGAGTCCAAGTCCCAGGTCTCAGAATTGCACAATGGTGCAGCCAGAGGGCCTGTGTAATTGCCTCCCCAGATGGGCCTATAGACTATGAGCCCACTGTTCCTGGGGGGATGACTGAAAGCTCATTTGCTGCTATGGACGCTTACGGACAGGACCTGTCAGCTTCTGACTCTTCAAAGGAGTCAAAGAAACAGTTTGACTGGAAGGCATTTTAGCTAGAGAGCAGCTGTGGGGCCTCATGTGGTAAACCTTGTTGGCTTGTTTAGATCCCAGGTTTCAGCTGAAATACTTAAAAAGTTCCTCTGGGACGGTAGCCAGTGCACCTCCTGGCAGAGCTCCCCTAGGAGGGGGAGCAAGGACCATTCCCATCTAGGACTTCAGAGGCAGACTACCGCAGCTTCAAGCCAGCCCGGCACTTAGAGAGCTTTCCATATTTAAAAAAAAATAGTAAACATACATAAAACTACTTAGAACAGCATCTGGCACAAGTGCCTAAAAAATGCCAAGTACTAGTCTTAATGACAGTAGTAACAACATCCCCCTGTAACAACATTACCTTGACGAGTGTGAGCACCATCCAGGCAGCCCTTTTCTCCCGGCCTGTTCTAAGGTGAGGGGCGTGAGGCCTGCCTCCGCCGCTGTTATCCTGACCACTGCAAACACTGCCTTTACTGAGAACATACGGGAAAGGCCCTGGAGTCCGAGCTTCAAGTGCCTCATCTGTATCACCAGGACAAATCATTTTTTCCTGAGACCATTTGCTTGCCTGAAAAATGGGGACACTGATTCCTACCGTGTCCCAGCTTCCTGGGGCGGCTGGGAGAGCAAAGGGGTTCAGGCAGAAGATGACTTTATAAGACCAGCAGCCGGAATGGACACGAGGACCCACTGTAGCAAAAGCTGTGCCAGCATGAAGCAGATTGCCCGGCTCCCGGCCAGGCAGTCCTTGGCACCACAGCCCCTGAGGCCTCTCCCTGGACCTCACAGGAACCTCCCCCCTGCTAACCCTTCTCCTCTGCCAGCGTTAGGGTCTCTCCGCCCTTTTATCTCCTGACAGGGGTGTTGACATGCGGCACACCTGTGCTCTCAGTGATTTGCTTGCTTTGTTCCTCCATCAACCTTCCTCTCTCTGGAGATGGAGGCCACCTGACCCGCAGCTGTGGGCGATGGCTGCAGCCCTTCCCCCGACTCTGATCATTACTAAGGCCTAGTATAGATTTCGGCCCTCGTGGGGCCTACAGATAGATGAATGAGACTATGAAATATGCGAAAACCTTGTAGCAAAGGACTCCTTCAGTTCTCCCATGATTACTTTCTGGAAGGATCTGTCTCCGTTATTTCTCCTCTACCCACTACTCCTTGCACCCACCCCACATTCCCAGCTTGGCAGGTCCTCTCACAGGTTCTTGCAATATGTTTAACATTTGGCCACTCAATCCACCATAAATGCACCCTGGCTTAGGTACTTGGGGTATGACTAATTTGTGGGTAGTAAAAACATAAAAAGAAAAATAAAATATCTACCATGGGTAGGGCTTTAGAAATTACATAGTGCACACCATCTCGTTCAACAGCCTGCCATATAAACAGGGTGGGTGCAGCGATTACTAAATCCTATTTTACAGATGAGAAAACTGAGGGTCAGGGAGGCCACGTGATTTGCCCAAGGTCAGATGGCTTGTCAGAAACCTGAAACTCAGGCTTCCTGGTTACACACTGGGGCTTTTTTCCTTTACACCAGGCTACCCTGGGTACTTCCTACCTTTCTTGGCAAAAACATCTCCCAAATAGCTTATCCAATGTAAATAACTAGGACCTACACATGAATGAGTTTTATGGGCAGGTCCAGTAAAATTAGCCTTGTTGTGCCAGCACGTGGAATTCACTAGAAAATGCCACCGAGGACCGGGGGTGTCATGTTGGGAGCGGCAGGACAGCCACAGAACCAGAGACACCGTGGTGCCCCCATCGTCCTACCTTCTCCAGGCCCGCTGGATGACAGCTGCCGCCTTGTTCTTTTTGCGAAACAGCTCTTTCCTGCTCCTTTCTCTATGGATTATCTGCAGCCGCAGCTCTACGGGGAGAAGGTCAATATTGACACTCTGCCCGGAGAGGGGACCAGGTGCCGGATCAGTCTCCTTGGATAGCTGAGTGTCCTCAGACAGGGTGGATGTTCCCGACTTCCTGACTCCTGACCTCAACACCTCTGTGCTCTGTGGCAAATCTGAGTAGATGCCTCCTGCGAGCTTGTCCTGTGTCACTTTGTTTCTTGGTGTCCGATGGTGGAGAGGATTCTGCCCAGCGTGGACCACCTCCCCCTTGGCACTGCCAGGCTGGCTAGAACCAGACAGGGAGCACCTTCCTCCTCTGAGCTCTTGAATGCGCCTTTTCTGGGAGGCACATCTGGCTTTGGGTGCTGGGTCCTGCCGCCTGCTGGGCTTCCGGTGGCCATCCTGCTGTGGAAGGCTTGCAGCTGGCCCACTGGGGTCCCCTCCTTCCTCATCAGGCCCAGCCACCCTGATGCAGGAGGGCTGCTTCAAGAAGCCTTTCCCCTTGTCACATCGCCGCTCGCCAACTGTCTCACCTCTGGACTTCTCAACAGAGGACACTCCTGGATGCCTGTTTCCATCATTGCCTTCACTGGGGCTGAAGTGGACACAGGCAGATCGGCCTTTAGATTGTTCTCTGGGTGATTCTTGGGGAGATAAGGAAAAAAAGAAAGCATATTTACTGTCCCAAACTCTCATAGTAGGGCAATTCTGCTCATTTTTTCACATAAAATACTCAGACTTGTCCTATAGTTTCATTATGATAGTAGTGATAGAAAAAATTGTTCAACTTCTATTTCTAGCAATGGAATGTTAGAGAACCTGAAATCCTTCCCATTACAATAACCTAGAAATGCTGACTAAAATACAATAAATACTCTTTTACAAGCACCATAATGCCTTCAAGAAAATAAAGGAAATCCTTGGGAGGCCAAAAATAAAGAGAAAACGGAAAATCCAAGGTGTTAAGCATGTGAGCTGATCTAGCAGTCCTCTGAGCAGATAGTAGTGGTGGAGTGGGCAACAGGTGGTCTTATGAAATATCTGGCTGTGTTTTAACATCCAGGCAAGGACAGAAAATGAGGCCTTGCAGGCAGACTGTTAGCAAGGATCACAACCCTGCATGAAGCCAGGACTCTTGAGGGGGCAAATCCTTTGGGAAATCATAGTACAGATTTAAAAAAAAAAAAATCTAATTGCCAGCACTGGGAAACAATAAGCAAGGTTGTCTTAGCCTGGGTTCTGGATGGGGGAAAGAGTCTCCCTTGAGAATTAGAAACCCAAGTCCTCTGCCTCACATGGTTTCATATTCATTTATTCTCAACCCGTTGGAAAAATTAAAGTAAGAACCAAGATGGTGGTGCAGGATGCTTTGTAGAAGCAAACACAATATTGCTTTAACATGGCATTCCCTCAACTGAGGCCACACAGAGGGGTCCTTCTGAAAAGGACTTCATCTCTAAAGTTACAAAATGCATAAGGAAACAATCTACCATGAATGAGTTAACAGACACAATAGCAGTATTAGATTGGCAAGAACTTAGCTAAGAGAACTTAGCGTACGTGTGCACACATATGCACACACGTGAACTGATTAAATACACAGATAATTTAAAAATATGAGAAAAGATTAGACCTATTTGAAAAATAACTAAATACAGCATCTAAAATGAAATATTTTAGATTCAATTAAAAAGCAATGAGGGGACTTCTTCTGGAATGGCAGAATTGAGGCATACTCACCACTGAGGACAATAGAAAAACCTAGCAAAATATTACAAACCACCTGTCTGAAGGCATCAAAGAGCTAATAAGTCAGGAAAAATATGGGGCTGAGACACAAGGGAATCAGGCAAACAACAGAGAGATGAGCAAGGCATTGGGGCCATATGTCCCAAGGGGAATCATTCCCTCAAGGTCTGGAGGACAAAACTTGGAGTCCAGAACCTTGCAAGAAGATTCTTTTGGATTGGAACTCTGGAGGGCTATATCTTAGGAGAAAAGGTGATTGTGTAGTAAATTGGCCCTTGCAGGGACTGAGTGCAGCTTTGCATCATCTTAGTTCTAGAAACTAGATTAAGGTGATCACAGGTTGTTCAGGCTCCTAAATGCCTGCCAGGAGCCAAAGCAAATCTCTCGGGAGGAATTAATATCATCCTAGGTCTCAAGTTATTTCTATAATTATTTATATTAAATGTATACCACTCAATCAAAAATATGCAGGCAGATAAGACAATTAAGTGGACACACAAGATATCCAGATAATGTGTTTTCAGAAACAGATTTTAAAATAACTATTTGAGGGTGCCTGGGTGACTCAGTCGGTTGAATGTCCGACTTCAGCTCAGGTCATGATCTCACAGCTTGTGAGTTTGAGCCCCACATTGGGCTCTGTACTGATGGCTCAGAGCCTGGAGCCTGCTTCCGATTCTGTGTCTCTTTCTCTCTCTCTCTGCCCCTTCCCCACTTATACTGTCTCTCTTTCTCTCTCTCTGTCAAAAATAAATATTCAAAGATAATAAAAAATAACTAATTTATTATGCAAAAAAGTATCTAAACTAGCTACTCTTCATGTAAGACAAAAGGGGATATAAGAAAATATGCTTGTATCTGCTCTTTTTTTTTTTAATTCTTAAATGTTTATTTTTGAGAAAGAGACAGAGCATGAGTGGAGGAGGGGCAGAGAGAGAGGGAGACACAGAATCGGAAGCAGGCTCCAGGCTTTGAGCTGTCAGCACAGAGCCTGACATGGGGCTCGAACTCATGAGCCATAAAATCACAATCTGAGCAGAAGTCGGATGCTTAACCAACTGAGCCACAAGGTGCCCCTTTGTATCTGCTCATTTATATAAAGGAAATAAATATAGAAAGGATAAACCAGAGACTGAAAAGATTGGGTACCTACTGGGATGCGTCAGGAAAGGGATAGAAAAAAGAGGGAAATGGGAACCGGGCAGTGGGGCTGCGGGAGAACAACACTTCTCTGTGCATATATTTTTGTATAGCTCTGACTCTTAGAACCATTATAATGGCTCACATACACCAAAAACAAAACAAAACAAAAATTAAAAAAAAACAAAACAACCCCCCCCCCAAAACCCAATTAATCGACAAGATACCACTACATATGCATTAGAATGGTTGAAAACCCAAAAACACTGACAATACTAAAGGCTGAAGAGACTGTTGAACAACAGGAACTCTTTATTCATTGCCGGTAGGAATGCAAAATGGTGCAGCTGCTTTGGAAGATAGTGTGGCGGTTCCATACACACTTATTCTTACCGTATAATCCAGTAATTGTGCTCTGTTATTTACCCAAATGAATTTAAAACTTATGTCTACCAAAAAAAAAAACAAAAACAAAAACCCCACAAAAACCAACTGCACATGGATATTGAGGGTGGCTTTATTCATAATTTCCCAAACTTGGAAGCAACCGAGATGTCCTTCAGTAGTTGAACAGATGACTAAACTGTGATACATTCAGACAATGGAATATTATTCAGCAGTAAAAAGAAATGAACTGAAAGGAAATGGGTGCTAAACAGAAATGAGCTATCAAGCCACGGAGGATATTCCTAAGTGAAATATTACTTCCCCTGCATGAATATTACTAGTGCATATTAGTGAGTGAAAAAGAAGCCAATCTGAAAAGGCTATCTATTGTGTGATTCCAACTAAATGACATTTTGGAAACAGGCAAAACTATGGAGATAGTAAATGGATCAGTGGTTACTAAGAGCTCAAGGGAGGGAAGGACACATAGGCAGAGCACCGGGGATTCTTAGGGCAGTGTGATAGTTAATTTTATGTGTGAACTTGGCTGGGATAAGGGACACCCAGACAGCTGGTAAAATATTGTTTCTGCGTGTGTCCGTGAGCGTGTCTCCAAAAGAAATTAGCATTTGAATTGGTAGACTGAGTAAAGGAGCTTGCCCTCACCAGTGCAGGTGGGCAACATCTAGTCTACTGAGGGCCTTAAGAGAAGAGAAAGTTGGAGGAAGAGCAAATCTCCTCTCTTTGCTTGAGCTGGGACAGCTTTGCCTGCCCGTAGACACAGGTACTCCTGGTTTTCCAGCTTTCAGATTTGTATCAGGACTTTACCATCAGCTCCCTCTTCCCCCTGACTCTTAGGCCGTGGGATTCAACCTCACACCATCTGCTCCCCTGGCTCTCAAGCCTTCAGATTCACTGAATCACCACCAGCTTTCCTGGTTCTCCAATTTGCAGGCAGCAGATCGTGGGACTTCTCAGCCTCCATAATCAAGTGAGCCAATTTCTATAACAAACCTCCTCTTTTATATGTATCTTATTGGTTCTGTTTCTCTGGAGAATCCTGACTAACACAGGCAGTGAAACTATTCTGTATGACACCGCAATGGTGGAAACAGTATACATCTGTCAAAGCCTATAGAATGTGCAACACCAGGCATGAAGTCTGATGTAATTTGTGGACTTTGTGTGATAAGAATGTATCGGTGTAGGTTTATCACTTTTAACAAATGTACCACTCTGGTATAGGATGTTGATAGTGGGGGAGTATGCATGTGTTGGGGGCCAGGAGCGTATGGCCTTTCTGTTTCAATTTTGTTGTAACCCTAAAATTCTAAAAAGCAAACTCTATTTTTTAAATTTCAGTTATTTTATTTTAGTTTTTAAGTTTACTTATTTATTTTGAGAGACAGAGACAGACAGCAAGCAGGGGAGGGGCAGAGAGAAAAGTAGAGAGAGAATTCCAAGCATGTTCCACCCTGTCAGCAGAGAGTCCAACGTGGGGCTCGATCTTATGAACTATGAGATCATGACCTGAGCTGAAATCAAGAGTCAGATGCTTAAGTGACTGAGCTACCGAGGTGCTCCTAAAAAGTAAACTCTATTAAAAGGGAAAAAATTAAGAGGTACAAACTTCCAGTTCTAAAATAAACAAGTCACAGGGATGAAAAGTATAGCATAGGGAATACAGTCAATAATATACTCGTGTTATATGTACAGGACTGTCCAGTAATTCTGTTGTAAGCCTGAAACTAATTTAGCATTGTATGTCAACCACACCTCAATAAAGAAAAGGAAAAATAATGAAGAAATGGAAAGATGATATTAGATAGTATTAACGAGTAATAAAATAATGTAATTTGGGTCTTAATATTGATAGATCAGTGAGAAAAAAGACAAAGCTAAACATATACCCATATGTAAAAATATATAATAGAGATAGCATTAAAATTTTTTTAAAGTTTATTTATTTTTGAGAGAAAGGAGAGAAAGAACAAGCAGGGAGGGGAAAGAGAGAGAGGCAGACAAGGAATCTGAAGTAGGCTTCAGATTCTGTGCTGATAGCTCAGAGCCTGACACAGGGCTTGAGCCCATGAACTGTGAGATCATGACCGGAGCCGAAGTTAGCTGCTTAACTGACTGAGCCACCCATGTGCCCCTGAGAGCAATTTTAATTAATGGGTGTGGACCCAGAGAGGGGTGCTGTATCCGTCCTGAAGCTGTCAATTCACAAAGCTCGCTGCCAATGGTGTAGCTCCATGTGTATGGCCATGAAGATTATTCCATGTATAGGGCTAGAAAACTGCCTATTACCTGAAAAGAAGTAATTAGATTCCATCGCTGTATAAAAACTTAAATTTGAGACAGTAAAAATTGCCATGTTTATTAGATCTTGAAGTGGGAAAAACCTTTTCTTAGCATAAAGCCACAAGAAGAAAAATCTCTAAAGAAAAAAATAAACAGAATTAAAAGGTAAAATGAAAAAAGATATTTGTTATTTATGATAGAGGTTACTATTTTTATTATGTAATGAACTTTTGGAAATATTAAGAAAATGAAAAACCAATATAAAAATTGACAGAGGACATCAGTGAACATTCCAGAAAATAAGTACACAAAGTTAATGAAAATATGACAAAATTCTATCCTGCTAACTAGGATTCAATAAAATAATTATTTGCCTAAGTTTGGAGAGTTTTTGTTTTTGCTTTTAAAAGGTAAGACAGCCTTCTACAACCTTCCTGGGATGAAATTTGACAGGATGCTTAAAGAGCCATAAAAATTACAGATGTACACAAACATATATTATATGAAAGGCTATTTAGCTTATATGTCCTACAACACAGACACGAATAAACAAATCATGTTGTATTCATATATGATATAATACTAAGCAGCTACCAACATTTTTGTTCAAAACAAGGAGACAAAGTAAGAAGATCTCAAAACAGGATGCACCCAGTTTTCTGAATGAAAAAAGGCAAAGTTCTAATAGATGGACTGGAACCAAAGTGACAAGAGTTGTTAAGACTAAGGAAGATTTTTATTTATTTTTTGTTCTTTTTTGTTTCAAAAATTGTTTTGTAATGTACATTAGCTAATTTTGTAACTGGGAAAAAATGTCATTTCCTGTTTAAATAAAAAGTACCAAACTACAAAAAAAAAAAAAAGCTGAACAATTAAAATCAAGAAGGATATGTAAAACAACTCAAAATGGAATATAAATAATAACAAACAAACCTAACTGTATTACAAATGAATGCGGTAACCACACGAAAAGGCAAGAAAGAAAACTGACCTAAGTAACTATGTAAAAACATATTTTGGCTGAATACTGTACAGACAAAAAGAAACGTATATAAATACTGTGCTCTAGGTAGTAAGTTTGTCTCACAGGGGTGTGGGTGAGCAATTCTGAGACTGCTCTGTGTGTACACTGGAATTGAACAAATAAACATATATATCATAGATGATGGGAGCCCAATCTTTCACTGCTGGAAGGAACACTTCAAATAGAAAAGAATGAACTCTGTGTTGCTGAATGGTATTGGAGGTACCATAAATATGAACTCATGGTGTGTGTGTGTGTGTGTGTGTGTGTGTGTGTGTGTGTAATACACATACACACAGATAGATGCAGAAATAGATGTACATAACTTTTAGTTCTGTCTGATGAAAGGACTTAGGAGCAATGGTACTCTAGTAGTAATATGCCTACCGAGCTCTTAGATCTTAATTTCTAATACCGTTCTTCAACAAAGGGAACCAGGATTCCCTGGAGAAACGGTTAATTCTAGGGCTTTTACTTGGGTAGAGATATGATGATGTTTCATTTTGAAGAGACCAATCTGTTCACAGAGAGGAAAATGGATTAGGGGAGCCAGAGCAGATAAGTAAAACCAGTTAGGAAGCTACTATAATAGTCCAAGTTAGAGATGAAAGTAAGAAGATGTCAGGCAGAATATATGGTGGTGGTGGATGAGAAAATGATTTTGAAAGATATTTAGGAGATAAATGAGATAAGACCTGGTGACAGACGGGGTATGGGTGGTAAAGGGAAAGGAGACAAGGATGACTCCTGGGCTGGACGTACAGATGGAGGAGTATGTCATTAACCACTACATAGAGCAGGTTTGCATAAAATTTTCATCTGTCCTGTCTTAGATAGGTTGAGTTTGAGATGCCTTTGGGACATCCAAGTGAAGACATAAGTCAGTCATCAAATATACAAAATTGGAAGAAGGAAAAGAGGTCAGGGAGTCTTTGGCATATAGGTGGTAACTGACATTTCTGCCTTGGCCACTGTACGTGTGCCGAATGCAAGGGCCCACGTACTCCCACCACTCATACCCACTAGCTCTGCTGCCCATATGGTGAGAAATAAGATGACACCAGGGATGACCCTTAAAACAGTGAGTTTCTCCTCCACTTGACTCTCCGGAAGACCACACTGACGGAGACAAGTTTATCTCACCACTTCCCACAAGCCATCTGCTATCAAGTCCTCTCAATTCTTCCTCTCCAGGCCATCCCTTGCTCTTCACCCTGCTGCTACAGGGTCTTAGTGCAGGCCCTCCAAACCCAGCCTCCACTCAGTGATCTTCCTAAATATTTATTATGTCTCCTTCTTTCCCTACCTTTTATTTGAAGTATAATGAGGTTGATTATAACAGCTCATATTTATAGAGTGCGTTAGACACTGTGTTTAATCTTTTCATAATCTTATCTCATTAATGTTCACAGATGTCTAAGACAGGCAGAATTATTATCATTATTACTTTTTTTTTTTTTTTTACAAATAAAGAAAGGGAGGCTTGAAGAGGTTAAGTAACTTGATCAAGGTTATATAGCTATTAAGTGGTAGGGTCTATATATGAACCTAGTTTATTTGATTCTAAAGGTCGTACACCTAGCCATTATGCTCTACACACACTGTCAACAACAGGGGAAGAATTACTATGTGAGAGAAGAAAGAACTCACTTACTAAGAGACCTTGGGCAAACTTCTCTTTCATGGCCTCAGTTTCCTGACTTGTGTTGAGAAGGCTGTACTAGATGCTTTGTAACGACCCTCAAGCTCTAACATCCTCTATTTCTATTAGATAGGATGAAGGAGAAAAAGAAGTGCCCCGCATTTCCCATCTCTGGGTTCTTGCTGGGATGCTCACTTCTCAAGGTCTACGCTGTGTGAGTACTGATTGGCTGACCCTTCTTAGCCAAAGATAAAGAGGCTTGGGGTGCCATCTGCCCAAATATGTTGGGGTTTCCCAGGAATACTGCACTCGAGAAGCTCCATCCAGTCCAATGGCCAGTCTTGATTCCTAGATGTGTCTCCCTATTTTCCTTTGCACTCTGGCCTCTTAGGCAGATAAAGGGGGGCAAAGGCTGTCCGTGAAACTGCAGCTCCCTCCCCTTAGATCTGAATCAGGTTCATTGGCCTCTGTGCCTTTTACTTTTCCCAAAGTTTGGATGCTGAGCTTCTCTGAGACACTGTTTGTATATTTAAAACTGGCTCTTCCCAAATGTTCTTTATTCAGGACACCATTTCCTGCCCTCAAATAAACGAGGAGCTCCCCTGCCTCAGAATTGCTCTAGAATAGTAACTTTCAGGTTTTTTTGACAGTAACACATACCAAGAAATAAATCTTACATTGTGGCCTAGCCTAGTATACTCATAATACATGTACATACACACACACACACACACACACACCCCTATGTGCATAGACATACAATACAATTTATTACCTTTATTATGTGCAATATACTTTGATGTTTTCTTAAGTAGTCTATTTCATGAAAATTATCCTGGTCCAATTCACTAAATTTACATTTTATGAGCCACACATGGCTTGAAAGTCATTATAAAACCATGTCCCTGATCACCTTTAAACCAAAAGTAAGGAGAGGAAGTCTAACCGGTATCAGTGTAATTAAAGGACAAAAGGATTAGTTATTAAAAACTGAAACATCATGGACTTTTCAGGATGTAAGGTGACTGTATCTGAATGTGTACAGGTCCACAGTAGATCTGATTGGTCTTGTAGCGTAAATGTCTCAAGGTGTTTTATCAGAAGGCAAACACAAACCACAATTATCTTCTGTACTTGTAAAAAGTCTGAAATCACTGTGTTCCTCTTTCTCTCTGTTCTACAGAGTACTGGATTGGGAGGAAAACATTGTCTCTGTGAAATTGCAGCAATTAAGTATAATTCTTGTGGCACACAGCAAGCCCAAAGCCAACCAAACTGTTAATGGGTACTTTTTATGAGGAGTCAGGTCAAGAAGTATTCGCCTATGTAACCAATTTTGTGCTCACTGCTGTAAGAAATATGCTGGTGGTATGGTCCTTAGCCCTAATTATAGTTAAGTATGGCTGGCACATAGCACACAGTGTGGGCTCAGAAGCATATCTGTTGATTGAATGTATGAATGAGTGATTCAGTGAACTGAGTAGGAGCAAAGCTTTACCATAAAATGGAGCTCTGTCACAGAAGACATAAGTACACCCAATGAATACATTTCATGTCATGTTTAATAATCTGTCCTTCATGTCTGAATCTCAAGCACCTAGCTAATACCATACAGCTATATGTTCAACAAATATTTATTGTATCTCTTATGCACCAGTCACCCTGCTAGGTGCTAGGTACACAGCAGTAAGAGACACATTGCTCTTTGTGGCCGAAGATTCTTTCCATTCCAGTATGCACTCTTCTGAAATGTCATTTTGCAACATCTTCAAACCAGAGGTGGAGTCTATGCCTCCATCCCCTTGAATGTGGACTGGCCTTGTGAGTTGCTCCGATCAATAGAATGTGGTAGAAGTGATGTGACAGTTTTGGAACTTAGGCCTCAAGAGAGCTTGTCACTTCTGGCCTTCTCTCTCTTAGAGCACTGCCCTGAGCATGATATTCAAGGAAGATGGTCTAACCTCCTGGAGGCTGAAGGTCACGTGGGAAGGAACTGAGACACCTTAGCCAACAGCCAGCACCAATTGCCACACATGTGAAGGACGCCATCTTGGACTTTCAGGCCCAACCAACCTTCCACCAGCCATGTAGTGGTCCAGGAGAGGAACTGCGCAGACAACCCACAGAATTGTGACAATAAACCGTTGTTCTAAGTCGCTCAGTTTTTGCGGTAGCTTGTTATGTCACAGAAACCAACAGCCAAATAAGAATGTAGCATGGACTTAGGGACCAGTTAGTGAACAGAAGCTGGAAAGGCAGTAAAGAGACTATCAGCGAAGGCTGAAAGAACAGAAAAGAAATCGCTATTGGAGTCTGGAGAATGGTCAATTGTATTATTCAGTGGCAGAATAAAGGGCAAAATTGGCAAAAGTTGCCTGCAGTAACTTAGAAGACAGACAACATACCTAATGAATTTGTAAACATGGTTTAGGATATTTCCAGGTGCAATCATCAAAGAAAATATCAACTGGCTTTTTTTAGCTGCATATGATAAGGTGTGGGGAGAAAGAAAGAAAATTAGGAAAGAACTGCACACTGTGCAAGCAGGATCTAGAGGAAAGATAAGGAGCCTGAAATGTGGGGGATTAGAAAAAAAATTGTTTCACATTTTCATTCTTTCTAGCCAGTGAAAGAATCTCGTAGTAAAATACAACTTGTGGATAAAGATCAAATCAAGAGTATTACTGTGCAACCCTGTATTAAGACCTCAAAAATATCTAAGATGGTACACTGTAGGCACTCTAAGCTAAACAAAAGAACTTCTAAGAACATTAAGGGCATTTTCCCATAGCAGCCTGAGCCACCCAAAGTAGAGAGGCTGGGAAATAATTATGGATGTAGGTTTTTTTTAATTAAAAAATTTTTTTGATTGATTGATTGATTGATTTAAAATGCATGAGTGAGGGAGTAGCAGAGAGAGAGGGAGAGACACAGAGAGAATCTGAAGCAGGCTCCACACTGTCAGCATGTGGGGCCCTACCTGGGGTTTGAACTCATGAACTGGGAGATTATGACCTGGGCTGAAACCAAGAGTCATACGCTTAATCGACTAAGCCACCCAGGTGCCCCGGATGTAGTTTTAGAACATGGAGTGAACCCAATCAGATTCATAGGAAATTCTGAAGTAATTGCATCACAAAGAGTAGCACCAGCTTGAACTGCTGAGTCAGTTCAAAACAAAGGGGAGCCTCTGGAACCTCAACTTCTTATAGGCCAGAAACAGGCTGAGGAAGCTATTTAACTGCAAATGTGGGCTATGTCTTATGGAAAGGAAGATGTCTCAGAGAGCAGAACACAGAGCCCAGGTGGAAGAGCCAAGAGACAAGGAGAATAATGGAACAGGAAACCACACATAGGGTAAAACCATAACCTAATCAAGGAACATTTATTTCATACTTCAGAGTAGGGGACCTACTAACGTGTAACCAGCTGGCTTTCAGAATTGCTATGGACTAGTGACTGCTATATGCCTCTTATTTCTCCCCTTTTGCAGCAAGGGTGTCTACTATGGTTATTTTGTCCCTGTCTCACTGTTGCTTATTGGGTGTATTTGGGGGTTGATAATGTGTGTTTTTGGTTGACTAGTCCCTGAACTGGAATGATTCACACCTGGGGAAACTTGACAACGTCTGGACATGACATACATCTCAAGATCCCAAACTTCAAGCTTGATGTGATAACTGAAATGACATTTTTGGGTCCTGAGACAACAGTGAGAATATTATGCCTGTGGGAGGGATGTGAATAATCTGTGGCCAAAAAGGACTTGTGCTAGGTTGTTTAATAGTCAAAACTGCTTCCATCCCAGTAGGCACAAAGGTGGAGTATATTTCTAAACCACACTCAGTGTCAGGCTAGTCATAAAACTCACTTTGATCAACAGAATGCAGGATGCACATTCTAGAGCCTGTTCCTCAAGAGGTCTTGTAGCTTCTGCCTTTGCTTTTCTAGAATGACACCCTGAGATCACTGGTGAGGAGGCCAGTCTAGCCTAATGGAGGATGAAAGACCATGTAAAGCAGAGTCAAGGAATCCCAGCTGACAGCCAGCATCAACTGCCAGGCATTCAAGTCAGTCTACCTTAAACCACCTAATTCAGCGGACTCTCCACCTCTATGGTGTCACATTAGTGACACCAGGTGAAACTGTGGAGGAACCAACCCACAGAATCATGAGAAATAATAAATTGTGGTTCTAAGCCACTTAGTTTTAGTGTAGTTTTTTTTTTTGGTTTTGTTTTGTTTTACATAGCAGCAGAAAAATGAAACAACCCTGATCTTATAGATATTATAATCTATAGGAAAAAATAGACAAATAATCCAGTAATAACAATAAAAGGTGATTATCTTTCTAATACAGAGATGCAGAATGCCTAAGGGGGAATATATCAGGAAGATGAAGGCTTGTTCAGTGGGGAGGTATGGCTGTATAGAGGGAGGAACATTCACCCTGAGATCTGAAAAATAAGAAGGACTTTTCATCCATATGGGTGGAGGGAATGTAAAATGCAATGACCTCAAGCTAAGAAAGCATTTACTCAAATGCAGCATGGTTGTTACATCATGGGATGGGTTGTTACATCTAGTTAACACTAGTTGAATGAATAAATGAATGAATATAAACCAAGGCATGAGATCTCCTTTAGGTATACATTGCTGATGCATTATCACTGCAAAGTGGGTTATGGAATTAGATTCTGGATATGTTTATGATAATTCACGTGTGCTTTTATGTAGTTGTTCTTGGCTAGATCATCAGTGTGGTTTAATAATAGTAGTTACTGAAGACCTACAATGAGTTGTGGTCTATGATACATTTTCTACATTAATTATTTTATTTCTATTTATAACTGGCTTGCAGGGTAGAGAGTGTGCCCTCATTTTTTTCTTTTTCAAAATTGAAGTATAGTTGATACACAGTGTTACATTAGTTTCAGGTGTACAACACAGTATTTCTGTTATGCTCTGCTCACTGCAAATATAGCTACCATCTGTCACCATACGGCACTATGACAACATCATTGACTCTCTTCCTTATGTTGTACTTTTCTTCTCCATGACTTATTCATTCCATAACTGGAAACCTGTACCTTCCACTCCCCTTCACCCATTTTGCTCATTGCCCCGCTCCCCTCCTCTCTGGCAACTATTGGTTTGTTCTCTGTATTTATGGGTCTATTTCTGCTTTTTTTGTTTGTTCATTTGTTTTTTGAGTATACCTCCCCATTTTATGGCTAAGGAAATTAAGGTTCAGAGAGATAGAATGAATTGTCCACGCCCTGAATGGGGTCACCATGAGATCTAATAGACTTGTTTCTGGGGTCCACAATGTCAGAACTATGTTTATAATAATCCTAAGACATTATTTTCCTTTTCTCTACGTTGGCATTTGCACTTAGATTCCTGGATGGTTCTTGCCGTTCCCTAATTTATAAGAATGGCTAAATATGCTTAAATTGAATACCTGTTTTCCTTCTGGGAAGCTGGAGTCGTAGTATATGCTAGGCAGAGGTATGGTACCTATGTCACTGACCCCAATAAAAATCCTGCAGTACTAAGTTTAGGTGTGCTTTTCTGGTAGACAAAAGGTTAACTGGTTGTCACACTGCTGGAGGAATTAAGCATGTCTTCTGTGTGATTCCACTGGGAGAAGACTCTTGGAAGTTTGCACCTGGTTTCTTCCAGACTTTGCTTCGTGTGCATTTTCCCTTTGTTGAACTTGATTTGTATCCCTTTGTTATGATAGATCTCACCTGTGAGTACAAATATATGCTGAGTCTTGTGAGTGCTCTTAGCAAATTACTAAACTGGGTGGGGGCGGGGGTGTGTCTTGGGGATGCCCAACATACTAAATAAAGTCTAAACAGGATAAACTCCCCAAAATCCATGCCAAGACACATCACATTAAAGTGCTGAAAACTAGGGGTGCCTGGGTGGCTCAGTTGGTTAAGCATCCGACTTTGGCTCAGGTCATGATCTCCTAATCTGTGGGCTCAAGCCCTGTGTCGGGCTCTGGGCTGACAGCTCAGAGCCTGGAGCCAGCTTCAGATTCTATGTCTCCTTCTCTCTGCCCCTCCCCCGCTCGCTCTCTTTCCCTGTCTCTCAAAATAAAATAAAGACATAAAAAAATAATAAACTATTAAAAACTAAAGACAAAGAAAAATCTTGAAAGCAGACAGAGAGCAGTGACATGTTACTTAGAAATGTTACTGAGGAAAAAGCCATTTGAACGACAATGGATTTCTCATCTGAAACCATGAAAACCAGAAGGGGCACGGCCTCTTTCAAGTGTGAGAAGGAAAGACTTGCCAGCTGAACATTCTGGATCTGGTTTGCCAACTCGTCAGGAACAAAATAAAAACATCCTCCAACAAAGGAAAACTCAAAGAATTTGTTGCTAGCTCAGGTCATGATCTTGTGGTTTGTCGGTTGGAGTCCTGCATTGGGCTCCACACTGCCTGGGATTCTCTCTCTCCCTCTCTCTCTGCTCCTTCCCCACTTGCACACACATGGGAGCGCGCTCTCTCTCTCTCTCTCTCTCAAAATAAATAAATAAATAAATAAACTTTAAAGAAGTGGTAAAATGTTGATACTAGTTATAAGTCCCTTATAACTTATATGTATATTATACATATAAGTAGATGGTAATACTCAGAGCAACCACCACAAAAACTGTAGAAAGAAATACACTCAAAAACACTAAAATTAATCAAGATAGAATCCTAATAGATGTTCAAGTAGTCCACAGGAAGAGAAAAAAAGAAACACAGGAAAGAGGACCAGAGGAAATAAATGGAAAATAAATAATAAAATTGCAGTCTTCAGTGCTGCCATAATTACCTTAAATGTAAATGGAATACATACACCATTCAAGAGAGCCCACAGTCCACGGGGTAGCATCAGGTAACAAAGACACCTACCATTTGGCTTTCTGGGGTCTGTTCCCTGCACATCTGGGGGGCTGTTCCCAGCCTTCCTCTGGGGGGCTCTCCCCTCAGGGTCCTGGGCTGCGCCACCCGTGGGAGGCTGTTTGCTGCGGGCCCAGCTCTGCCTGTGGGGCTCAGCCTGGGTGTTGGGCACACAGGGAGGGGCTTGGGCTCTGGAGGAATCTGGGCTCAGCCTTCCCTTCTGTTGCTCTGCCTCTCTTCGTTTGTTTTCTTCCTCTCGCTTCCTGGAAGCAAAGCCAAGGGGAAAGAGGAAAAAATTAGAAGAGTGTTACCCATTCAAATATTCCTGAATGAGATTTAAATTTTATGAGGAGCTATCACATCACAGGAAGGATTTGGCAATTCATGATTACCACGATGTCACAATTTTCAGTCTTTTCTCCAGACCTTAGAGTTCAACAGATGACGGAACAGAGAAGAATCTCACAGATCAGCCTTTGCCCAGCAGGGGCACACATGATGGAAAACTATGCTTGTGAGATACGACAATCCTATGGTGTGTGCGCCCAAGCTTGTATGGGGTCCCTCCCTGAAACTCCATGCCTTTTTCTCCTATTCTGGAGAGCACACCGGAATGCCGCTGGGAGGGCCAGTCACAGGGATAGCCTTTAATCTTCTCTAGTTAGTAAAAAAGACCATTTGGCAAACCTTATGATTATATGAAATGATTACTTACAGAGCACCTCACAACTGATTATAATACGCCTGTGAGTTGCCACATGGCTACCCAGACCTCCAGCAAAGGAGCTGCCCACTCATTTTGCAGATGGAGTCCAGGAGGCAGGAGGATTTTCAAAAAGTCATACACAAGCCGTGGTGGCGAGGCTGGCGCCTGTGGATAGCAACGGAATCGAAGAGGGCTGGGTCGAGAAATGAGCAGCAACAGGAGGAGGATGGGTCAGCGACAGCCCAGATCCAGAAAGGCGCAAGGTGCTTGAGGATGAAGGAGCTGAGTTAAGGACAAGGTTTGTGTGACCAAGAGCATCAATTGGTAGGAATTTCCAAGGGAAAGAAAGGGGGAGACAGCTAACATTTACTGAGCATCTTCTGTACTGGGGACCGAGGACCATGGGGTTCAAGCCTCCCTAGAGGAAACTTCGATTCAGAAGGGACAGCTAGGAAACAAAAGACCTAACAAATAATGGAAGAAGTGCTATACTAGTGTGCTTGCACAGAGGAAGTAGTGATTAGTTTTGTCTGGAGGAGTCTGGAAGCTCCCAGCTGCTGCTTCTCAAAAATGTGGAGAAGTCTGCTGGGGAGATCAGGTGGGAATCAGGACTTCGCTGGGAGGGAGCAGTTTGGGTGAAGGCCAGTAGTGTGGAAAACCTGGGTCAGCTTTGCTTCTTCTCATCTTTGAACAGTGCTTGCTATACCCAGCAGGCACTCAATGCAGATTTGCTGCCCAGGTGACTCAGTTACTGCTCAGGAAGAGAATGAGGTGGCCACATAAAGGTTCAGGTTCAAGTTGAATGAATGATTCGGTGTAGCGGAGAGAAGCCTGTGCTGGGAAGTAAACGAAATTTTCTAGTCCTCGCCTGCCAGTAACTACATTGAGCCAGTCACTCTTCTGTTCCCAAGACTCAGTTATCCCAGGTCTAACCCTTGTGTGATAGTTTATAACCTGGACTTGATTTAGGGGTCTGTTTAGAAGCCAGATGTCTTTATAAAACCTGGGATATCTTTTGTAACAAGATAGATTTCTTTTATTGTTATAGCTGGTATCAGAGTCCCTCTTGGGGAGGGAGGACCTTGTTTAGACAAATATTTTAATCAGCTTCAGAACAGAACTGAGGGCTGGCAGCAGGTGAGACCTCCAGGACCTAGGTGGTGACCAGCCCTGAGGCCCCAGGGGAGGGCTGGTCTGTGGTGACCAAAAAAAAAAAAAAAAATCTGTTTGAAGCTCTCAACAGGAGGGAGGAGATGAAAGAACCAAAGAGATAGAGAGAGAGAGAGAGAAAGGAGGGGGAAGAGAAGATGGAAGTCTGGGCACGTAGTGGTGCAAAGGCCAAGCCCAAGAGAGTCCTCCATGGTGAGATGATGGAGGAGGACTTTACCTCTGTGCTCCTCACACTTTAACCAACGGAGTCTCCTGAGATCTTGTTAATATTTAGGTTCTGATTTAGCAAGCCTGGAGTGGGGCTCAAGATTCTGAATTCCAAGGGCACCAGGATGGCTCAGTTGGTTGAGTGTCTGATTCTTGGTTTCAGCTCAGGTCATGATCTCCTGGTTTGTGAGTGCAAGCCCTGCATAGGGCTTTGTGCTGACAGTGCAGAGCCTGCTTGGGATTCTCTCTCTCTCCCTCTCTCTCTGTCCCTCCCCTGTTTACATGCTCTGTCTCTCTCTCAAGATAAATAAACTTTAAAAGAATAGAGAAAGATTCTGCATTTCTTTTTTTTTTTACATTTTAGTGTTTGTTTATTTTTGAGAGAAAGAGTGTGAGCAGGGGAAGGGCAGAGAGAAGGGAAACACAGACTCTGAAGCAGGCTCCAGGCCTTAGGTGGTCAGCTTGAACCCACAAACCATCAGATCACAACCTGAGCCGAAGTCAGATGCTCAACCGAATGAGCCACACAGGCGCCCCAAGATCCTGCATTTCTGACAAGCTCTCAGGGTATATGGTGTTGCTGGTGCCTTGAACCACACCTTGTGTGACAAGGCTTAAGAGAACACAAAAGTGTCAGGTGGACTGTGAACTCTACCATGATGGGACA
This sequence comes from Proteles cristata cristata, assembly GCA_017311185.1. Lineage (NCBI taxonomy): Eukaryota > Metazoa > Chordata > Mammalia > Carnivora > Hyaenidae > Proteles > Proteles cristata. The sequence continues at coordinate 937,414 of JAESUZ010004879.1, forward strand.
TGAAGTGCGATTCTCCTCAATGACGCCAACGTTTTGTGAGGTCCACTAGGCTCACGCTGCTTCTTTATAAGCAGCCTGACAAGTTGCATGGCTAAGATACCAGACATGGAAGCAAGAAGCGAGAGTGAGGCAGAGACACGAAGCCTCCGCGAAGTCACAGAACTCAGATTTCCATAGGCGGTGGGGTTTGAAGCAATCCCTGTTTAGATCTCAAGGGACAGAGAAGACCCAGATGATAGCTATCTGGGCTGCACTTTGATGTAAAGCCTTGTCCACTAAACTTCCATATTCTGAAGGTCTTTGCCCTGTGGGGTCCACGCTTGTTTATCTAATAGGTTCCCACCAGGTCCCATACGAGCAGATGGGTTGTGCTAACTCCTGTGTGGCTCTAATGTTTTCATTTGACTCTGGTTTTCGTCCACGCTTTGCCAACCGCTGACGCCTGAGCGCGCAGCCTGGCAACCGACAGGCTGGCTGGATGGCTTGTCACCATCAGCACCTGAGATTCGTATGGATGCTACCAGGTGCCAGTTCAGCGTGAGCTGCGTGGGAAAAGGCTGCTTTTCAGGAGGTGGAAGCGTCTGGGTGGCTGACGCGCCACTAATTGATCTAACAGCCGTGCTCCAGGCAGGCAGGGGCACAGCCGCTCCTTTTATGAGCACTGATGACGAGAACTGCTCTAGGAGAATATTGGTCCTTTCGGCAGACACACACGTGCGGTTGTCTGGCTTGGCAGCCACATGGATCTCACTGCTATTAAGAAGGGCTTTGAGGTGATAAATTAGGCTTTGTTATTTGAGCAGTCATTTCTCTTTCTTTGGGGAAACTAAACAGCTTTCCTTTTCAATTCACAGGACAGGACACACAGGGGATCCAGCCTTTTAGAGTGATCAGGATGTTCAGGAAGCAAGGGCGCTCTGTCTTCTGAAGACTTCCTTGGAAGAGCAGGTTTGCAGGAGGGTGGTTTTCTTTTGTTTTTCATTTTGGTACAACCAATTAAAGCAGATTTGGAACAAAGAACGCAATTATCAGAATATATCATTAGACCCTCAGTTTGTAAACAGAAATAAATTAATGTTTAAAAAAATTGATGCATTAAAAAAAAAAATCTTCTGGGCGGCACACCACCCACAACTGTGCAGTTCTCCAGAACTGCACATGTGGCTCTTAATGTAAAAGTAATGATTGATTGCTGGGGAAAGGGGGGCAGGTAGGATTAGAGCTGGGAATGATACATAACCTGCATCCTAGTTATATACCTGCTGCCTTAAAACAAAAGAAACAACATGGGGCACCTGGGTGGTTCAGTTGGTTAAGCGGCTGACTTCAGCTCAGGTCATGTCATGATCTCACGGTTCCTGAGTTCAAGCCTCACATGGGTCTCTATGCTGACAGCTCAGAGCCTGGAGCCTGTTTCAGATTCTGTGTCTCCCTCACTCGCTGCCCCTCCCCCAACTCACGTTCTGTCTCTCTCAAAAAAAAATTAAAACAAACAAAAGCAACAACAGCAACACACACACACACACACACAGGCTACAGCCTGAGAGGAGAACATGATCCTATGCATATGTGGCCCTGGGGAATAAGGTCTAGCTCCACTGCTCATGGCCCGAGTTCGAAGGAATCTCAGGTGACTCATGTTTATTTGGTACATAGGAAAACTAAGGCGGACAGTTTGTGACTTAGACATGACTACATGGTAAACTGCAGACGGCTGAGCTAGAACTCTGCTCTTTATCTTCCCTGTACAATTTACCTCAGTGACTGGGTTGTTAACAGTTCACTTCATCTTTTTTATCATTTAAAAAAGTGAACTGGGTCATTAAGAAGAAACTGCTAATATCACATCAGAGTGGCCATTAACCGCATTTCAACCTAGCTTCGGAGGTAGCCTTTCGTCCTAAAACTCTTAGACTCTTTCATTGTCCTGAAATTTAAGTGTTTTTTTCTCCAACTAATTTATTACAGAATGTGGAAGTTCTAGTAATCTTCATGGGGGTTATGTTATACACTTGACCTATTTTGGTCCAGTTTAGGAAACAAACACCAGAAAAAGAACCAATGCTATTCTGGTTTATATGAAAAACTGAAGAGAAAAAAAAATCCTGTCTATGACACAGCAAGTGACATTTTAGCAGGAAATTTACTAACATGGTGGAATGCTAATGCACAAAATAATCCTACTTTGTCCTCTCCTTTTTTCTTTCATCTTAAGGGAAACTGACCAGACAACAGGTATTGAAGGGCTGCCAATTAGCCTGGTTTGTACTGTCTTTTCTAGAGCAATACTTGCAGCTCCCTAGAGGCTCCCAGTATAAAAAAAGGGAGAAAGTCAAGCGGAGATGAGATCCTTGATAATGTCCATTTTAGTACCGCAGAGCAAAGAAATTCTCCAAACTGTGGGCTGAAGGAACTGGGGCCATTTCACCCAGGGCAGAAAAGATGTAAGGAACACGTTGCTGCTGCAGATATCTGGGGCACTATTGTGAGGCAGCAATGTACCCTGGAAGCCCCCCAAATCAGACCTAAGTCCCAAATTAGTGGTCTAGATGGCAACTGCAGAGATGGGCGAATAAGAAACTCAGTAATTAAAAGATTGCCTGATGTGCCGAGAATCAGATCAACGGCAATCATTTAAATGACTTGACCGCCCAATAGCTTTAGCATCTCAGGACTGGGTGTGTTTGTTTGCACAGTGTGGCACGGATCTGCCTCCGGGCCTGGACAGTTTGAGGCCTGGAAGGAGATGCTTTTTTTTTCTACCCTCCTATGTGGCTTCCACAGAGAGTTGTATTTGCCCAGTTTTGACAAGAAGAAACTAATTCTGTCAGACACCGCAGAAAGGAGCAGGATCATTCCCATTGCAAGTATTCAAGTTTCCATTGCCATGAATGAAGGGCCTACGAGAGGTTTAAAAGACATGATCAGGGGCGCCCGGGTGGCTTAGTCGGTTAAGCGTCCGACTTTCGCTCAGGTCATGATCTCGCGGTTCGTGGGTTCGAGCCCCGCGTCGGGCTCTGTGCTGACTGCCAGCTCGGAGCCTGGAGCCTGTTTCAGTCTGTGACTCCCTCTCTCTGACCTTCTCTCTCTCTCTCTCAGAAATAAATAAAACATTAAAAAAAAAAATTAAAAAAAAAAAATAAATAAAAGACATGATCAGAATGGCTTCACAGAAAAGGGATGTTTAGTTTGCACGTCCTGTTGTTGGACCAATTTAATTGGGCTTTGCCCTAATGACATTCTTGATTGTAGTCTTGGTGTAGGCTTGCAACCAACTAAGCTTCTTAAATTTCTCAAAAATTTTGGAAGAATTTGGTGCACTCTGCCATGGCAGTCAGCTTTGGGAATAATAGGAAGATTTTTTTTTTTTAGTAAATTATGTTGCAGAATTGTGATGGTGGCTTGGCACCACTCTTTTTTTCTTTTTAATTTTGAGAGAGAGCAAGAGTGGGGTAGGGGGAGAGAGAGAGAGAGTGAGGTGGTGGGGGAGAGAGAGACAGAGAGACAGAGAGACAGAGGGATAATCCCAAGCCGGCTCCATGCTGTCAGCCCAGAGCTTGATTCTGGACTCGAACCCATGAAGTGTGAGATCATGACCTGAGCTGAAATCAAGAGTCAGATGCTTAACTGACTGAGCTACCCAGATGCCCTGACACCACTCTTTTTTTTTTTTTTTTTTTAAATTTGCTTAACGTATATTTATTTTTGAAAGAGAGAGCGAGTGCAGTGGAGGGGCAGAGAGAAAGACACACACACAAAATATGAAGCAGGCTTCAGGCTCTGAGCTGTCAGCACAGAGCCCAATGCAGGGCTCGAACCCATGAGCTGTGAGATCATGATTTGAGCCAAAGTCAGATGCTTAACCGACTGAGCCACCCAGGCGCCCCCATAGCATCATTCTTTTAACAACAACACTGGAACAACTGAACAAACACTGGGTTAAGTGAAAAACTGATTTGGGGCCTGGTTCTGGTTATACTTATAAGAAAAAAGAAAGAAAGAAAGAAAGAAAGAAAGAAAGAAAGAAAGAAAGAAAGAAAGAAAGAAAGAAAGAAAGAGAAGGAAGGAAGGAAGGAAGAGAAAGAGAGAAAGAGAGAGAAAGGAAGAAAGAAACAAAGAGAGGAAGAAAGAAAGAGAAAGAAAGAAAAAGGAAGGGAGGAAGAAGAAAAAGGAAGGAAGGAAGGGAGGGAGGGAGGGAGGCAGGGCTGCTCCACACTGGCCTATCCAGATGGATCCAGCACTTGGAGGCAGCCTCTAGCCGAAGTGTGGTTGGTAGGAGCCTGGCTTAGGGCATGACTGAGATTCCTGTACCATCTTTCTCCTTTACTAGCTGTGTGATTCCAGGAAAGTTAACCTCTATGTGTTATTTTCCTCATCTGTGAAAAGAGATTAAAGATAGTTGCCCTGTGTCTACCTTACTGGATGACTGGATGGACTTAATAAATTAACACATAAGAGCTTTGTAAGCTGTATAGTGCTATACAGACATAATTGATCATTATTGTTTTTTAGGGAAAGCTGTTAAGGGAAAGCTGCCCTGGGACAGGATCTGGTTAGAAGTGAAGAAATCAGTGTTTGGCATGAATTCCTTGCAGTCTAAGAGCTACAGAGCTCGGCCTAATGATATTTTCAGAGATGCTCATTGATGAAAGCACACAACTCCCTTTCCTGCGAGAGCGCTTTAATCGTCTCTCTCCAGCCTCTCGTAGGTCCTGCATTCAAGGCAATGGAAACTTAAATACTCCACTGGACTGGGAAAGAGCCTGCTTATTGCTGCGGTGTTTGACAGAATTTTCCTCTTCTCAAAAATGGGCAAATATAACTCTCTGTGGAAGCCACACAGCGGTCTCATGTTCAAGTATATGCAGTGGTGAAGCCCTTTGCTCTTATGTTTCTTTTAAAAGTCAGAACAATGAGCTGTCATAAACCTGTCAAATGGTAATTTGCTCATGAGAAGTATCGAGGGAGCTAGGAAGCCAAATGCACAGATATAGAAGCACAGTGTGTGTTGCGAAGATAAATGGTATGTACACATAGTTCCTGCCTGAGGAGGGCAAACAAATTCAAGTGGTATTACAGAAGTGAAGGAGACTTGAGAGGGTATCTGGCCCAAGCTTCCCACTTGGCTGAGGGGGAACTAAGGCCGAGAATGAAAAATGACACGTGTACGGTTTCAGACCCACTGCAGGGGCAGCTCTTGAACATTTAGGAGTTTATGATTCAACGTTTATCAAATCTCAGGTATTTTGAGTCGGGAGATGTGGAGACACACAATGTAATCCCTGTTCCCAAAGAATTGACAGTCTAGTTGGGGAATCAGGCCATTCACTCCTGCAGATAGTTCTGCGTGTGATAACTTCTAGACGTGATGAGGGCTGACATAGAGGTGTCTACATGGAGCTGTGGGGGGTGTGGGAGGCAGTGACTACACTGGAAGAAAAAAACACCTAGAAAGGGTGTCAAGTGAGAAAGAGGGAAGGAACTGAGAGGTTGTTTTGGGCAGAGGGAAGAGCATGAGCAAGGACATGCAACACAGCTCTCAGAGAATCTTCGGCCCAGAAGAGATCTCAAAGCCTGCTCTTCACATAGCTGAAAGAAATTCCTCATATATTACCCCAGAGAGATGATAATTCAATTTCTGCTGGAACATTTCCAGTGAGAGGAAGCTGATTACCTCGCAAGACAGAAAAGTTTCCACTCTAACCTTTCAGTTGGTGTTGTACTGTACGTAAGAGGGTCTTCTGTATGGTTCTGTCTCTTCACTGTCACTGAAAAACAGCCTGAGTAATATCTGGTCTCTGATTTCCTCTCAAGGGAAGAAGAAATGTCACATGTCTTAGGACCTTTGACTTCTAGAATGTTAGAGTTGGGGGGAAGGGGGCGGGAAGCTCAGATTTTATTTAGTCTAATGATTTTTAGAAATCTCTCGGTGACTCATGGACTTTCTTTGACATTGTGATAAAAATATGTAGATCTTCTTCCCCCAAATGTACATATGCTCATGATATACAAACCGTTGCATATGGTTTCAGGGCATTTACGGAGCCACAGAGCCCATCCTGGATTAAGAAATCTTTTCATTTCTTGGGAAATGGGAAACTGAGGCTCAGAGAAGTGGGATGGCATGGAGTGGAATCACAGGAGTGATTCCTCATGGGTCAGACGACAGTGTGAGCAGAGGAGTTGGGCTTAAGGGCCAACCCTGGAGAAATTCATTGCCAAACTGAAGATGTTCAGGGAAGCAGGCAGTAAGTGGATCTATTATAAAGTGAAAAGGAGACTTGCGGGTAGGAGTAGGGGTGCCAGGAGCACTTTCTTTATCTGAAAGTTGGTTTATGGAAAAGGGTGTAGACTTCTCTCTTTTGCTTGAAGGGGTATCTCAAGACCAAAAGGTAGAAAAGAACTTCTGCCAGACAGAATTGTCCTCTACTGGAAGGTGCTGCTTGAATTCTTTGTCACTTGACTTCTTTGGGGACACAGAACAACCTCCTCAGAAGGGACTTGGGCGTCACAAGAGTTTGAACTGGGTGACCCAAACTGGACTTGACTGTGTTAACTCTAGGAGACGTACACAGTCTCAGAGCATAGCCAGAAGGCAGCTGGAGGTCTCCCAGCGAGTATGGTAAAGGGAAAGGTGAGGAAGTGGGGAAAGTTCAGGATGGCGGAGCCCTCAAGTGTGAGGGTGTGGGAGGGAGGCGGTCACGGAGAGCAATGGGACTTGGAGATAGAAGCGGAAGTAGAATGGCGAAGGATATTATGAAGCACCGTGGATGGTACCGAAGAACAATGGCCCATGTAGCGTGGGGGGACACCAGAATGCAGGTAACAGAACTTAACAGAATCGGTGGTGGCAGCACTAGCAGGGAAATAAGGAGGCGAGGAGACGCTGTGCTGAGGAGGTGTGGGTTTCACAGTGAGTCTGAAGCAACAGTGACAACAAGACACACAAATGGAAAGTGCTGGCAAGTCACAAAAGGACAGCAAAGTGGAAATGCCCACTAGGCAACTGATGATGTGGAATTAGAGTTTCAGGAGGTGAGGATGGGAGACAGATTAATGGGCTATCTACAGGGATGAGGTCACTGAGGCTTCATGGGTAGACGCCTTTCCAATGGAAAAAAAGTACAGTGTGAGTAGAAGTCTAAGGAGCGAGGCTGTGGAGCTGACCTCAGTGCGGAGATGGTATAATTAAAGAGCTGTGAGAAGGAAGAGACAGAGATAGAAGAGAGCTGGGATTAGAGAGTGAAATAAAGGCAAAAAGGAAGCTTCTGGGGAGAAGAGTGATCAACATAAATACAGTCTTGTCTAGTGTGCATTCAACTGTGTGCTGTGGCAGGTAAATTATAGCAATGTTCCTTTTGGCAACAGCTTAGGTGGTGCAGTGTGAGTTATAAAGTGCTTTTAAGGAGATTATAGGTGTTTCTTAAATAGTATTTTCTAAAAGACATGCCTTGGAAAGCATGAGTAAAACTTTGCTCTCTCCCAATTTCTCAATCAGTAAATGAGAAGTCATTTTAAGTCTAACAAGTTCTTTTCACATCGTTGCTTTAGGGACGGTGATGTGTGCCATCCTGATGTGATATGCTGGGAAAGGTAGACTGAGGCGGCGCCATGTGCCAGGGCCGCCTTGGCCGGCGAGGCGGCAGCAGCAAGGACTGAAGTCAACATTCTGATTTTTGTTCCTTAAAGCCAAAACCAAAGCCAAAGTTAAACAGTGACTCAGATCTTTTTTTTTTTTTTTAATTTTTAATTTTATTTATTTTTGAGAGAGTGAGCAGGGTAGGGGAAGAGAGAGAGGGAGACAAAGAATCTGAAGCAGGCTCCAGCCTCTGAGCTGTCAGCACAGAGCCTGATGTGGGGCTCAAACTCAGACTGAGATCATGACCGGGCTGAAGTCAGACGCTCAACTGACTGAGCCACCCAGGTGCCCCAATAGTGACTCAGATCTTAAGAAATAACTTTTGAGAAGCAAATTAAAACAAGTGAAATCAGTTTCTTCTCTCTTTAAATATTTCTTTTGGAGTTCTATGCGCACAAGCACAGTAGGAGGTGATAGTTAGACTAAGAAATTTGTTTACTTCTAATAATGACATCTAATAGAGGAAAAATTGTGACTGAGAAAAAGGAAAGGAGGTTACAGTTTCCAGTCTGGGCCTGAGACATTATCTCAGTAAGCACAGCTCCATGTAACAGGTTTTTAAAAATATTTTAAGGGGTGCTTAGTTGGTTGAACATCCGACTCTTGATTTCAGCTCAGATCATGATCCCAGGGGCATGAGATTGAGCCCTGTGTCAGGCTCTATGCTGAGCATGGAGCCTGCCTAAGATTCTCTCTTTCCCTCTGCCCCTCCCCAACTTGCTCTCCCCCTCTCTCTCTCAAAAAGAATAATAAACAAGTTTTTAAAACGAGTTTCGGAAATTAAGAACTAAGAACAAAGAGGACCCATTGTCCACGACTATGAAACCAAGCAGGATAACAACCAATGGGGGTTGGGCTAGACGGTCCCTCAATCCCCCTACCCTTTCAAACCCTCACGACTCGGAGTCACAAAAGGCCTGGTTAGGAAAAAAATATTCTAAGACTCTATTTATGCCTGTCCTGATGTGAAAGCCCTTCTTCTGTATAGGAGACCTTCTGACCAGTGGGTTCTTGGTTCTCACCTCTACACTGACTCAGCAGTCCCTGTCCAAACTCTTGGCCCTGGGAATATGGCCGCTAGGCAGCGCTGCGGGCAAAGGAGAGAAGGAAGAGGCTGAGATCATTAACTGAGAAGACTGGGTGGGGGAGGCGTTTCCGCAGAACTGGAGAGTGCTTGCAAGTCAGCTGGTCTAATCTGTCATGTTTCACAGATGAAAAAACTGAGGCTCAGAGAGAGGGATGCTTGTTCCTCCACAGTCCCTCTATTCTGCTGGAGAGGGAGTCTGGGGACTCCAGAGCCGCCTCTCTACACTAATGAAATGGCATGTATTTGGACTAATATGCTTTTTTTGGTCGGAGGGTGGGGGTGGGGAGGACATACAAAGTCGTTGCCTTTGTACAGTCCCACCACATATTCAGGTAGGTATGACTTCAAATTCTGCAAACAGATTCTCACACAGTAAAACCTGAGTTTATGGAAACATCAGATGGAAGAAAATACAGCATTCCATCCCTTACAGAGAATATTTAACTTACAACTCGGGATAATTTGCCATGTGCAGTACCTACTTAACAGTTGTCACTCTCATGCAAGGAAATTTCCTAATAAGGATAGAAGGAGAGGCACGTAGAGAGGTCTTAGGTTACACTGGATTTTTTGGCTAAAGGGAAGAGAAGAGAGCCTCATAAAGAGAACCGTGCAAGATAATATTTCCTAGGATGCCATCAACTGCGGTAGCTTCAGTCACAGAAAATGAAGTCTTCCTGTCAGTCTTATCTAACGAAGGCCACCATTATGGTTAGCATCCCAGTTCACAGTGGCATTTAACTCCTCACTAAAATGGGTTATCCTGCCTTTTATTATTATTATTTCAAATTATTATTTATTACACTCATGCTTCCCCCTTGTGGGCAAGGTATGGAAGGATTCAAGATTTAGCAACATTCATGGTCCAGCCAGGGAGTTAAGATTCTGCCTGTTACCTTTCACATCAGAGGCTTCGGGACCTACACCTCCTGATGCAATAGTCCCCTGCTTGGTAGAGCACCCCAACAAAGGTATCCCAGAAAAGGCAAACCAAGGCATAATCTAAAATCAATCACTTCTGGTAAAATAATCACACTGTGTATGTAACAGGCACATATTGACTATTTTACACATTCTATACGAATAGTGTGAGGTCCTTGAAGCCAAGTCATTATTTTCCCCAAAGGCTCCAGCCAAGACTTTTGTATGTACAGTAAGAATCCGGTCAATAGTTCTTGAACACATCACATGATTTAGTACAGATCTGATGAGGAATAGGTGGGGAGGGCAAGTTATTCACACACGTTGGTCGCTTTAATCAAATCAAAACTAGACACTTCTCGTGAAGTAGGCTAGATACTGGTGTCGGTTTCCTGTGGAAGGGCAGGAAAGGAAGGAGGAGGAGCACTTATCTCTGTGTAGCTTCCTGTAGGTATGCTCCTGCCCCCCACTCCTCGCCTCGGTGGCTGTGGCAGTGGCTTGTCCCTGGGTGGGAACATGAGGGGCGAACCTAGAGCAACAGCCACCAAATAGAGCCTGGGCCTTGATCCTTCCCTGCAGCTGCAGGGCCCCGCAGGCCTGGTGGGCAGAAGCAGGGGGTGACACGGGAACGGGGATCAAAATTGTTTCTTTCTGATGCCCTTGGGGTTCCTCCTGCTGGCCGCTCCCCCCACGCGCCCCCTCCCACCCTGATGCCCGGCTGTGAGAACACGATGTCCACAGCTCGCACTTACTTGGCGGCAGCATCTTTTCTCAACTGCTCGTGCTTCATAAGGAGATTTTTCCGATCTCGAAAAGCTTTTCTGACCTTGTACCCTTTGTAGACAGCCTGGATTTTGAAGGCAGCAATGTCTTGTATGGCTGCGATGGACAGGGCGCCTTGCTCCAGCATGAACTGGATCACTTCATGGCGCTCACCGAGCAAGGCATAGTCAAGGGGAGTGTACCTGAAGGAGGAAGGTATTTTGTAAGTGTCGGTGTGTAATCTGAGGTACAGTTCAGCTGGCAATATTATGCAGCAAAGGAAACCTCATTCTGAGACGTGGAGCCTTCCTCAGGCAAGGCTATCTTGTATACTCCGGGGCTTTTCCTTTTTTTCTCTGAAGGGACAAAACAAGGCAGGAACTGGGGTCAGGTGCTTTGTGTCACTGACCCGTGATGATTCCTGGGTCTTGCCTGTTGGCTCACAAACTGGGGGCCATAGGAACACGTGATCACTTTTCTTCTTCCCCATGTGCCAAATAATACCTTGCTTCTATCTGAAAAAGTATTGCAGATAATTTCCTCTGAGATTCCTAACTTTAAGCTCAGGACTACTGATAGTTAATGCTTATGAAATAAAAACTACATCTCCGAATGGAGAGATTTACTATATGATGAGGATGGCCCTTTAAATCAGAAAGCATGGCTTATTGAAAGCTGCATAGCCATCTGGAAAAAAAAAAAAAAAAAAAAAAAGAAAGATTCTTATATCACATTTTACACGAAAATGAGTTCTGAAAATGAGTTCTGGATGAAGCAAAGACCCAAATATAGAAAAAGAGCAGGACAAAAAGCTCCAAAAACAAAAGAGAGTCCTCAGAACAGGAAACGCTGACGGCTCCTAAATATACAAAAATATGTGCAGCCTTGCTCATTTAAGAGAAATACAAATGAAGACTAACAAGGAGAGGACTTTAATGAGCAGATGAGCAAAGATTACAAAATTTAATACCACACTGTGCTGGCGAGGACGCAGAGAGACAGGCTCTCTACGTACTACTTTATTTTTTTATTATTTTTTAATTTTTTTTAGTTGCTTAGGTGCTACCTATTAGGCGCTACATATATATATATATATATATATATATATATATATTTTTTTTTTTTTTTTTTTTTTTTTACAAATAGTTTATTGTCAAGTTGGTTTCCATATAACACCCAGTGCTAATGCCCCACAAGTCCCTCCCTGTCCCATGTACTACTTTAATCTTCAGAAAGAACAATTGGGCAAAACCTATCAAAATTGTTCCCGCATCTGCCCTTTGGCATTTCACTTGCAGGTATATATCCTAGAGACCTGTTCTCGTGTGTGTGTGTGTGTGTGTGTGTGTGTGATGCTCTCTTTGTAAGGATGTTCACAGAGGCACAGTTCGAAACAGTGAAAGGATGGAACAAGCTGAGAACCCAGCAACAGGGCACTGCTTACATAAAGTACAGGCCATTTGTGTAATGAAGTCATCTCTATAATGCAGCCATTCCTGTGGCAAATGAATAAATATGGAACAATGTCGAGGATGTCTTGTTAAATGCAGAAAAAGAAAAAAAAAGCAGCAGAACAGTATTATGGTATGCTCCATTTGTATGAAAAAAAAAAAGAATATATCCCTGAATTCTTATCGATGGAAAATATATCTCTAGAAGTTTACCAAGAAATTGGTTGACAGTGGCATCTCTGGGGAGGAAACTGGCTGTCTCAGAGGCAGGGGTGGGAGGGACATTTAATTTTCACTGAATGCTTTTTTATGCCTTTTATTTAATTTCTTTTTTTTCAGTTTTTCTTTTTTTTCCCCTTACAAATAGTTTATTGTCAAGTTGGCTTCCATATAACACCCAGTGCTCATCCCCACAAGTGCCCTTCTCCATGCCCATCTCCCCCCTCCCCCCACATCCATCAGTCCTCAGTTTGTTTCTCAGCTTTCAAGAGTCTCTCATGGTTTGCCTCTCTCCCTTTCCCCCACCATTACCCCCTTCTTCTCCCCCATGGTCCTCCGTTAAGTTCCTCCTAATCCTCCTATACGTGCAAACATATGATATTTGTCCTTCTCTGCCTGATTTATTTCAGTCAGCATAACACCCTCAAGGTCCATCCATGTTGCTACACATGGCCAGATTTCATTCTTTCTCATTGCCATGTAGTATTCCATGGAATAGATAAACCACATCTTCTTGATCCATTCATCCGTTGATGGACACTTAGGCTCTTTAATGTTTACTTATTTTTTAGAGAGAGACAGAGTGTGAGTGGGGTAGGGGCAGAGGGAGAAGAAGACACAGAATCTGAAGCAGGCTCCAGGCTCTGAGCTGTCAGCACAGAGCCCAATGTGGGGCTTGAACCCATGAGCCGTGAGATCATGGCCTGAGCTGAAGTCAGACACTTAACTGAGCCATCCAGGCGCCCCTTTATGCCTTTTATTAAAATTTTTTTTACATTTATTTATTTACTTTGAGAGAGAGAGAGAGAGAGGAGAGAGAGAAAGAACAGGGAGGGGTAGAAAGGGAGAGAGAATCCCAAGCGAGCTCCACACTGCTGGCACAGAGCTGGACACAGGGCTCGAACCCACGAACCATGGGATCATGACCTGAACCAGAATCAAGATTTGGATGCTTAACCAACTGAGCCACCCAGGCACCCCTTTTATGCCTTTTAGACTATATACACTGTGCATGCCTTTTTGATAAACTCATTATTTAGAAAAGATATGTTTTTTTTGGTCATAGTTACATATTTGAATCTCAACTGGCTACTTTCTAGATGTATACTCTTAGGCAAATTCTTTTCTTAAAATATATCCTTTCTATTTCTGGAAATATAAAAGAATAGGATAAATATACAGAAGAAAATAATGGTCATCTATATTCCTCCTCTTTACAATTAACCAGTGTTATTATCTCGACAGGTATGTTTTCTAAATAATTACTTTGTAATAATGACACATATTTTAAGTATTAAAACAATGCAAAAACCTCCCACAAAAATTGAAGTAAAATAAAACCTCAGTTCTACCTGTCAACAACGACAATGCTGACTGTCACTTCTTAACCAACTTACCTGTCCTCACTACAGACTTAGCATGAAGAGAACGTGAAATAATAAACACAAAAAAGAACGCTGTGCCTGACATAAAAGAAGCAATTAATAAATGTCAGCTGTTGTTATTATTATAGGACATGCACTGCATTGGGGTTTGTGATACCACGGCCACATATCATCAGTATTATTCCCACAGGACCCGAGCTAGTAGTTATGGCCACCTAACGACTGCTACTGATCTGATTCCTCTCTGGGAGACTGTTATTAATCCAACACAATCAGAGGCATTAGGAAGAAATGATCAGCTGATTTATGAGGTAGAAAAACTGAAGATTACATGGATGCATGACTAGACACAGAAAATCATACAGTGATTGTACAGATTTTCTCTCTTCAAAACTCACCTAGCAGTCATAGTCAGATGTCAACGGAGGCAATTTTTCAGTATAAGCAAAGGGTGGTTTGGTCATTTCTATAAGGAAACTGAATTCAGAAGGAAGTCCTATATGTTAAAATTAAGAAACTTTTATTTTAGTACATCTTGATTTGTCTTTGCTATTCAGGGACCAGAAGGCCATAAGGTAGAGGTGCCCATGTAAACTTTAAAAATATTATTTATAAGTAGGTAGCATCTTGTAAATTCGGAAGAACTTAAAAATTTTTCACTATATATTTTATTTAAAAATTTTATTATTTTTAAACATTTTATTTATTTATTTAAAAAATTTATGTTTATTTATTATTGAGACAGAAACGCAGCATGAGTGGGGGAGGGGCAGAGAGAGAGGGAGACACAGAATCGAAGCAGACTCCAGGCTCTGAGCTGTCAGCACAGAGCCTGACGCAGGGTTTGAACCCACGAATCGTAAGATCATGACCTGAGCCGAAGTCAGACACTTAACTGCCTGAGCCACCCAGGTGCCCCTATTATTTTTTTAATTTAATTCCAGTATAGTTAACATACTGTGCTAAATCAGTTTCAGGAGTACACATCAGTGATAGACTGATCAAGATAAGTGTAATCGCTATGTATTCTAAAATGTCTTTCACAACTGTACTCTCCCCAATGGAAAAGATTGTCAGAGTCCTAGAACTCCACGACAGTAGAGTTACACTGAATTTTAGAGGTCATTTGGCTGAACAGTTTCATTTTATAAACGAGTAAACAGATCCAGAAAGATTAAGCAACTTGCTGAAGGTTCTGTAACCAGTTCCCTGCAGAACCCAGACCTGAATGAAGACTGTCCGACTCCCTGTTCAGGAACTCTCCCACAGCACACCTATCAGTCCCGGAATATACTTCCCCGACAGAATGAGGCTGCTTCTCACATCAATGTGCAAATAACGTATGCATTCAGTAGGCTTGATCATCTTTTCCAGAAATACTAATATGAGTGTCTTTCACATGGTATACAAGCAGGATTACCAGAATCTGGTGTGTGAAAGCAAGGCCTTTGCTAGACCTCTCAGGCCGCTTGTGGATGGAAAACTGTATTTTAAATATCTTTATCATGAAAAAAACTATATTTTTATTATGAGAAACTTCAAGCATAAACAAAAGGAAAGAGAATAGTATAATAACCAACCACTTATCTGCTCATTACCCAAATTTAACAATTAGCAAGATTTCTGCCACATTTGCTTCCTCCAACTCCTTCCTTATTATTTTTGCTGAAGTATTTTAAAGCCAATCCCAGAACTCCTATTATTTAATCTTTCTGCACTGCAGTATTGATCCATAAATAATATAGACATAAGCATAGTGTCATTATGGAATGACAGGAACTAACAGGAATTCCTTCGCAAAATCTAGTGCCCACTCCAAATACAAATTTCCCCAATTTTCTCAAAAATGCCTTCTTCATAACTGGCTTATTCAGATTAGGATTCTTGGTCAGTTTTTGATTCAGGGAAACACAGTCCAAATATCTAGAAATATTTTAAGACTGAAGTCTATGCCTAGTGCTTGGGCACTGACCGTATTGCAAATTATTACTATTGAATCTTTCTTCACTCCAAATTCAATTTAGAAACACTCAAGTGCTGTGAATATTCCTATCGATGCCGGAGGGTGGCTGTCAGATAGCTATTGACTGAAAGCCAGCAGTAATTGGCAAAAATTATGTCTATACAGTGCACATCAAGCGCTTGGTGTCAGTGCATGAGAAGTAAAAATTAGCACTACATTGATGGTAACCAGTCAAGAAACAATGTAGATAAAGGCAAGAGACAAGATACAATTGGACTTGCCTGTGTAGGAATGGTCTGATGGGATGAGTGGAAGGTCTAAACTGGAATGTCAATAAACATCAAAGGCAGTGCCAGGTTCTGACATTTGTACATCAAGGTGCACTGCTGATGAAACATTAAAGGAGACTGGGATATTGCCACTGTCTCTTTTCATCTAAAGATGGGCAAGTATGGTTAGGAGGATTTTTCCTTTGGTCTTTTGGTCTGTAATTAACATATGTTTACTCTAGGAGGCAGTAAGCACCTTAATTCAAACTCTTACTTAGGCCTGAAATTTAAGGCTTACCCTAAAAATGGGAACTGAATTACAACAACAAATGTTTTAATTGTTTCCTAAGAAAACAGCAATCAGGCAGCAAATACTGTTATAGAATAAATCTTTATAATAGAAATGAATCACCACGAATTCTTTAGGATTCTTAACCTTCCCCTTTTGCCTTTTTGGGGTTTCCAAAAGCAAAATCTTCTGCTCTCACATATCTGCTTTCATGTCAAAACCTCAGCCTTGAGGCTTCTGCTTGGCTTTACAGCTTCCTTAAATGTCCAAACCCCTAAATCTTCGAGTCTTCTTGGATTTGCAGTTGTCATTTGACTATAATAGAGACAGTGAGTTCTTCATATAACCTTTTCCACAGTAAGACATACAGGTCTGATTTACCTAGGTACTCAAAGAATTCCAGAGTTTCTTTTTTTTTTTTTTTTAAAGTTTATTTATTTTGAGAGACACCAAGACAGCACAAGTAGGGGTGAGGTGGGGAGAGGGGGAGAGAGAATCCCAAGCAGGCTCTGTGCTGCCAGTACAGAGTCCGATGTGGGGCTTGAACCCAGGAAGCCATGAGACCTCAACCTGAGCCAAAACCAAGAGGTAGATTCTTTACCACCTGAGCCACCCAGGTGCCCTAAAGAATTCCAGAAGTTTCTAATGCAGATATGAGGCAGGGGAAGCTACTGGGAGCCTGAAAGCATCAACTCAACAGTACAACTGTTATTTGCTGAGCACCTACTTCCTGAAAAGCACTGTGAGCAACACAGAGATGACAATAATCTTCGGGAGTTCTCTGCTACTATGGAAAAAGGATGACATAAAATTATCAGATAAAGTGAAGTGTGCTAAGTACTATACAAATCCACAGCGTGGGACAGATCATAGAGCACATGCCTCGGGGATCAGAACAATCTTCTTAGATGGGACTGCATTTGAACGGAGGAATGACGTGACTAACAGCTATATTAGAAATATGATTTAGGGAGGCTACCTGGGAAGCAGATGAACTGAATGAGGGAAATTTCAAAGGGTGCAGAACAGCAAGGATGCATTGCCGTAGTCCCGGGAATGAGTCAAAGAGGGGAAGACGTAGACAATAGTGGAACCAAGGAGAGACACTGAGTCAGACAGTTTTAGAACTCACCGGCACCCAGGTGATTGCTGAAGCCTCAGTGGCAGGTCAGAGAGCCAAAGGGGATGGGCTGAGAGAAAAGATCCCATTCTTGAAGAATGTTTACATTTACAAAATTTAAAAAAATGGAAAGGAAGCCAAAATAAATGGAGAAGGAGTAGACACAACTGCAAGAGAATCGAGAAGCTTGGAGAAGATAGTCTCAGGAAAGGTAAAGAAGAGGGGTCAGCGGAACCAGGAGATACAGAAAGGCCCGTGAGAGCAGACAGGGAGACCAACGGATGATTTCTCAATGGGGAGTCTGTCCAGGACCACTCAGGCGTAGTTTCAGCATAAACGTGAGGATGGAAGGCAGCCGGCAAAGGCAGGAAGCGTAAGGGGAAACAGAGCAGCGCAGGCACTCCAGAAGCAGGAGGGCTTTATAGGTGGAGAAGACAAACTTCAGAAAAGAAGTAAATCGGAAAATAATAGGCGGAGGCTATCCTTAAGGCGGAGGGGTTCTGAAAGAAGTGGGAGGGATGAAGGGGTTCACCCCAGACAGGAAGAGCGGGTTTCCTGAGACAAACAGCCGGCCTAGAGAAAGTCCCCCCTTCTCCACAAAATCTCCCACAGAACTGGCGGTGGCTGTGGGGGTGGGGCTGGTGTCGCGGCAGGAAGCAGTGCAGCATCCGTGAGCAATGGAAACCAAAACACAGACCTGGCCGGCTGGAGCTCAGGTGCGGAAGTCAGATGGTCAGAATCTTCCTAGGCCCCAGACGGCCAACACCGTCTCCTGCTTACACTTCACACGGTGTCTGCTCCTTTTTATTGGGCCTGGGCCCTGGGGCCTAACTCCAGCCTAACTGTGCGAATCTTACATTATTCAATCCTCTCACCTTCTCCTTATTTTCCATGCCACATGGTGGCACCTCTGTCCACTAACTGATAATATAACCGCTTTATCAGGAGAAACTTCTTGCAAGTAAGACACATTCTACTGTCCTAACTGAATTCCTAGGCCTGGTCAGTTAGGACTCCCCTGACTTTATGCCAGTTACAAGCCACAAGAACCTAAGTTTCCTCATCTGTAAAATGTGCACGTGCCAGAGGTAATATCTGAAGTTCTGAATCATTTTATTTTATTTTATTTTTATTTTTTATTTTTTTAAAATGTTTTATTTATTTCTAGGAGAGAGAGAGACAGCGTGAGCAGGGGAGGGTCAGAGAGAGAGGGAGTCACAGACTGAAACAGGCTCAGGCTCTGAGCTGGCAGTCAGCACAGAGCCCGACGCGGGGCTCAAACCCACGAACCACGAGATCATGACCCAAGCGAAAGTCGGACGCTTAACCGACTAAGCCACCCAGGAGCCCCTGTTCTGAATCATTTTAAAATCTCATGATTCTACATCGACACTTTCCTTTAGGTTTAGGATTTCTTACTGTAGTGTAGTGTTTCCTTAGGAGTATACTTATTACTTCTCAACTAGTATCTAAATCTGAGATTTTTACATCTAGCAGAAAGGATGTAAGTTGAATAACAATACACTCTTTGTAACAACAGCTTACCTTTCTTCATTGTTTTCCATCTGATTAGGAAAAGCAGCAAAGTCTAATAGTAGTTTAATGGCATCAAGGTATCCGTTGTTACAGGACCAATGCAAAGCTGTTCTTCCCTATAAGCATAAACGAAAATCCGGTATAGCTGAATTAGCTATTTTTGGACACATACTTACTTACGCTAATGAAAAAATACAAGCAATTGTCCCAAATAGCTCAATTATGACATGGGAAAAAATTAAATATACAGTGGAGAAAATGGATGGTATCTTAACCAAGTGATAAAAATTAACACTATGTTAAAAGGCACCATATGTCTCTAGAGGTGATACCCTGAGAAGGATTCAATATCACCTGTATAATATTCTAACCAAACATGTAAATCTTTTTTTTTATTTTTTTATTTTTTATTTATTTCTAGGAGAGAGAGAGAGAGACAGCGTGAGCAGGAGAGGGTCAGAGAGAGAGGGAGTCACAGACTGAAACAGGCTCCAGGCTCTGAGCTGGCAGTCAGCACAGAGCCCGATGCGGGGCACGAACCCACGAACCGCAAGATCATGACCTAAGCGAAAGTCGGACGCTTAACCGACTAAGCCACCCAGGCGCCCCCAAACATGTAAATCTTAAGTTTAATTATGAGGAATCATAAAGCAAACTCAAATTGAGTGAGATTCTACAAAATAAATGGCCTGTATTCTTAAAAAAATTTAATACCATGAAAGATAAAGAAGGCATGAAACATTGCCAGAGACACAAGAGGAATATTTCATAGTTTTAAAGAAGTCAAAGAGGGAGATATCATAATTCTAGATATGTTTGCCACAGCTTTTAAATATATAGAACAAAAAATAGCAAAATTAAAAGGGGAGATAGTCAAATCTATAATTGCGGTGAGAAATTTTTAACCCATTCTTTACAATAGATCATAGAACTAATAAATAAAAGAGCAGTAAAGATATAGAAGGCCTGAACAACATAGTAAAAAACTTTGACCTAAATGATATATGTAGAATATTGCATCCAACTATGATATAATTAGTATTCTTTTCAAGTGTACATAGAACATTTACCAAAATCAATCATAGGCTGGGCCACAAAGAAAGCCTCAAAGGACTTTTCTGAAACAAAATAAAAATAAAAATAAAAATAAAATAATTGTTATTCTGATTGCTTTCTGACCATAGTAAAACTGAAGTTACAAATCAGTGTGGTAGACAGAATAAATGCATGCTTTTGCAAAGATGTCTACATCCTAATCTCTGGAATTTGTAACTATTTTATGATATTGGAAAGGGGGAATTAAGGTTATAGATGGAATTAAGGTTGCTAATCAGCTGAACTTGAGACTGGGAGATTATCCTGGATGATCTGAGTAGGCCCAATGTAATCATATGGGTCCTTATAAGTGAAGGAGGGAGATGAGGGGAGGTGTGTCAGAGTGATGCAGTGTGAGGCAGACTCAGCTTGTCATTGGTAGCTCTGAGGATGGAAGAAGGGGGCCACAAGCTAAGGAAGGAGGGCAGCATCTAGAAGCTGGAAAAATTAGGAAACAGAGTCTCCCCTAGGGTCTCCAAAAGAAATGCAGTCTTGCCAACACATTGATTTTTAGTGCCATGAGACACATTTTGGACTTTTGACATCCAAGACAGTAAGATAATACATTTGTGTTGGTCTAAGCCACGAAGTTTGCAATAGTTTGTCTTAGCAATCAGGAGGAAACCAATATAATCAATAACTGAAAGATAATGAGAAAATGCCAAACTGGCTGGATATTAAGCAATATACTTCTAAATAATCTATGGGCCAAATAATAATCAAAATAGAAATTAGAAAATGTTTGAGCTGAATTATAGTGATGGTACAACTTTTTTTTTTTTTTTTTTTTTTAAGAGAGAGAGAGAGATTTAGAGAACGAAAGAGACAGAGAGGGAATCCCAAGCAGGTTCCATGCTCAGCATAGAGCCTGACACAGGACTCAATCCCACTACCCTGGGATCATGGCATAAGCCAAAATTGAGTTGGACACTCAATTGACTGAGCCACCCAGGACTGAGCTACCCAGGCACCCCAGTGGGGGTACAAGTTACCCAAACTTTCAGGATAAAGCTAAAGCCATGCTTAGAATAAGAAGCGTGCTTAAATACATATATTGGAAGTGATTACTGAAAAATAATCAATGCTTTAAACTTTTATCAAAAGAATCTTTAAAAAAATAGTAAATCAAACCTGAGGAAAGTAGATAGCAAGAAATGATAAAGATAAGAGTAAACACCAATGAAATAGTAAATTACTTAAAATATGGAAAATTAACAGACAGAAGTCCCTTGAGAAGATGAATAAGATGGAAAAAATTTTTTTTTTTTAAAATTTCAGAGAGAGAGAGACAGTGTGAGAAGGGGAGGGTCAGAGAGAGAGACACACACACACAGAATCTGAAACAGGCTCCAGGCTCTGAGCTGTCAGCACAGAGCCTGATGTGGGGCTCGAACCCATGACCCGTGAGATCATGACCTGAGCCAAAGTTGCCCACCCAACCAACTGAGCCACCCAGGTACCCCTGAAAAAATTTTTTAATAAGAAAAAAATACAATATACATTACCAATATATGAAATGAATAAGAAGAAATTACTATAGGTCCTATAGTCATAAAAAGGTAAGAGAATATGTGACCAACTTAATGCAAACCATTTGATATTTTTAATAAAAAGGATACATTTCTCAAAAATGCAACTTACCATAGCTGAAAAGAAAATAATTAGAAATCTGAATAATCTTGTATTTATTAATGATGCTTAATCAGTTATTAACATCTTTTAAACAATACCCTTAGACCAGATGGCTTCACTAGGGAATTCTAAACATTTAAAAAGAAGTAATACCAATATTACACAAATTCTTTAAGAGAATAGGAGGAACTACTTCCTAACTCTTTTTAATTCACCAACCATCAGGCTGAAAAATGCAGAAATAGTATCTAACAGCGTGGGGTGCCCGGGTGGCTCTGTTAGTTAAGTGTCTGACTTTGACTCAGGTCACAGTCTCACAGTTTGTGGGTTCCAGCCCCGCATCAGGCTCTGTGCTGACAGCTCAGAGCCTGGAGCCCGCTTCAGATTCTGTGTCTCCCTCCCCAAAATAAATAAACATTAAAGAAATTAAAAAAAAATTTAAACAGCTAATTGTGAATTTAAAAACCCAAATTCTTAGAAACTAGAAATATAAGGGAACCTACAGCAAACTTCATATTTGATGGTGAAAGTTTTAAAGCTTTCCTTTCGACGTCAGAATGAATTAAGGGTGCTAACTATTACCAATTCTATTTAACAATGTATTGGAGGTCTTCATTCAATAAGGCATGCTATTCACAGATGATATGGCTGTTTATGCAGAGAATCCAAAACAGTACATAAAAACTAATAGAACTAGAACATAGCTTGGTATACTACTTACGTAAGAAACCAGAAACTTGTAAAAAAAATGTAAAAGATACTACAGATTACAAAAGATGAATTTCTAGAAACATAGGCCATTTTTTACGTAATTTTCATTATGTCACTTTCACATATAGGAATAATCCTGATAAATATTTATTGAATGAATGAATAAAAAATATATTTTCTGGCTTCAAAAAACATAATATGCTAGTATTTTTGAAGACTTAATGCAATTAAACTAGAAAAAAAGTCCATACTGGCAAAACTGAGAGAAGTCAATACAATCCTATCTGGCTGGGGAAGTGGAGATGAACCCACATGGGTTAGAAAGCAGTTTGACAGTATGTATCAGAGCTGAATCGTATTCATATACCAATAATAAATAATCTCACTTGGGGAAATTATTCTAAGGATACAATAAAAAGAAGTTAAACGTACTTTGATGATTAATGAAACATGATCTATAATATCATGAGAAAGCACCCAGCAACAGGAAGTTGCTTACTTAATTCTAAAATTGGGACACTTGTGGGGATGAGCACTGGGTGTTATGTGGAAACTAATTTGACAATAAACTATTTGTAAAAAAAAAAAAAAAAACAAAACTCAACAAACTGTGTACAAAAAGAACACAATACAATAAAGCCTATATATGAAAATCCAAAAAAAAAATAAAATAAAATAAAATAAAATTGGGGTTACAAGCATAGTTTGGACCCTGGCTCCCCACAACAACACTGGCCCTGGGGTCACCTTAGGGTAATTCTTTAAGTTCCATGCGCTTCAATTTTCTCCCCTGTAAATGGGAGTAATAATAGCAACTCTTTTAGAAAGTTGCTGTGAGAATTGAATGAGTTATGAAACACAAAGCTCCTAGAACTTTGGAATATTCACCATCTATGATTATGCAGAAGGTTATATACCAAAAGAGAAACTATTGATGATAATTTTAAGTGAACAAAACAAAGTGTGGTTTGTCAAGTATCATACACACACACACACACACACACACACGCCATACATACTTATTTTATGAAGTTAGAAAGTTATTCCTGTTCTGTATTATGACTTTGTTAAGTTATATATGGATATAGAGACAAGAATGAGAAGGAAAACGGGAAAATAAGACTCATTTTTAGTTGACAGATAAATTTATGTGATCTATTTATTTGGTAAAATGTTGTTTTACTTTATTTTAGTTAATGAAGAATAAATAAACACCGTAGAGCCAACAGTATAGAAAAGATTGAGAGTTTCTACCTCTTTGTCTTGAATGTTAGGGTCTGCATGATTTTCCATGAGCACTGCCATGCAGTTGATGTAGCCGCCGTAGGCAGCGCACTGCAGAGGGGTTCTTCCTGCGTAATCCTGCACGTTTGGATTGATCTTATTTTCTATCAATATCTGGCAAACATCAGCATTTCCTCCCAGTGCTGCCCAATGTAGGAGAGAGTGTCCGTCTTGATCCACTAGATCTACCCTTGCTCCACCTGAAAACAAGCAAAACTATCAGGAAAATGTGTAACATAGAGAGCACTGATCAGAAAGAATGGATGTCTGAAAAATATAACAATGGTCCCTTAAATGCTTTACTCTTAGCAAAATGCTTCTATGTATATTATCTTCTTCAGATGTTTACAATAAGCCTGTAAGTTGGTCAGGGTGGGAGTCATTTTCTTTTTACACGAAATGAAACTGAGGGTCAGGCAGGTGAAGTGGCTTTTCCAAAATCACACAACTACCAACAGGTGGGGCTAAGAGTGACTCTCAGGTTTCCTGATGCACATGCGCGCGCGCGCCTGTGTGTGTGTGTGTGTGCGCGCGCGCGAGCGTGCATGCAACATGCATGTGTGTATGTATGTGTTTGCAGGCATGTAGGTGCGCATGTGCATGCATGCGTGTATGTTTGCGTGTGTGTGTGCGCGTGTGTGTGCGCGCGTGTGTGTGCACGTGTGTGTGCGCGTGTGTGTGTGTGTGGTGCTTCTCCCTCCAGCCTTCCACCCACGCGGCTCTGTGCCACGTAAGCTGTGTTTCAGTGAATGCAACACTTCCCACCTTCCGAGAGACACTTAGTAGGAGCACTCTTCATAACTAACCTTTAATAAGTGTCTGAATCACATCTTTGTGTCCCATCTCACAGGCTCGGAAAAGTGGAGTATGCTTCATGACATCAGTGGCATCTACCTGAGCGTTATTTTCCAACAATAACTTCACGGTGCTGACATGGCCAGAAAGGGCCGCAGCATGTAAAGCTGAAAAGGGAGCAGAAGAAAGCAGAGAACTCTTTGATAACAACCTCACCTTTTTTTTTTTTTTTAATCCTAACTGTATCTTTTTCTCTTCTGATGTCCTCATTTTGGCTAAACGCAATTTAATCTTAAAGATTCTCTATTGTTCATTTCTATAGATCTCAATCTTCCTTTCTATTCACATGTACTACTCACGTTTCCCCCCTTCCCGTCTATCTCTCTCATCTCACGGTTTCTTCCTTTCCATCCTGTTGCTCTGAAATGCTTTCCTTTCCTCAGTTACTACTTTATTATCTTTTCCTCCCTCTTAGAGTGTAAGGGAACCAAAAAAAAAAAAAGACAAAAGAGAAATGATTTAAACGATGCAGGCAATTCTGCCCACCAACCCACTCAATGAAACTGCCCCTGAGGGTTGGCGGGATGGGAGGTGTCGATCTGCCGGCCCTTCAGCGGCTCCGCCGTGCCATTCCTGCCGTCGGACTGCATACCCATGTGGTACAGAGAGTACGCGCATCCCATGTATTCAGTGCATTTTTCATATAACATGGCTCCAAATGCAAGCCATTGATATCCTCAGGGCCCAATTTAAGAAACAGCAAGTTGTTTCAACATTGGTGAAAACACCTGAGAAGGAATGGGCTCTGCCTTCAAATGGGATTTGAAAGAGTCATTTTGACTATATATGAGTTTCATGTTATGCTGACCTGTGCCTACGTTACTTCATTCTAGTGCTTGACTTATGCCATTACCCTTTGGATTACTCTTTAAATTCTATTTCAACACACCACTCCTTAAGTTCTGAGTTTGCCAGCATAACTGTCTAGAGGCCGGGGCCAGTTCTTCCTAAGTACCATGGCTCTAAAATGCCTAGAATAATGTTTCTAATATTCTAATAATGTTCGTAAACAGTGATCCATGGACCAAACCCATGGTGCCTATAAAAACGCGGATTCCTGGGCATTTATTGAGAACCTGCCCTGGCCTGGGTGTTAATGTAAGGGTGGGAATTCAGCAGAGAACAAAACAGATAAGGTTATATTCTAGTAGGAGAAGCAAAATAAAAATGGAATGGATAAACAAGAAAGTATTGGATGGTGATAGATGGTATAATGGGAGTAATAAAAGGTACCTTGATATGCAGAGTGACTAGAAGATCACTTTAATTGATGGTGATGGAAAGTCTTGCTAAGGAGCTGATATTGAAGTTGAGGCCTGAATCATAAAGAAAGAGCAATGTAGAGGTCTCGAGAGGGAGGAGTTTGGGCAAAGAGAACAGTTAGTCCAAGGGCAGGGATAAATCTATGTGTTTAAGGAAGGCAGGGAAACTGCAGCACAATGAATAGAGGCAGGTAAATCGGAAAGGTAGGGAAGGCCAGGCATATGTGCCACATAGGTCCCAGTGATGAAGACACTGAAGGACTTTAAATAGGTGATGGTATTTGACTCATGCTTTAATCCAATCACTCTAGCGGCTCTGAAGAGAATGCACTGTAGTAGGTTAGAATGTAAGCAGGGAGACCAGCTAATAGTGTTGAAGGAGACTCAGTAAAAAAGGGTGGTGGCTTGAGCTAGGGTGGCAGGAATGGAGATGAAGAGAAGCAGAAAGATTTAAAATATATTTTAGGGAGGTCTGGGTGGCTCACTTGGTTGAGCGTCGGACTTGATTTTGGCTCAGGTCATGATCTCACGGTTTGTGAAACTGAGACCTGTTTCTGGCTCTATGCTTGTATACAATGCCTAGCCTGCTTGGGATTCTCTCTCTCTCTCTCTCTCTGCGCCCCGCCCCACTTGTGTGCAGATGCGTTCTCTTGCTCTCTTGCAAAATAAGTAATATAATAAACATAATAGTAATATATTAATTACATGATATAATAAAATATATAAATAAATATATATATATAGAGAGAAAGAGAGAGTACCCTTGCCCTCAAATGAAGTTTTATGAAATACTCAATATATACGACAGAGTGGTTCTGACTAAAGCAGGGATGGAGAGTTACCCCCTTAAGCCTTGCCCCCATTGGCAACACTCTATAGTAACCTGTTCTGAAGAATATGGTTTGGAAAATCAGATTTAATTTTAAGGTACTTTCTAATTCTGAAATTCTACAATTCTGTGATGTGGCATCAGTATGCAATAAATACTTTTCAGATAAATGCCAATGTCATAAAAAAAAAAAACACACACACCACAAAATCCCAATTAAGCAAAAGATAGAATTAATGATCTTATTAACTGAAATTCCTCATTTATGACTATTTGCATTTACATTACTTTAAAATAACCTTAAACATTTTTAAAGTACATTTATTTATTTTGAGAGAGACAGAGAGAGCATGACTGGGGGAGGGGCAGAGATACAGGGAGAGAAGGAGAATCCCAAGCAGGTTCCGCGCTGCTAGCTAGACAACAGTGCGTTTTAAAATACACAGCCACTATATGTTAGTGTCCATTTAAGAGACATGCTTTAGCAGAGAGAGTTCAAAATAAAGAATTGTTAGCTATGGATTGAAGAACCGAAAGAGCAAAAAGGGAACACTGAGGGGACGCCTGGGTGGCTTAGTCGGTTAAGCGTCCGACTTTCGCTTAGGTCATGATCTCGCGGTTCGTGGGTTCGAGCCCCGCGTCGGGCTCTGTGCTGACTGCCAGCTCAGAGCCTGGAGCCTGTTTCGGAGTCTGTATCTCCCTCTCTCTCTGACCCTCCCCTGCTCACTGTCTCTCTGTCTCTCTCTTTCCCTAGAAATAAATAAAAATTAAAAAAAAAAAAAGGGAACACTGAGGTATCACAGAGGTAGTAAATGCAGAAGACGGCCACAATTCTAGGGCTAGGGGGACAAAAAGAAGATGGAATTGTTAAAACTTAAACGCGTGGAAGAGGAGCCCTGTGGAGGGCAAAACTCAGTGCTGCTTGGCTGGTGCTTGTGTGTCTGAGGCGGGCGCTCTGGGGCTGGGACTGTGCGTGCTGGAGAAATTGCAGAGTGAAATTAACCATCACCATTGGAAAAAACTATCCCTTTTGGGTTGAAGAAGACTTACTAGGGTAATGGTGATAGGAACAGGAAACCAAAAGAAGAATAGGAAGCAAACAGGAAGGTGTAATTCCATTCTTTCAGCTTTCCCGTTTCCCTCTACTGCCCCCTATGGGTAGATTCAACAGGGCACTTGCTGGCAAAGGGGGAAATGGGGTCTGCAGCCCTGGTAAAAACAGGAGAGTCCTGTTATCATATCGAAAAAACATTAACAAAAATTTGGCCATATCGAATATACAGACAGTGCCCATATTTTCCTGATGGTTTGTTTATTTGTTTGTTTGTTTATTTATTTCAGTTTATTTGAATCAAGATCCAAATAATGTCTGTATGTTGCTGTTGATGAGAACTCTTCTTTTATGGGAAGGAAAAACAACCCTGTAGAGGAATGATGGAGAGAAACTCCCTGTCATAGAAGAGAAATGTCAGGAAGGCATGTCTGACATATAATAAAATTCCCTTCAGAGAAAGAGCCAGGGAATTAATGAAGCTGAGAAGAACTTATATCTGAACTCCAACCATGGTGCACCTCAGAAAGACACCTTTGGTCAAAAGGACGGAATTATCCTTGCCTGTACTTTATGAAAATACATGAAAATGTTAAACTAAAAGCAAGGCTAGTGATAGAATGAAAGGCTGCATACTAATGGGAGACTGACAAAAACCGAAATGTTCAGACTACTTATAAACTCCATGTCCTACATGTCATGTCTGCACTATATACCCTTCTTTAAGAAGCTTAAGGTCTACTGTGCGGCTTTGATAAAGAAATACTTTTGACAGTTAAAGTCTTTGTTAAAGTTGATATCACCTACAACTCCTTGAAAGCCAGTTTAGAAGGGGTGGTGGTTTAGGTATAGGGAGGGAGATTATCAGGTGTACCCCCCTCCCCACCGAGAGCCACATCAGTAGTTCTTGTAGGTGCAAATGGCTCTACTGTGATTCTACAAATAAGAAAACACTGAGAAGCTGGTAGCTGAGTTTTCATTCTGTTTGGTGTTGTGCTATTGTGTGATTTTCTTTCTTCTTCTGACTTGTAATTTAGGATATAGTACCACAAGGTAGAGACTTCCAAGTTGACAATGAAAGCTAAAAAATTCATACCTCTCTTATTAACCAACACACAGTTAAAGGGCTCTCTTCTTAGACAAAGAGACTGAAAGAAGGATCTACTGAGAGCTTTGGATGCAAACCTAATGTGAAGCTCTGAAGCTTCAAGAGTCATGGTGGGGGGGGGGGTTATCTCTAAAATGGGAGATTTGGGAGGAGGTAATGCTCTTCAAATCTGAGAAAAGAGCACTTTGAATGAGACATACATAGATATGTACAGTCCTTAAAATATAATCCTATATTTTTGAAGTATAACTGATAACTACTTAGTATGCATAGTTTTAAGTACAGGTTTATTTATTTACTTTATTCAAAGATAAACAACATGAAGAGTTCCCATAATCATGTTTAAGGAGCAACCAGGCTTTTAAACCAAATGCCACCATTCACCTGGTAGAAACAGAGGCTAATTTCAGCCATTAAAACTTGGAGGAAATAAAGCTTTTGGAGTGATATCCTGGTAACCTAAGCTTAAAAAGTGCCAACGAAACAATATTAGATTAGGAACAATGATTTCAGGCATCACTGTACAAATTGTGGGGCACCTATACACTTTGGAACCCCCCAAAAAGTAAATGGAACAAGTTTCCCAGTTCTTACCTGTGCCTCCATATTTGTCTGCCATGTTAATATCAATGTCAGATTTTAAACTCAGCATGGTCCTAAGAACATCATCACTGCCTTTTCCAGCAGCCCACATAAAGGAAGTTCTCCCTTCCAGGTCTGAATCATCTTTCACTGAAGGATGTTTTAAAAATACTTTAACTGTTTCCTGTAAGAAAACTTGATTAAAAAAATTGAGACAAGAGGGTAGCATTTTCTATGGTAATAAAGCCATTGTTATATATGACTTCCTCTAAGACGCAAAGTATTTTTTTCCCTGCTTTTGAATCAAGTGAAATTATCTTTTTATGAATAATGAAACTACAATTTCCATTGAAAGTAACAATCCTCTTTCTTTATATATTAGCTTTAGTTTCCATGCGCTTCAAACACCTAACCTAACTCCCTCATTCAACATCCTCATAATTGAGAATGATCATCCACAATCAAGTCTGAACACTTTATAGGTCACTCTTTGAGAGATGAAGTAATGGTTAAAAGACTCCTGCGGTGCCTGTGTGGCTAGCCGGTTAAGCGTCTGAATTTGGCTCAGGACATAATCTCACGGTTTGTGGGTTTGAGCCCCACATCGGGCTCTGTGCTGATGGCTCAGAGCCTGGAGCCTGCTTCAGATTCTGTCTTTCTCTCTCTCTCTGTTCCTCCTCCACTCATGCTCTGTCTCGCTGTCTCTCAAAAAATGAATAAATGTTTAAAAAAAATTAAAAGACTCAGAAATATTCAGTGTTATGACCAATATTAAAATATAGGTTTTTCTTGGACATTTTATATGCAGAAAACTGTATACTCAGCCATGACCACAGAGAGGGTTAATACATTTTCTTGTGTGTTTTGTTACTATAATTTAAAAAATATTTAATGCACTTACTGAATAAGGATGCATGACTACTGAGAAATGCAGTGTTTGGTTCACTTAAAGAGATATTTATTTATCAAGTCCTATATTCAAGGTCCTTCCTTTATGGAATCACACTAAAATTAGGCCTGCAATAATTGTAATAGTGCCTCACAATTTTAATGGGGGTCAGTATTCACAGCATTTTAAATTGCCTCTTTCTTTAAGCCTCATATGCTTACACACATTTAGGGAGATGATAGCAACTTTAGCTTGAAGGCAAGTAAAATAGAGTTTCAGAAAAAAAATGCTGGAGGTTGTGAGCTGGCCAAAAGTGTCTAAGTGTTGATACTCAATACTCTAAAGCAAGAAGAAATTCAACGGCACATCTAATGCAGCCCTTCATTTCCCAGATGAAGAAATTTAGGTTCAAGGTCATACAAACACTGGTGGTAGATACAGGAGTGGAGCCCAGAGCTAAATCACAGCACTCTTTCCACTGTATAGGCTGCATGCCACTGTATACACTGATACCTAGTGTTAAAATTCACATTGAGCTACTGAGGCATTAGAGCACAGTG
The DNA here is from genome assembly GCA_017311185.1 of Proteles cristata cristata. Taxonomy (NCBI): domain Eukaryota; kingdom Metazoa; phylum Chordata; class Mammalia; order Carnivora; family Hyaenidae; genus Proteles; species Proteles cristata. The sequence goes on from JAESUZ010004879.1 coordinate 967,913, forward strand.
CTCCTAGGATCTGCTGTGTATGCTTAGTACACATGAGACTGGAATAAACAAATGGATTTTAAAACTTGGTAATTTTTTGAATTGTTTCTTTTACTGATTTGTAAACATTTCCTGTTGAGTATGTTTTCTTAATGATGAATGTTCACAGAGGTTTGTGAATTTTTGTTGTTATTTTCTAAAATGGGAATTATAGCCTCGTGTGGGTTAACAGAGTCCGAGGAGATCAAGGGGCTTGAAATTGAGCTTAGAAGATTTGTATAATTATTAAAAAAAATCATCTCTGTGATTGGCAGATTATCCAGAGCAAGTATGTCTTTGGATAAACATCCATAATGTTCTGCCATTCTTCCTTATTCCCAGGAGCTTAGTCACTTAATTGCTGGTATTTGTGCATGTGCTAAATTTGAAGTCTAAGACTTGGGTTCAAGATCTTGGGCAAGTCATTTAATCTCTTGAAACCTTGGTTTCTTCCTCTTTAAATTAGGGATGCCATGTCCTCTCACAGACTTGTGTTGAAATACGAATTGAGTTCTGATTTCTGTAGGTTGAATAGGCTGGGCCAATGAATTTCTTACCTGTCTGTAACAAGAAAGGGCTCCTCCTCAAAATATACTTTGTCTTCTTCTGAGACAATAGAATAATGGGAGACAATAGAAGATAGAAGATGGTTTACCAAAAGTCTAGGTGATATATTTATAGAAATTCCAGGAAAGAGGGACCATAGCTATAGTTGCTCTGGGTACCAGAGACAATGAAGGATGGGGAAAAAAAAGATATTTTAGGAATCTGAATATTCAATGTATTCAGTGGTGCATTTGGGGAGGTCAGGAAGATGGAATTACACTATACTGATGATGGCATTCTTTAAGTTTATTTATTTATTTTGAGAGAGAGAGAGAGAGAGACAGAGACAGGGAGAGAGCGAGCAAGTGCAAGCAGGGAAGGGGCAGAGAGAGAGGAAAAGAGAATCTGAAGCAGATTCTACCCATCAATGCAGAGCCTAATGTGGAGCTCGAACCCACCAACCGTAAAATCATAACCTGAGCCGAAATCAAGAGGTGGACCCTTAACTGACTGAGTCACCCACATTCTTATAATGTAATGTAACTAAACGTTCCACTACACACACCCACGTAGAATATAGTAAAGTCAATTCTGACTGCTTTGACATGTGACTTTTTGGATAAGACTCCAGTTCTCGGTGGCCACTTACTCACAGAGTTGAAGCAGCCGAGCTGTTATGTTATTGACTGAACTGAGTGACATAAAGGATATAAAAGTGCTTTGTAAAACTGTAAAGGGTGGCAAGGGAAGAATTATTAATTATATTCAATATCTTTAGAAATCATTCACATTTTTGCTTTCTCAGCTATATAATACACAAAATTATTAGCTCTGGCAATAGTAAGAATGCATTGCATTTCTTGAGTACCTGCTCTGTACCAAGAACTATGCTAGGCACTGGTGACAAATTTTCTCTGATTCTTACAACAGTCCTGAAAGGAAAGGTATAATTGTCCTCATTTTACATATGAAGAAACTAATTAGGAGGTTAAGAAAGTTGTGCCAGGTCATACAGCCAGCCAATGGCAGAGTCAGGATCCCAGCCAAGGTTAGACCAGGTCTAAGGCCTTGCCACCCAGAGAAAACACTTGAACACTAAGTGCATATAAAACCTTAGTGCCATAAAATTAACCAGAAGATGAAACGTACTTACACAGAACGAAATGTTACACTGAACAGTTAATATAAAAATCGTGTTAAAATTTCACATGACTAACAACTATCCCTCACTTAACAGTCAGAATTAACAGTCTGAGCAATTGTTAAAATATAATCACTACAAACACACAAACACTAGTACGAAATGTGAATAAGGTGAGTGGGTTGTAGGAATGTCAATTTTCTGTTTATGATATTGTTTCATACTTTTGGCAAGATGGTACTATTGGGGGCTGAAGGGTACACGGTATGTGACTCTTTAATTTCTTATGACTCCATATGAATTTATACTTATGTCGAAATAAAAATTTAATTACACAAAAAGACAACTGTCACATTTTACTTACAGCAAAGTTACTCTGAGCTGCATAGTGCAAGGGTGTTGCTCCTTGGCTGTCGGATGGGATGGTTCCAGATTTATTTCTTTCTAAAAGAAGATGGACAATCTGTGCATGGCCTGAAAGTAGATACAGGGCAGTTATCACATAAAAGTACTAGTTAATTTATAATCTATTTTAAGGAAAGTTTTCTGAATAGCAGCCCCCAGTTTAGCCTCTTTTTTTTTTTTTTAATGTTTTATTTACTTCTGAGAGAGAGAGAGACAGCATGAGCAGGGGAGGGTCAGAGAGAGAGGGAGACACAGAATCTGGCAGTCAGCACGGAGCCAGACACGGGGCTGGAACCCACGAACTGTGAGATCATGACCTGAGCCGAAGTTGGACACTCAACCAACTGAGCCACCCAGGCGCCCTCAAGTATAGCCTCACCTAACTTCTCACCAAAATACTATGATCATGTAGAACAAAAGCAAACACTTCCAACACTGAAATCTTAATGCTTTAATCCAGAAAGGAAATGATATGAATTATAAGTGCTAGATTGAGAGAGAGCTATATTAGGTATCAGACCACTGCATTCCCTGGCTGTGTTTTATAAAACTGTCTATAAAGGGGCACCTGGGTGGATTAGTCGGTTAAGCGTCCGACTTCGGCTCAGGTCACGATCACATGGTTAGTGGGTTCGAGCCCCACGTCCGGCTCTGTGCTGACAGCTAGCTCAGAGCCCGGAGCCTGTTTCAGATTCTGTGTCTCCCTCGCTCTCTGACCCTCCCCTGCTCATGCTGTCTCTCTCTGTCAGAAATAAAATTAAAAAAAAAAAACATTAAAAAAATGTCCATAAAAAAAGGAGGGAAGCCAGACCTTGTCAGCCATTAGGGTCCCTAGTGTCCAGGTCCCACTGGACAGCTGATCAGAACTGGACAGCTCTTCAGGAGGACAAATTATAATACAGCCTCTTGTAACCTCTGAGGCCTCCTATCAGTCCCCTCTCCCCTTCCTCCGCCACTTTTTTCACAGTAGGTTTTGATTTCAAATCCCGGAAAACATGTGGCAGGAATGATGACGTGGTGGCAGAGAAAATACTCTGCAGTGCATTCTGGGGGATGTGGTTTCCAAAAGCGAGGAGCTGTAGAAAGGATCAAAGAATGAGCACACATGGTAACCGCCTATTTGGGAAACCTGAATATCATGAATTCTATTGCTTCAGCATATTGGGGACCCAGGCGGTAACGGGGCCACATCAGCAGAAGAACATGGACACACCGCAGGAAAAAGTCAGGCAGAAAAAGGGGATGCGAGTGAAGTTGTGCTCATGTCTCCATGTGCTCTGTCTGCCCCCAGGTACGATCGCACATGGAGTTCTCTGAGGTGGGCAAAAGTAGGATCACGGGCAAGCTACCAAGACACATTTTGCCTTGTTTGAAAGATACAGAGAAAAACTCAGTAAAGGCAGTATGAAAATATACTACAGGACAGGGAAAAAGGGACACCATCATAGAGATGAAGCACATGTCTTAGAACATGATCTAGAGAAGGATCCAGAGGAAAAGTTCAGGAAACTGCTTGGCATCCTTGACTTGGGCCAAGAGATGTCCTCCACGGAATGAAACAGAATATCCCAAGAAGGAAATAATCTGAAATGCAAAGGTGATGGAAGGAGGGGAAAAGGAAAAAAGCTGAGATACAAAGAAATTGGAATGAGGGAAGGAAATCAAAATACAACCTAAAATACAATCTATGAGAGGCAGAAAGAAATCAGGACTTACGGATCACTTTAGTGATCTGGAGACAAATTTGCGAAGTCCTTTCAGAATGCACAAGACAAAGGAAAAGCGATGGAACTGCACATTGAAATGAAGTCTACATAATAATCATAAATCTGATAATAAAACTGAATGCAAATGCAAAAAGCATTTTGAAAAGACACAACGTGTAATTTAAAAATGAAGCCTGCAGTAATAATTGGGAAAAACTTCAGATCGTGTTAACAAATACTTAAAAAGTGATAAGTAAAAACGTGCTAAGTTCCTCATTTTAAATTAGGTGGAAATCATGAGAAGAGATCTGCTTTTAGCTCTGACTCACATTTTAAAAAGGTTTTGATAAATTTAAAAGTAACCGCTAATAGAACCTAAAACGCTCCTAAAACACCAGGCATTTCAAAGCCAAATAACAACAAACATAATATATATAACAAAAGGAAACAGAAAAAAAAATTAAAAAGAAACGAAAACACCAGAAATAGTCAAAGAGCAGAATAGCAGAAAAAAGACCAAATCATATACCTTATAACAGTGACTGTTAATGAGTAAGACTCCTTCACTAAAAGAGAAAAACTCTCAGATTGCACCCCTTGCAAAGTCAGACACAGACATATTTACACTCTCTCATCTAACAAAGTGATCCCCAAAAAGGTTAAGTAAAAGGCATTTCAGGAAAACATGAAAAAAAAATCACATATCATAGTATTGGCACAAACATAAAATTAAAGCTCTCCTCCTCAAATACACAGGCATTGAATGTGAAAAGATTATTTTATACTTACATTTGTCAATGAATGTACATTACTTTTAAGACAAAAACATGTTAAGATATGATGTTGAAATTAAAACTGATACATAACAGAGAATACATTTATCTTACTACAATGTAAGCATATGACAGAGGGATTTAATATAAGACGCAACATATCAATTAAAAATTAAATTAATTAAGGGCGCATGGGTGGCTCAGTCGGTTAAACACCCAACTCTTGATTTCAGCTCAGGTCGTGATTTCACGGTTCAGGGGTTTAAGCCCAGCGTTGGGCTCTGCGCTGACAGAGTAAAGACTGCTTGAGAGTCTCTGTCCCCCTCCCTCCCTTGTGTGAGTGCACAGGTGTGCGCGCGCGCTCTCTCTCAAAATTAAGTAAATGGGGGCGCCTGGGTGGCTTAGTCGGTTAAGCGTCCGACTTGCGCTTAGGTCATGATCTCGCGGTTCGTGGGTTCGAGCCCCGCGTCAGGCTCTGTGCTGACTGCCAGCTCAGAGCCTGGAGCCTGTTTCAGTCTGTGACTCCCTCTCTCTGACCCTCCCCTGCTCATGCTGTCTCTCTCTGTCTCTCCTAGAAATAAATAAAACATTAAAAAAAAAATTAAGTAAATGAACTTATAAATTAAAAAAAAAACACCTTAAATTAATTAAACAGGAGATGGAAGCTGACAGGGGAAGGGAAGCCATGGAAAGTTCCTGGTACTCGTAGCTGCTCCTGCTGTCGATCCTTTGATTCATGGTCAGCTCACCTAGTAAAGCTGCCCAGTGAAGTGGGGTTCGAAATAAGTTGTCGTAAGACGTTATATTGCAGCTCTCATATGAGGTCAGGACCTCCACCACGGTCACATTCCCATCAGCGACGGCAAAGTGAAGAGGTGTCCGACCTTCGTAGTCTTGCCAGTTCAGTAAGGACTCCGTGGGGGCAGCATCCTAATTTGAAGGAACCAGAGATTTCAGACACACGTGGAATCCTCAGTAAATCACAATGGAGGTAAGTATTAACTGGGCAATCCTCTAAACCTGTATAGTCTCTCTTAGCACAAGTGATACAATTCAGAAAAAAAGCATACGATCTAAATCTTTAAAAATTTCTTGTCATGTTTGGGGCACCTGGGTGGCTTAGTCGATTAAGCGTCCGACTTTCGCTTAGGTCATGATCTCGCGGTTTGTGGGTTCGAGCCCTGCGTCAGGCTCTGTGCTGACTGCCAGCTCAGAGCCTGGAGCCTGTTTCAGTCTGTGACTCCCTCTCTCTCTGACCCTCCCCTGCTCACGCTGTCTCTCTCTCTCCTAGAAATAAATAAATTAAAAAAAAAATTTCTTGTCATGTTTAACTATAAAAAAGTGCAGAAAAGATACAATAAATACCATTACTGACTATTCAGATTAAATAGGTGTCAACATCTTGCCTAATGTGCTTTTGTATCTGTTATGGATTCAGCTAAAGCTGTATGTTTTATACTTTTGTTCCGTATGTATGCAACCATAAAAATACACGAATTATATACACGTGTTTTCAATATTTACACTTCTGAGTTTATACTATGTATATCCTTTGGCCATTTTTTCTTCCAACACTATACTTTTGGGTATTTATGTTGATACTAGTTCATTTGTTAAGCCACAGTTTAGTTATCCATTCTCCTAGTGAGGGACAATTAGGTTATTTACATTTTTTCATTATTAACAATAATGCTGCAATGAACATGCTTCCCCTACATATCTCTTTGTAGCACATGTGTGAGATTTTCCTCTAGCCCAGACACCTAGAAGGGGACTTTCTGGGTACAAAGATATTTACATCATCAACAAGGTATTATCAAACTGCTCTCCAAATGGTTACACTAATTAACACCTCCGGGACAATGTGTAAAAGTTTTTATTTCCCCACATGTGGGCACAGATGAACCCTTTGGTATTATCAAGCTTACTACATTTTTTCCTTACAGGTATGGAAAGAATTTTGCTGATGTTTTCATTTGCATTTATTTTATGAATGAGGTTGGGGTTTATCGTATGTTTACTGGCTATTCTGTTTGAATTGACAGCTCACATTTACTCATTTTTCTGTTAGGTCTTCGTGTCTACTGTGAGGTCCCCTTTCAAGAATAAAGAACTTATTTCCCTAGCTGCTGTGAGTGCTCCCAGCAGATGACCCTCAACTGTCAGACTTTCACAATTGCTTCAGCTAAAGACAGTTGCTTCACTCAAGGTCATATCTCTTCTCTGATTAGGCCACGTCCAATACCAAGGCTTCCTGCCCCAATCTGAGAACTCTCTGAAAGGCACACAAGACTTAGAGCTGCTTCTGTGGTCATACTATTTTATAAAAAAGAGTATGAAAGGTATTTTAAACACTTCAGAAAAGAAGTTGAATTTTACCATGGTGGCATTTTAGGTCTTTTAGTCTCCAAAGGACTAAGATGTGTTTACAAGGAAAAAAAAGCCAAATCTGTGAGGAAATAGGATATGATGAGTGACAAGTATCCTCCAAGGATTCCTGATATTGGAACTGACACATAAACAATATAAAATAACTATCTATTAAACATGTAAAAAAATTAAAAATGAAATAAAAGGTGAACAAGGAAGAAAAACTATCAAAATGATGGGGCAGACTTATAAAACAAAAAGCAACAAAAAGAACTTTTAAATGTAAAAATACAGGATTGATGAATGAATAGGGCAAATGAGAGAGTGGTCTCAAGTGAAGAAAGGCTGGGTAAACTAGAAGGCACATTTGAGGTAATTATCCAGAACATGGCAAGAGAGACAAGAAGATGGAATGTAAAACAGAGGAGACATGGAGAATACAATAAAAAGCTCTAAAATACGTGTAGCTGGGACCATAAAAGCAAAAGTGTAGGAAATGAAAGAGACGTAATATTTAAAGAGATAATAGCTATATATTTTCCAGAACAGACATGAAATGATAGTATACACCAAACACGACAAAACCCCCTAAAAACCATAAAATAAACAAACAAAAAATGCACCGCCCCCCAAAAAAAACAACCCCTCCCCAGACACACTGTAGTGAAACTGTAGAATGCCACACAGAGAAGAATGTAAAAGCAGCCTGTGAGAAAAGATAAATCATCTCTAAGGGAATGACATTTAGACCAATAGAGAATGCTCCAGAGGACAATGAAAAGCAGAAAGCAGCAAAAAAGCTTGAAAGAGTAGAGAAAAAGACTGCCTAGAATACCTGTATATGCAGAAAAACTGTATATTCAAGAGTATGGTAGATGTGTAAATATTCCTTTTAAAAAATGTTTATTTATATACTTAGAGAGAGAGAAAGAGCATGAGTACAAGCAGGGGAGAGGCAGGGAGAAGCATGAGTACAAGCAGGGGAGAGGGAGAAAGAGAATCTTAGGCAGCCTTCCTCTCTCAACACAGAGCCTGACATGGGGCTTGATCTCATGAACCATGAGCCAAAATCAAGAGTCAGACACTTAACAGACTGAGCCACCCCAGGTGCCCTGAAATATAGACATTCTTAAGAGCAGAGAGCATTTACCACCAATAGATCTACCCTAAAGGGGGTTCTCAGAATTATATTTCAGGAAGTAAGATATTAACTCCAGAAGGAAAACAAACTTGAGATTCAAGAAGAAATGCAGAGCAAAGGAATCAGTTAACATGCAAGTAGGAATAACCATTGCATATATAAAAGAATATTATCTTTAAAAGTCTAATTTGTGTGTTATAAGCAAATAGGACTAAATATTAGACTACCATAGCTTGTAAGCTGGATTTTGAGAAGCACTGATTAGAAACCTCAAAGAATCCACTGATAAATATTCAAAATTAATAAGAAAGTGCAGCAAGTTGGTTAGATTCATAGTCAATGAATAAAAATATCAACTGCCTTTCCATGTGCCTGCAATTACCAGTTAAATATACATCTTAGATATGTTAAAGAAAAGGAAAGAAAAGAAAAGAAAAAAGTTCAGGGGCACCTGGCTGGCTCACTCAGAAGACCATTCAATGCTTGATCTTGGGGTTGTGAGTTCAAGCCCCACACTGGCTACAGAAATTACTTTTAAAGAAGCAGTACTATTTCTATTTTTTAAAGTTTATTTATTTACTTTGAGAGAAACAGAGACAGCATGAGTCAGAGAGGAGCAGAGAAAACAAGAGAGACATAATCTCAAGCAGGCTCTGCACTGCCAGCACAGACCCTGACATGGGGCTTGAAGTCACGAAACTGTGAGATTAAGACCTGAGCCAAAACCAAGAGTCGGACGCTCAACTGACTGAGATACCCAGGTGCCCCATAAAGCGGCATTATTTTTAAATGGCAAAAAAATAGAAATAGTTCTAAGTGTCTGTGAATAACTGAATAATATATGGCTTGTTCATAAAATGGAATCCTACATAATGGCAAAAAAATATATATTACAGGTATACACAGCAACAAAGATAAAATCACCAGCATAATATTGAGCAAGAGAAGCATGTTGCAAAAGAATATGTTCAATGTGATTCCATGTTTACACAATTCAAAAACATCAAAAATGAAACAATTAGTGTTTAGGGATATGAATATATGTGGCAAAACTATAATGAGAATCAGGAATGATAAACACATAGTTGAGGATAGTGGCTGCCTCTGAGAAAGGGGAAGAACAGAATGGTGCTGGGAGGTACCCAGGGAACTTCAAAGGTAACGGTTAATGTACTTGATCTTAAACTTGGAGATGAGTACATGAATATTTGTAGTTTCTATATTCTTTACAACTTTGTTTTTTTTTCAAGGAGCCTCCACGCCCAACACAGGGCTTGAACTCATGACCCTGAGATCAAATGGTGGACACTCCAGGGACTGAGCTATGCAAGTGCCCGTGTATTCTTTATGTCTTAGCATATATTTTACAATATTATCTCTACGCAGTGTTTAATAGACGCAAGTGTAAAACAAAGTCACGGAAGGATAAACACAAATTCAGGAAAGTAGTTGATGGGGGACAGGGTGAGTATGGCTCAGGTGGAGAGAATGTGTTTGGAAAACGGCACATCGAAAATTCTGCGTGGTCTTAAACAGCAGCATAGCAGCACTACCGTGTTCTGTTTCTTGAGTGATGGATTCACATGACTCTGGTATTTCTTTTGGTTCATAATTTGTGTGTCACATATATGCTTTCATATCCTGGCTATTTCATCACAAAAAAGTTGTTTGTCGGGAGGCCGCCCGGGTCTAGCAGCACCACCGTACTCACCAGGATGCATCGCACTGTGTGAACAGCACTGGCATCTTTGTGGTTCGCTGCCCAGTGAAGTGGGATCTTGCCTTCGACGTCGGGGATCCCGATGTTGGAATCGTGCTTGATGAGCAGCTTCACGTGCTCCGGGTTATTGTAATAAGCACTCCAATGCAGGGCGGTTTGCTGCAAAATCGCGAGAGACTCACAAACACAGCAACAACAGTAGCAAGAGCAACGGTAACAACACAACAGATTTCCCCCAAGCTAGGGGCACCTGGATGGCTTAGTCGGTTAGGCGTCCGACTTTCGCTTAGGTCATGATCACGCGGTTGGTGGGTTCGAGCCCCGCGTCGGGCTCTGTGCTGACTGCCAGCTCAGAGCCTGGAGCCTGTTTCGGAGTCTGTGACTCCCTCTCTCTCTGACCCTCCCCTGCTCACGCAGTCTCTCTCTCTCCTAGAAATAAATAAAAAAATATTAAAAACAAAAAGATTTCCCCCAAGCTTGTATTGTGTGACGGGCACTGTTGTAAGAGCTTCCTCTATTTTACCTCCTACAGTCATCATCATGACAACTCTGGGCGATGAGTACTCTGGAATCTGCATGTGATTGGTGGGAAAAGGGAGCACAAGCTGGATGAGTGATCTGCTCAGGGGCATAAACGTAGTCCGTGGCTGAACTGAGATTCTGACTCAGGCCGTCTGAACTCAGAATCTGACCTCTTAATCGTGACAGGCACTTAGGTCATCAGGTACGAATCAGTGGTAATACGAGAAAAAGAAAAGCAGCCCGATGGTTTATGAATAATTATCAACAAAGTAAGTAACGATCTTGATATCCCAGCAAGCATTTTAAGAATTTGCTAGAATGTTTTGAATTTCAGTATCTATCAAAATGAGGATCCATGTATAGGAAGTCATGGATCTGGAATCCATTTCTTATATACTAGTACAAATCTAAATTTAACTATAATTTTATAGGATGAATTGTTAGACCTACTATGGATGTTAAGATACAGCAATATTTGCTTTATTTTAGAAAATAAACATTAAAAATGAACATCCTGCTGGGGAGCCTGGCTGGCTCAGTGGGAAGAGCATGCAACTCTTGATCTTGAGGTCATGACCTTGAGCCTTTTCTAAGGTAGGGAGCTTCCTTAGAAAAAGAAATAGGGGCACTTGGGTGGCTCAGTCGGTTGAGCATCCAACTTTGGTTCAGGTCATGATCTCACAGTTAGTGAGTTCGAGCCCGGCGTTGGGCTCTGTGCTAAAAGCTCCGAGCCTGGAGCCTGCTTCAAATTCTGTGTCTCCCTCCTCTCTGCCTCATCCCTACTCATTTTCTCTCTCTCTCTCTCTCAAAAATAAATAAACATTAAGAAAAATCTTTAATGAACATTCTGAACTTGTTGGTGTTGCTTTAAAATCCCCTCGGCCATTCTTGTCAATACGCCACAGTAAGAATGGTCCCTGTGTTTGAAGAGTTACTGAGGAAACACAAAGAAATGGTTGGGCTGTACGTTACCCCTTATGAATAGCAATGTCATCAATCCAATCTAGAATCAGATCATTTGCCAGTAGGAATGAAGCTCACTAGTTACACTAAAAACTTTAAATGTTGACATATGTGGTATTCATGTACAGTGCACCTATGGGCATTTAATATGAAGAGTCACTCATTACTTTTTATTTAGTAATGACTATAGAACAAAACCAGTCACAAATATAATAGCAAATAATTTCTTAGAGCCACATTTTCTTCCTTTTTCCTCTCTCCTTCTTCTTTTTCTTCTTATCTTAAAAAAATTTTAATGTTTATTTATTTCTGAGAGAGAGACAGAGTGTGAGTGGGAGAGGGGCAGAGAGAGAGTGAGACACAGAATCGGAAGCAGGTTCAAGGCTCTGAACTGTCAGCACAGAGCCGGATGCGTGGCTCGAACCCACAAACCACGAGATCATGACCTGAGCTGAAGTCGGATGCTTAACGGACTGAGCTACCCAGGCACCCCTCTTCTTTTTTTTCAAGTATGCACTATGCCCAATGTGGGGCTTGAACTCACAACCCCAAGATCAAGAGTCTCATGCTCTACTCACTGAGCCAGCCAGGTGCCCCTACAGCCACATTTTCAATAAAAAACATATACGGTTTCTGTAATTCTTTTGCTATGTTATGTTTGTTCTGAATATAATTCCTGAAAGGTAACGTTAGGTCTGTTGAACCGAATAGTACAAAGTTTGGGATTGTACTTTCTACATCTTTAAACAAATTTTTTCTAGGTTTTTTTTTTACTGTGATAAAATGTACATAACACAATTTATCATTTTAACTGGTTTTAAATGTACAGTGCAGTGGCATTAAGCACATTCCCACTGCTGTGCAACTTTGGCACCTTCCACCCCCAGAACTCTTTCATCTTCCTAAACTAAACTCCATACTCACTTAACAATAACTCCCAATTTCCACCTATTCCCACCCTTTCTCTTGGCAATGTCTTCAAAGTTCATCCATGTTGTAGCGTGTGTCAGAATTTTGTTCCTTTTTAAGGCTGAATAATATGCCATTGCATGGACCGCATTTTGTTTCTCTAACCATCCATCAATGGACATTGGGATTGTGGTCATCTTTCCCCTATTGTGAATAATGCTGCTATGAACATGGGTGTATAAATGTCTGCTCACATTCCTGATTTCAGTTCTCCTGGGTTATACCCAGAGGTGCAACTGTTGGATCATAGGGTAGTTCCATGTTTAATTTTTTGAGAAATTGCCATACTGTTTTCCAAAGCGGCTGCACCATTTTATATTCCTACCAGCGCTGCACAGGGTTCAAATTTCTCCACGTCTTCACCAATACTTGTTATGTTCTGTTTTGGTACTAACAGTCATCCTAAAGCGTGTGAAGTGTTATCTCATTGGGGTTTTTTGTTGTTCAGTTTTAATATATAATATAAAATTTCAGATCTGTGACAGATTGTAAATTAAAAAAAAACCACATGCGTGCGCGTGCGTGCGCACACACACACACAGACACAGACACACACACACACAAACAGATCCTTCCTGTCTAATAGTTTGAGAATCACTGCTGAGCTTTTGTCTTGCTCTCCTCTCTGTGCCTGCCTGGACCTTGCAGATCCATTTTCCATCTGTCTGACTGGATAAACTCCCGTCCCTGTTCCGTAACAGAAGAACAGACGAGGACTCGAAGATAGCGGAGAGTTCCTAGAAGATACTGCGTAAGACATCATGATGCTAAAGACACCTGTGCCTTTGTAAGTGATTCATGGGGCTGTGTGGACTGATCAAAGGGCTTTCCCAGTGAAATAATAGCACTTCAAACGTGGTATGAGTTAAGAGATACTGGTTTACTGTAGTTGTAAAATAAGGTCAGAGTTGATTTCAGAAAGCGGGATTGTGTGAGTCATGGGTGAACAAATCCCGAAAAGCACAGGAAGAGCCTGTGAAGGACAGTGAAAGGGACACTGGACATGAGCCCAGCAGGTTTAATCCCAGGAGGTTTAATCACATGGGTGTGCTGGACGTAGTAAGTCTCCGTGATTTGGCGCCTGGCGGAAAGGAAGAAGATTTTTGCGCTTGTCAAACTGAACACCACATTTTTTTCCCCTGTAAAGAACGATCAAAGCACTGGTCAAAACAGTGGCCGGCATGTACAGTATGTTAAAATTCAAGAGCTGGGAATATAACCGATCCTGGCAACAAGTGCCACAGCAGATGGCAGAGCCAAAGTGAAATGAATAATATTTACTGTATAGCTAACATTTATTGAGTGTTATTTTATTATCATGCACTAGGCATTGTGTTACACCCTATTCATATGTAGGATCTCATTTTATCTTCAACAACCCTATCATCCCCTTTTCACATATGAGAAAATGGAAGTGTAGAGGAGTTAAGAAAATTTGCCCTTTTAAGTGAAATCTTTCACTGGGGAGGATGGAGACGTGGAAATGTTCCTCCATGTGTATGAGCAGGAACTCTTCCTTGAGGATTCACATCATAAAAGGATGTGGATTTGCTTTTTGCTCTTATTTGCCTCCTGATCTTGACAGTCCCTTACCTTGGTTTTTTGTTTTTTGGATTTTTTTTTTTTAGTTTGTTTATTTGAGAGAGAGAGAGAGAGAGAGACAGAGACAGAGATGGAGGGAGAAAGAAAGTCCCGAGAAAGCTCAGCACCATCAGTGCAGAGCTCTATGTGGGGCTTGAACTCATGGAACCATGAGATCATGGCCCAAGCTGAAACCAAGAGTTGGGCCCTTCACTGACTGAGCCATCCAGGCACCCATCCCTTACCTTGTTTTTATCCTGTGTATCTACTTCTCCAGGTGCCATAAACTTCAGCAGAAGCGCCAAACACTTTGGGCTCTTGTGCCGAGTAGTCAAGTGCAAAGGGGTCATCTCTTCCAGATCCTTTTGCATCCAGTTTGCTCTGCGCGTAAGTAAGAGTTTCATGAAACGATAATTTCCCTAAGCAAATAAAAAAAAAGAAACAGTAAGAAGAAATTCAGTATAATCAAACTGTACAACATGGTCAAGTTCTCTGCTTGCTTCATGCCTGCTTATCTCTCCTTATTCAAAGCAGAGTGGCAGTCAGCATTATCTGTCCTTTTCATCTTCTGAGATCCTCTACATCCTTAACATTATTGGAAATTTTTTTTTTTTTTTTTTTTTTTAGCGTCATAACGTGTGATCGCTTCTCGGCCTTTTGGCTAAGATCAAGTGTAGCGTCATAATGTGTTGATATTCTACCATGAGAGGCTATGAGTATTACTAAGAAGACATTTATTAGTTAAGCAGCCCCTCCCCCCATTACGGTGAGTGTGAGGCTCTAAGGCACAGGGACCAACTAGAGAGACAATGAGGTGCGGAAGGATGATGGCTCCCTGCTCACAACCACAGTGGCAGAGACAGGACTCAACTCAGCTCAAGGGCTGGGCCCCAGATAAGAACCAGAGGCTAAAAAAGTGTCCACTGGGCTGTCTATATTAGATGAGCAGACTTGGAATGGACCAAAAAGCAAACTGACTCAACTCAATTATTTCCTCCCAGGGAGGCTTTCCTTGGCCACTTCTACTGGAACTTATTTTTGTTGTGCTTTATTCTAGTACCTTCCCATCTCCTTCATAGTACTTTGCTCAGTTTGTAGTTACATATATTTGTTTATTTCCCTTCCCTGTGATCTCCTTCAAGAGCTTTAAGCTTCATAGCACAGACTGTGTTTTACTGAGCATGGTGCTGGGCATAGCTTCTGGCACAACATGGATGCTTACCTTGAAGGACTGAGTAAATAATAGGAAATAAAGTATCTTTCAGGGGTCGTGGGTGGGGGGATGGGCTAGATGGGTAAGGGGCATTAAGGAAGACACTTGCTGGGATGAGCACGGGGTGTTACACATACGGGATGAATCACTGGAATCTATTGCTGAAATCATTATTGCACTATATGCTAATTAATTTGGATGTAAATTAAAAAATAAATTAATTAATTAAAAAATACCTTCCAGAGGTTTCTCTGTCTACAAATTCTTAATGTTGCTATATTAGGTCATAATAGTTAAGAATCTTAATTCTCAGACTCTGGTATTTGGTTACTCTTCCTTTTTAATGTTTCGTTTATTGGAGCATTGTTCATCTGGCTTTCTCATGCCATCCAGTGCCAGCTTTTGAGAAGTAAGGTGCTAAAACTTCCTCAAGAGGGCACTCTGCTCTAAATCTCTTGCCATCTTTTTGAAAAAAGAAATGGTGCCCAGGAGAAACAAATCTATGTGGTACTTCTCACCAAAAAATAAAGCGTGACCTTTCTGAGCATAACATTTCAAATATTACAGAATAATTCATCATGACCTTTTAAAGATATTCAATCAGACAATCATTTTGATTCTGAAATTTAGAGGAAAAGGGAGAGAAAAAGAAAGAAACAAGAATATGTCGGTGGGGGTGACTACTGACTTACAGACACAGTGCTTTGTATATTTACACCTTACATCATTCTGGGGATCCTACCTATAGAAAACACGGCGCACTAAGTGATAATATTTACTTATTCACCTACTCTAAAAACATTCACTGAGTCTTGTTATAAAGCAATGACATCTTTGCTCCTCACAGAAGTATCATGGAAAGGTTTTACAGGTGAAATAAAGTATCTCCCTGTGCCTCTATTTCTTCATCAGCAAAATAAGGATAATATGAGCACCTGAGATGATTGTGCATATGAAATGATACAGATCATATCTGTAAAGCGCTTAGTGCACAAAGTAAATGTTCAGTAAATGTTTGCTAGTTCTATTATGAACAGTTTTCCAATGTGGAGGAGGCAACAAAATGTAGCCAATCAAGTAGACACAAGAATGGCCCATGATTGAGGGCATCTAGATAGAAAGATCTGACCATACCTAGCACACACACTTCAGCTAGCAATTCTGGAGGGAGCCAAGGTTAGGGACAAGTAAAAGTGGAAATAACTGGAATGTCATAAATAGTGGTTTTTTATTTTTTATTTTTTTACATTGAGAAAGATGCCTACACTCTACCTACAGAGAATGATGACATAGGACCGATAAGGGCGCACCCAGTAGGAATTCAGCGGGAACCCTGGGGAGATATCAGCTTCTGTTCCCAAAGGCAAAGACACAACAGATATTATCTATAAATGCTGGGACTAGAAACACTATAATACATTTGGACCACCATCAACTTCTTGGTCTCATGAACAAGCATTTATTAGATGCCCAGGGTATGCAAGTTCAATTCTGAGAAGGAGCAGAGGGGGCAGAGAACTCTGAGAGCTAAAATCAGGAGAATATATCTAGTGTCAGTGGAAAAGAGGAAGATACCAGTTTGAGACAGGAAGCTACTTTGATAACCTTCTGAAGGTTGTATGACTGGGAACCCCTATCATAGCCAACCTTGCTTCCTATAAAGCCCTCTTAATACAAAACAGGTAAACAAAATGTCTAAGTGTTTCCTCAATATTGTTTAAAACTCAGACTTCTTAAGTTTTCAGGTTTATTCTTAAATGCAAGAATAAGGAGGATTTGGAAGTTAATCTTTTAGCACCATCTCTTAGGGGCACACCGAATTTGATCCTCATGTGAACACCGTTTGGAGTCTGTTTTTATAATTTCTGACTGAATAGTATACAGTATGGGAGTGCAGGAGATAATAGATAAAAAAGTATATATTCTTAAGAAAACTGATGGTAGGGGGGCACCTGGGTGGCTCAGTCAGTTAAGTGTCCAACTTGATTTCAGCTCAGGTCTCATGATTCATGAGATCAAGCCCCACGTTGGACTCTGTGCTGACAGTGCGGGGGCCTGCTTGGAATTCTCTCTATCCCCTCTCTCTGCCCCCTTTCCTATGCTTCTATGCATGTTCTCTCCCTCTCTCAAAATAAATAAATATTAAAAAAGAAAAAGAAAACTGATGGTAGTGAGCACAAGTTGAAAGAGCTGAAGTTAAAGTCCTGATTTAGTCGCTAAAAGGATATGCTCTGGTCTGTTACATCCCAGAAGTGAAAAAACATTTACTAATGTCTCTGAAACACTGAATAAGATGTTTTACTTTTGCCAGGTAGCCATAATCCTCATCTTAATCTTCCCATATTAACAAGAGCTTCTTTTCTCTGTGATGTAAATGATTGACATTCGGATTTCCCCTAAATATAGGAAAAGGACTACAATATCTAAAAAGGTAAAAGAGGATAAAAAAAAGCTCTCTGACTTGGAGAACACCACTTGAAAGGAATCTGGGAAATCTATCAATCCAAAATGCTACTTTTAACCTTATATTTTTTGTCTGTCCAGTTCTCTAAAATGGACTCCTTTTTTAAAAAAAGCATATGGTCAGTTAACTTTAATAACAATAATATGGGAATTGAGTGAAATAACTTGATATTTTCCTCCGGATTTTTTAATTATTATTTTTAAGGTTTATTTTTGAGAGAGAGAGAGAGAGAGAGAGAATGGGGGAGGAGCAGGGAGAGAAGGGAGAGGATCCAAAGTGGGGCTTGGGTTCACAAACCGTGAGATCATGGCTTGAGCAGAAGTCGGATGCTTTCCGACTGAGCTACCCAGGTGCCCCTAGATTTTTGATTTTTGATTTTTTATTAAAAAAATTTTTTTAATGTTTTATTTATTTCCGAGAGAGAGAGAGACAGTGTGAGCAGGGGAGGATCAGAGAGAGAGGGAGATACAGAATTTGAAACAGTATCCGGGCTCTGAGCTGGCTGTCAGCACAGAGCCCGATGTGGGGCTTGACCCATGAACCATGAGATCATGACCTGAGCCGAAGTCGGATGTTTAACCGACAGAGCCACCCAGGCGCCCCTATTTTTAAGAAATAAACCAGAACCAATATGGTTAATGATCCCTTTGTGCCCCTCTCCAATTCTCCCTCTTTAGAAACTACTATCCTGAATTTGGAGTTTACCATTCCAATGAAGGCTTTTGTTTCTTACACATGTACGCACCCATAAGCTACAGAGTATTGTTTTACATGACATACTATAAGTCTTTATATAAATAGTGCTTTATGATCACGTGCCACCTTTTTTTCTCAAAGTAGCGCTTTGTTGAGATTTATCCAAGTTGCTCCGGTTCATATATTTTCACTGGAGAAAGTACTTTGTCATATGAAAATAACTGTATTTCTTTATTCTCTAGAGGAATATTTAGCACAGTTCTCGTTTTTCACTATTGCGGACAATACCGTCTGGACAATTTTCTTGTACGTGTCTCCTGGTAAATGTGCAAACATTTCTGTAACTGCTGAGTTAAAAGTGCTCTTTAATGCAGCGATTCCTATTATTCCCACCAGGAATGTCTGAGAATTTTTATTTCTCCACATCCTCGCCACACTTGGTTTCGTCACACTTGCTAACTTTTACCAATAAAATGGATACACAATTGTGTTTTAACCATGGATTTAATTTTCATTTTCCTGATTGAGGTGGAATGTTTTTATGTTTATTGGCCATTTGCTTCTTTCTGTGAATAGCCTTTTTGTGTTGTTTACTCATTTCCCAATTTCGCTCTTTGTCTTTTTCTTAATGATCTGTAGGAGTAATTTACATATTCTGGATACTAATTCTTGGTTGGTTTTGCAAACATCTTCTCTCTTTGTGTGAACTGTCTGTTTGCTTTGTTTATGCTCTTCAGCTAGGAATGAATTCATGATCTGAATAAAGATATTGCTAGCTTTCCTAGCATTAGAGTTCTTCATTTATTTTGGAATGTTTCTTTGCAGGCTCATTTTTTAAAATTTATTTATATATTTATTCACTTACTTACTTACTTATTAATTTTAAACGTTTAGGGGTACCTGGGTGGCACAGTTGGTTAAGCATCTGACTAGCTCAGGTCATGATCTTGTGGTCTGTGAGTTCAAGCCCCATGACAGGCTTTGTGCTAACAGCTCAGAGTCCAGAGCCTGCTTGGGATTCTGTGTCTCCTTCTCTCTCTGCCCCACCCCTGCTTGTGCTCTGTCTCCCTCTGTCTCTCAAAAATGAATAAACATTAACAAACGTTTTTTTAATGTTTATTTGTTTTAAGAGAGAGAGTGTGTGCACTGGCATGGGAGGGGCAGAGAGCAAGGGAGAGGAAATCCCAAGCAGGGTCTACGCTGACAGCACAGAGGGGATCCACCTCATGGTACATCAGATTGGGACCTGAGCCGAAATGAAGAGTTAGACTTAACCAAACTGAGCCACCCAGGCGCCCCTGTGGGTTCATTTTAAAGAGAAGATTGTTCTTCTCTTTCGAGTTCCAGCCAGCTAGCTAGCTCAGATCCTGGAGCATGTTTCCGAATGTGTGTCTCCCTCTCTCTCTGACCCTCCCCTGCTCATGCTGTATGTGCGTGTCTCTCTCTCAGAAATAAATAAAACATTTTTTTTTAAAAAAGGAAAAAAAAATAAAGAGAAGATTGTTTGCTATTGTTTTTCTTTTCTCTCTCCCTCTCCTTTCTCACCCGTGCAGCTGCTAACACCCGCTCCTGGCCCACAAACAATCTGTTCTCATAATGCTCTCCTGCAGCCCGATCTCCGCTGATACGAGAGAGGCCTTCCTGGGCCCGAGGCTTCATTCTTGTCCTGCCCCTGCCCTGGTCTCGACAAAGGGCTTCCTCTAAAGCTATAGCTTCATATGAAGGTAAAGAACACCCCCCAATTCTAAGTATTTTCTTGGCTTTGATGTGACCACTTTCCACTCAGTGGGAAAAAAGGGAGTGTCTTCCTGAGCCAGAAGGATCTGAAATCATATTCTACAAGACTGCTCCCTGTTCTGGTAAGTGCCTTAATCGTTAACTTCTGGACTGCTGGCAGCTGATCTTCAAAACATTCTGATTCCCTGCCTCTACTGTTCTTCTCCAAATGGCTACCATACTTTCTATATCTGGCTCCTTGGAACCGTTGCTATTTGCTTTCTCTTCAGTTGAAACAATTACTTTAATAGACTCCAACGCTTAAGACTTGGCTAACCCTTTTGGGGCGCCTGGGTGGCTTAGTCGGTTAAGCTTCCGGCTTTCGCTTAGGTCATGATCTCGCGGTTCTGGGTTCGAGCCCCGCGTCGGGCTCTGTGCTGACTGCCAGCTCAGAGTCTGTGTCTCCCTCTCTCTCTGACCCTCCCCTGCTCACGCTGTCTCTCTCTCTCTCTCTCCTAGAAATAAATAAAAATATTAAAAAAACCCAAAAAAGACTTGGCTAACCCTGCCTGTAGCAGCCCCTTTCCCTACTGAAACACCAAAGAGAACAGATAATTTCCCCAAACCAATACAGTACTCTGGGACCTACATGTTCCTCGATTAAGATCTTTGCATTCTTGTTCTGTTTCCTTAGAATTTATATTTACTCTCGGTGTAGTTGAAGAGAAAACAGTTGTTCACTAGGTATACAAATGTTCACTACATTTTTTGTTCATTTATAGGTTCGTACATAATTTTGTCCTGGAAAATATTACAACTATATATGTGTATATGAAATAGCACATACGGATGTAAGGTAGGCATTCTGCCATATTTCATTCTAAATCCTAATCATATTATGTGCCAAAATATACAGTATTTACAACTGAAATGGAAATAATAGAAACATGATTTGTTGTTAATCCCAATGATGTCGCTATAATTATCTATTTATAAACTCTCAAGGCATTTTACAATATTAATTTTTAAAAAGAATCACTATCCCTGGGAAGTATTTAGGGCACAAATATCAGTGATCTCATAATATCAAACTTTTCTATAATGGTTGCAGACACAAGTGAGTCTTGGAAATACCACAGGAATGCTGGGAGAAGCAATGTGCCATGGGTCCTGAGTGTCCCTGCCTGTATTAACTGGGTATGCCAAGAATGCAAGGCCTTGACTCCTCTTTACTGAGGTTGTTCCTCAGAGCTGGGTTTGCAGCCAGTGCTCTTGAAGGACTTTAATGTCCTCCAGGACATTAGAAAAGGAGCAGGCTTGCTTAGCACACACTAAAGTCTGGGGATTCCCCAGACTCAGCATTTCTCAGATGTCATGCAAACCCACTGCATGCCTAGCATCCACCTGGGTCCTCTCTGTGTTGCTGCCACAGTTCTCGGGGACAAGGGAAACTGACGCAAGCGTGCAAGTGCTCATGTCACTGTGGTACCAGTAATAAAGCTTTTTATTGCCTTGTATGAGTTAGCATACATTAAAGGAAAAAGTAGGGCAACATTAAATCCAAGCCTTGACAGTACAGGTGATGGGGAAGGGATGCTGACAAAGATATAGTTTGCTTGAAGAGTAAGGACAAGGGCCCTGCAGGCCGGGCTCAGGGATGAGAAGACTCTCTGAGATGGTACCCAAGTTATGGGCAAGGCGGAGGAGGTAAGAGATCCCACTGTCCTATCTGTTAGTGAATCTCAGTGGTGACAAGCAGAACTAAAACAAGCTGCCCAAATGGTGCCTTGGTCTCTGGTCACTGTTCTCTGGGCAGGCAGAGGAAGGGATGTTAGCATGACAATGCGACAGTGAGCTGAAGGCAACGTGGTTGTGGATTCTGAGCCAAGGAATCCCTAACATGGAAACTAATGGTGAGAACAAGGAGGAATGAGCAGCTGTTCAAAAGTGAAAGTAAATGCAAAGACTTGCCTAATAGCACAGAGCCAAGTGCACCATATACCTAATCCTGGCTGTAGCTTTATTTGTCTGGCAGTCAGGATAAAGCACTGGCATAGAGGTAGCCACTGTCTGAAGCAAAGCTCCCAGCTTAATAGTGCCCTTGATGCATAGAGTTTCCTCTGAATGCCTTGGCTTGGTTTACTGATAATTTGGCTAAAACCTGATGGTGTCCATTGGGAGGCAGTCCAACCTCAATGATGACTCTGGAAGACTGACTATAGTAAAGGCAAGTCAGCCCAGTGAAAGCCAACATTTTTACCTTAGACAATACTCCTAAGGAAGGGGCATGTTTTTACTACCTCTTGGGTTGTTGCCAATGCTCTAGTCATCTTATCTGCCACCTGGAAGACTATATATGGAGGTAGATTAAAAATACTCCTCTTTGCGGCTACAAATTATGGAAACAACTGTGGCTGCCAAGTAAACAGCTTGGGTCACTCATGTAGATGCCCATAGTAAGGGCTCATTCTCTTATAAGACCAACTGGAATCAGGTTGCTGAATAAGCCTGTTTGTGCAGGTCATTGGCCATTTACCATCTGCATCCATCATTGTACTAAACATGGTGATGAATCCATCATCATAGACTAGGCACAAAGTAAAAGACAGGAATTTGGTGTAGAAGCTACCATTGCATAGCAGGCTTGTATATTCTCTATGTAGGCCTATTTTTGTGTGTGTGATGAAGGAAGCCAGTTAACAGGGCATTGCTCCTGCTCGTTCCTTGCAATGACTTTTGACAACTCCTTCCAAGGTCACCTCATGCTTCACCATCATGCTTCACTATAACCTGACATTTTCAAGGTTATAGAATTGTTGTTCCAGTTTGATTAGCTTATACAAGCCACAGCACTGAGGCCTCTGACACTAAATTATTTCATGTTTTGGGATTTCCAGACCATCTGACTGTCGCAGTCTGGTTATGGTGTGCCTTTTGTCACAAAGACCACTCTACAATGTGCCAAAAGTTAAGGTATTTGATGGGCATCCCATGCTCTCTAGCACCCTTAAGAATTTAAAATTGTTGAGAGCAGGCATGGCCTCCTCCAAAATAAACTCTAAAAGGTTTCTGACTTTACCTGTTACCTCCTCCTGGTCCACACACCTGAGAGAGGCATTTAGGCTACTGAATGTGGCCCTAGAAAGAGCTCATATCCTCAGGGCAGCCACCTGGTAAATAATCAGAATAAAAGGAGTGGGGATTATATATACCTATTTTGAATATTTGGTTTTCTTCTTTGCCCATTCCTGGTTATGATGCTTATTTCTTTTCCCTAAGAGCTATCTCAGGCTGGCCTGGTTGGTAGAGGGCCTGTATAGCATCCCACCCAAAAGGGGGGTTGGAGATTCTAATTTTTAATTCTGGTTCAGCCACCTGGGTTTGTTTGATGGACATGGTCCTAGATCATAAACATCCATAATGACCACTTGATTGAGTACACTGTTTACCAAGTCCTCCTATAGTGTTCACATGGGCCAAGATGGGGGATATAATGAGTCTCTGTAAATCTGATCCATATCTACCCTTCTAGATGAAGGACATGGGTGCAAGTAGTAGATGACTAGAGAAAAGGTGAAGAGTTAATAGATATTTGGATGGAATACACTAATTTACAGCTATTTGGATGGGATAACACTTTAGCACCTGGGAAGGGGATATGTTAGGTCTTGGGAGATGCAGGGAGGGAGAGGATAATTAATGCTCTTTGTCCTCTGGATCCAGTACTGCATCCTGGATATTGTTTGCTGCCTGAATCAAAGAGCAGCTGAGGCTAGCAATCTGATCTACTTCTTGTGTTTGTCATTGCCATTCATGTGCTATGAAATAGAAAAATCTAAGTGGACATGGATGGTCCTGAAGTCTTTTGCTGTGCTTGACACCATCAATGGTAGCTCCTGAATGTGGATATCCTCGTACATGTAGAAACACAGGGACTGGCTCAACCTTACTTTAACCTAATGGATACAAAGTCATATGTCTCTCCTGATGTGTGAGAAGCTTTGGGTTATGCCATGTATGACAATCAAAGCTGTAACTACTTGGTGATACTGCCCATGTATCATGACTTAGCCAAGTCGAATGTAATGGTGATCCAAGTTTAACAGCAAATTTGAAACTAAGGTGACTTGTGCCTTTTCAGGTTTTAAGTTTGTATGTAGTGGGAGAAAGGGCCATGAAATATTCCTCCATTAGACCATCTGGTGTTCCTATAATTATTTGTAATTGCACCAAAGATCAGTAGGTCAAACTCTCTTGTCTAAGTCATAATAGATAATAGACTAGTCTTAGAGTATATCGTGGTTGTATAAGGTAAGACCTATTGGTTACCCTGGTCCTTATTAACAATTGACTTAATCCAGGACACTGAGGGGCATAGTTGAATTAATACTGCAGGTTGTTCTCATCCTGCTGCTTTGAGTCCTATTAATTAAATGTCATATGAGACATATTAAACAGATTTGTTTGCAGGCTCTGTTGGTCAGATTAATCAGAGTAACTGATGGAATAGCATGCTTATGTCAAGAACATGTAGGACTAAGTGATGGATTGTTGGGAGAGGCAATTCACCATGGACCCAAATCATCTCTGCATGTTCTTAAGCCAAAAGTCCAAAGTCTTGATCATTCTTGACTTACACAAGTTCTCAGGGGTGTGTTAGCAACAATCAACTTGAGAAATGAGGTCATTTTTTCCCCCTCTGTGCTTAATTACTGCTTATTGTAAAAGCAGTAGATTCCTCAGTTCTCATGGAAACCTACTATGTGTACATCATCCATCTGGGCCTTCTGAAACTCCCTCATCATTCTTAGGGGCAAGGGAAATCAATGTAAATGTATAGATGCCAATGTTTTTGGTTATGCTGTGAATAACAAACTTCTTTGTCTCTGGCCCTGGAATCTTTTGTCTATTGTCAGCATCCATGAAACAGTAATAGATTAACTTCTTACCTTCTATAAAATTTCAGGCCCTAAAATAATAATAATAATAATAATAATAATAATAATAGAATAAAAAATAATAATATAGAATTATTACTGTAATATGAAATGAGGTATAAGAAGGACTGAAATAGGTGGACAGGGGACAGAAAATAGAATGTCTAATATAGCAGGAGAAAGAGTCTAAAACTTCTTGTGTAGGTAATGGGGAGCCAATGAAGAGTTTAAGAAAGAAATGACATGAGTGGATTTGTGTTTTTTAAAAAATGCTCCGGTGGGCATGTGAAGCATCAATTTGAGGGGGGCAGATCTTTGACAATGAGACCAGTCAGAAGGTTACTATAGCAATTCAGAATAGAAATGCTGAAAGCTAAATGAAAATAAGAGGACAGATTAGTGAAATATATGAGGACTCTTGCATGGGTACAAGACAGAGAGTGATCAGCAATGGGAAAGATGAAAAGAAAAAAAGGGTTAGAAATGAAGATTTGGAGTTCTATTTTTTTTTTAACATGTGGGGCTTGGGGCTTCTGAGGGATATCTATATAAAGATGTCTAGTGAAAAATGAAAAGAATATATATGGCTCTAAAGCTTGGAAGAGATGGCTAGATTCAAGATATAGGGTTATAAATCATCCATATTAATAGCTGCTTCCACTGTTTATCCAAAACAATAATTCCTGGCATAAACTAAAGTGTAAAATTAGAAAAATGAACCTCTACATATAACTGAAATATAAACATAATTTAAATATCCACATAAATAGCTCAGTACAATGCAATCCAGTACTGTTCTTTTTTCTAGACCATGAGAAACTACTCCCACATCAAATATAAGTGGGTTGGAAAAGAATGGCCCTTCCTGATTATTCTTGTTTGCTTGGCTCTTTTCTGATTTCAGTTGATGTAGGTGTCTTGTCATACCCTGGTTTTTTGGTCTTTCATTTAACCTGATTCTATAGGAAAGCAAACAGTTACAAAAAACAAGTTTTTGAATGACATGAATTCACTGAGCATTAAAACTGGAATTAAACCTGCAACTGCTTTTTTCCAGTTACAGATATTTTTCCTCTTTCCATAAATTTCTGACAGTCCAGTCTGAACACTGTGCTTTATAGCTAAAAATTTCTAATTACTCAACAACCATGCTGGTAACATCACTAACCTGCCACCTTCAGCAAAACTTCAAAAACAGTTTTTAAAAGCTACCTGAGAATTCTCTAAGCAAAGGCTAAGAATGGCACTTTGAAGACAGAATAGGAGCTGTATTTGTTGTTTTTCCAGTTTAAGATGTTCATCCATCTGGCAGAGCAGCTAGACAATACATCAGCCAAGAACATCTCCCTGGCTTGAAACAGATTCTGGCTCTCAAAGAGGATTTGACTGAAGGAAAGGCAACATCTTTAGTTGCTCTGTGGCTGAACTCTTCTAATATTTCTCCCCAGTGCCTCCTCCAAGCTTGGCTCCATCCACTAACTTGGTTTCCATAGGAATAGACAGAGCTATCAAGTGGCACATAGTCAAACAGCATAATGGAAAGAGAAAATGTTACTGTCAAACACACACACACACACACACACACACACACACACACACACACTCACACACAGAGAGAGAGAGAGAGAGAGAGAGAGAGAGAGAGAGAGAGGGAGAGAGACTTCTCTAGGAGAAGAAATGATGCAAAGGTATCCTTGACTCAGGCTTCCTTACCCAATGCCGGATTCATCAGGTACTTTTTCTGTCTATTATAGCTTGTTTTTTAAAAGATTAATATGAAAATTAGTCCCTTCAGTACTGAGCATATCATACAAAAAATAAATATTAAAAAAAGTTATAAAACGTTGTTGTGATGCGTGTTTCCACAAGTACAATTCTATTGTGCTTGTGAGGTCCCCTTCTGTATTTAGAGTGGTGCTTTAAATTAGCACAACCTTTTGGATGATTATCAAAGGCATTTTGTTTCCCGTAGTTGATATTTTGTTTATAGGAAACATTATTTTTTCTCAAATCAGTAGTTCTAACTCTAGCATGTATCAGGATCACTGGAGAACTTGAAAACACAGATTGCTAAGGCCTTCCCTCAGAGTTTTTCATTTACTAGGTCTGGTGTGGGGTCTAAGAATTTGCATTTCACACAAGTTTCTGGGAGATACTGGTGCTGCTAGTTTAGAATTCCGCAGTTTAAACCACTGTTTAAAAGAAGAATGCAATATTGAAGTTCTCAACTCGGAGAAGCTTAAACAACAAACAATAGAAAAACCCAAATGAAAACAAAACATCTGTTCTATCAATGCAATCAGAATTTCTGGGACTTTGGAATGGACTTTCAATACTTTGCAGGTGATAAAAAAAAAAAACGATATCAAGATTAAGGAGTGTTGACCTAATCAATCATGTATTCACTATTAGATATGAATACTCTGTATCTAACACTGAGTAAGAGGTTTAGAAGTTTTAATTTTTGTGTTTTTTTTGAGTCATATTTGGTACACAATGCTACGTTGGTTTCAGGGTACAACATAGTATTTCAACAACTCTATATATTATGCTGTGCTCACCATGTGTACCTACCATGTGTCATCATACAACCCAATTACAATACCATTGACTATATTCCCTAGGCTGTACCTTTTGCTTTCGTGACTTATTCATTCCATAACTGGAAGACTGTATCTCCCACTTCCCTTTATTTTGTCCATTTGTCCATTCCTCCACCTCCTTCCATTGTGGCAACCATCAGTTTATTCTCTGTATTTATAGGCTTCATTCTCCTTTGGTTTATTCATTTGTTTTTTAGATTCCACAAATGAGTGAAATCGTATGTTTGTGTTTCTCTGAACTACTTCACTTAGCCTAATACCCTCTAGGTCCACCCATGTGTGGCAAACGGCAGGAGCTCACCATTTTTTATGGTTGTGCAATATTCCATTGTGTGTATATGTGTGTGTATACCACTTCTTTATCCATTAATCTATCAGTGGACCTTTGGGCTGTTTCAATATCTTGGCTGTTGTGAACACTTTTATTTTTCTTGCCTGTTTGATTTTAGCCAATCTAATAAGTGTAAGGTGATATCTCATTGTGGTTTTGATTTGCATTTCCCTGATGATGAATAATGCTGAGCATCTTTTCATGTGTTTGTTGGCCATCTGTATGTCTTTTTTGGAAAAATATCTATTCAGGTCCTCTGTCCATTTTTTAAACAGATTGTTTGTTTTTTTGGTGTTGAGGTATAAAATTTCTTTATATATTTTGGATATTAACCCCTTATCAGATATATCATCTGCAAGTATCTTCTTGCATTCAGTAGGTTCCCTTTTTGTTTGTGGATGGTTTCCCTCACTGTGCAAAAGTTTTTTATTTGGATAAAGTCTCAATAGTTTATTTTTGCTTTTGTTTCCCTTGCCTCAGGAGACATATCTAGAAAAATGTTGCTATGGCCGATGTCAGAGAGAGATTACTCTCTGTGCTCTCTTCTAAGAGTTTCATGGTTTCAGGTAGAGTTTTGGCAGTTTAAAAAAAAAGTAATTAAAAGACACATGTACACTCATATACAGGATAAAAAAACATAAATAAGGAAGGGTAAGTACATAAAGAATAATAAAACAGACCATAGAGGCAGGCTGGAGAGAGGAGTACTTTCAGCCCTTTGTGGGGAGGGGAAAGGGTTAGATTAGGAAAGACTTCATGAAGGAGACAACAGTTGAGCTGGATCTTAACTTAGGAACATCAGTACTTTAGTACTTCTTTGTGTCTCCATTTCATTACTCTTGTCCATTTCTTTCATAAGGATGATAGGGATTTTCTTTTTCTCTCCCCCCCCCTTTGTTTTTAATTTACATTTTAGTTAACAGACAGTGCCATATTGGTTTCGGGAGTAGGATTCAGTGATTCATCACTTATACAATACCCAGTGCCCATCACAACAAGTGCCCTCCTTAGTATCCATCACCCATCTGGCCTATCTGCCAACCATGTCCTTCCGTCAAACCATAGTTTGTTCTCTATCATTAAGAGTCTCTTGTGGTTTGTTTCCCTCTCTTCTCCTTCCATCTCTCACTTCCCATATGTTCATCTGTTTTGTTTCTTAAATTTCACATATAAGTGAAATCATATGGTATCTGTCTTTCTCTGATTGATTTATTTAGCTTAGCTTAGTACAATCTAGCTCCATCCACATCATTGCAAATGGCAAGGTTTCATTCTTTTTAATGGCTGAGTAATATTCCAGTATATTTATATATATATACACACACACATACCACATCTTCTTTGTCCATTCTCCGTCAATGGACATTTGGGCTCTCTCCATAGTTTGGCTATTGTTGACAGTGCAGCTATAAACACCAGGATGCGCGTACTTCTTCAAATCTGTATTTTTGTATCCTTGGATAAATACTTAATAGTGAAATTGCTGAATTGTAGGGCAGTTCTATTTTTAATTTTTTGAGGAACCTCAATACTGTTCTCCACAGTGGCTGCACCACTTTGCATTCCCACCAACAGTGCAAGAGATTTCCCTTTCTCCATATTCTCACCAACACCTGTGGTTTCTTGTGTTGTTAATTTTAGCCATTCTGACAGGTGAGAAGTGGTGTCTCATCATGGTATTGATTTGTATTTCCTTGATCATGAGTGATCCTGAGCGTCTGTTCACGTGTCTATTAGCCATCTGGATGTCTTCTTTGGAAAAGTGTCTATTCATGTCTTTTGCCCATTTCTTTTTTTTTTTTTTAATATTTTTATTTATTTCTAGGAGAGAGAGAGAGAGAGAGAGAGAGAGAGACAGCGTGAGCAGGGGAGGGTCAGAGAGGGAGTCACAGACTGAAATAGGCTCCAGGCTCTGAGCTGGCAGTCAGCACAGAGTCCGACGCGGGGCTCGACCCCACGAACTGCGAGATCATGACCTCAGTGAAAGTCGGACGCTTAACCGACTAAGCCACCCAGGTGCCCCTCTTTTGCCCATTTCTTAACTGGGTTGTTTTTTGGGTGTTGAATTTGACAAGTTCTTTATAGATTTTGGATGCTAACCCTTTATCAGATATGTCCTTTGCAAATATCTTCTCCCAACTATAGGCTGCCTTTTAGTTTAGCTGATTGTATCCTTCACAGTGCAGTTTTTTCTATCTTTTTAAAGGAATATTTATTTATTTTGAGAAAGAGTCAGACAGAAAGAGAGGGGAAGAGAGAGAATCCCAAGCAGGCTCCACACTGAGCATGAGATCAATATGGGGTTTGATCTCATGACCACAAGATCATGACCTGAGCTGAAATTGGAATTGGATGCTAAACCAACTGTGCCACCCAGGTGCTCCCAGAAGCTTTTTATCTTGATAAAGTCTCAATAATTCATGTTTGCTTTTTTTTTCTCTTGCCTTCAGTGACATATCTAATAAGAAGTTGCTCTTGCTAAGGTCAAAGAGGTTGCTGCCGGTGTTCTCTTCTAGGATTTTGATGGCTTCCTGTCTCACATTTAGGTCTTTAATCCATTCTGATTTTATTTTCTGTACAGTGTAAGAAAGTGGTCCAGTTTTCCCAACACCATTTGCTGAAGAGGCTGTCTTTTTTTCCATTGGATAGTCTTTCCTGCTTTGTCAAAGATTAGTTGGCCATATGGCTGTAGGTTCATTTCTAGGACTTCTATTCTGTCCCATTGATCTATGTGTTTGTTTTTGTGCCAGTACCATACTGTCTGGATGACTACAACTTTGTAATATAGCTTGAAATCCGGAATTGTGATGCCTCCAGTTTTCTCTTTTTCAGGATTGCGATGGCTATTTGGGGTCTTGCTCCATACAAATTTTAGGATTGTTTGTTCTAGCTCTGTGAAAAATCTTGGTGGTATTTTGATAGGGATTGCATTAAATGTGTAGATTACTTTGCGTAGTATAGACATTTTAACAATGTTTGCTCTTCTAATCCATGAACAGGGAATGCTTTTCTATTTCTTTGTGTCCCTTCAATTTCTTTCTTAAATGTTCTGTAGTTTTCAGAGTACAGATCTTTTACTTCCTTAGTTAGGTTTATTCCTAGGTATCTTAGTGTTTTTGGTGAAACTGTAAATGGGATCAATTCCTTGATTTCTTTTTCTGCTGCTTCGTTATTGGCATATAGTAATGCAACAGATTTCTGTACATTAATTTTATATCCTGTGACTTTGCTGAATTCGTGTAATAGTTCTAGCAATTTTTTGGTGGAGTCTTTCAGATTTTCTACATAGTGCTGTCTGCAAATACTGAAAGTTTGACTTGCTGATTTGGATGCAGTTTATTTCTTTTTGTTGTCTGACTGCTGAGGTTAAGACTTCAAGTACTATGTTAAATGGTAATGGTGAGAGTGGATATTGTCTTATTCTTGACCATAGGAGAAAGGTCCGGATTTTTCCCCGAGGATGATATTAGCTGTGTGTCTTTTGTGTATGGCCTTTCTGATGTTGAGGTATGTTCCATCTATCCCTATTTTGTTGAGGGTTGTTATCAATAGTTGATGCTGTATTTTGTCAAATGCCTTTTCTACATCTATTGATAGGATCATATGGTTCTTATCCTTTCTTTTAATAATGTTGTGTATCACATTAATTGATTTGTGAATATTGAACCAGCTCTGCCTAGGGATAAATCTCACTTGCTCATGGTGAATAATTCTTTTAATGTACTGTTGAATTCGATTTGCTAATATCTTGTCGAGAGTTTTTGTATCCATGTTCATGAGGGATATTGGCCTGTAATTCTTCTTTTTAGTGGGGTCTTTGTCTGGTTTTGGAATCAAGGTAATGCTGGCTTCATAGAATGAGTTTGGAAGTTTCCCTTCTACTTCTATTTTTTGGAACAGTTTGAGAAGAATAGGTGGTAAATCTTCTTTAAATGTCTGGTAGAATTCCCCAGGGATGCCATCTGGCCCTGGACTGTTGGTTCTTGGGAGCTTTAAAAAATTTTTTTAATGTTTGTTTATTTTTGAGAGAGAGAGAGAGAGAGAGAGAGAGAGAGAGAGAAAGCAGGGGAAGGGAAGAGAGAGAGGTGACACAGAATCTGAAGCAGGCTCCAGGCTCTGAGCTGTCAGCACAGCACCTGATGGGGGGCTTGAACCCACAAATGGTGAGATCATGAACTGAGCCTAAGTTGGTTGTTTAACTGACTGAGCCACTCAGGTGCCCCTAGAGATTTTTGATTGCTAATTCAATTTTCTTTGCTGGTTATGGGTTTGTTCAAATTTTCTATTTCTTTCTGTTTCAGTTTTGGTAGTTTGTGAGTTTCTAGGAATTTGTCTGTTTCTTCCAGGTTGCCAGTTGGTTGGCATGTAATTTTTTCATAGTATTCTCTTATAATTGTTTGTATTTCTGTGGTGTTGGTTGTGATCCCTCCTCTTTCAATCATGATTTAATCTATTTGGGTCCTTTTTCTTTTCTTTTTGATAAGAGAGCTTATCAATTCTTTCAAAGAACCAGATCCTAATTTTATTGATCTGTTCTACTGTTCTTTTTGTTTCTATATCAATTATTTCTTTTCTAATCTTTATTATTTCCCTTCTGCTGGCTTTCGGCTTTATTTGCTGTTCCTTTTCTAGCTCCTTTAGGTGTAAGGCTAGATTGTACATTTGAGACCTTTTTTTGCTGCTTGACATAGGCCTGAATTGCAATATATTTCCCTCTTAGGACTGCCTTTGCTGTACCCCAGAGATTTTGGACTATTGTGTTTCATTTCCATTTGCTTCCATTTTTAAAAAATTTCTTCTTTAGGGGCGCCTGGGTGGCTTAGTTGGTTGGGCGTCCGACTTTCGCTTAGGTCATGATCTCGCGGTTCGTGGGTTCGAGCCCCGTGTCAGGCTCTGTGCTGGCTGCCAGCTCGGAGCCTGGAGCCTGTTTCGGTCTGTGACTCCCTCTCTCTTTGACCCTCCCCTGCTCACGCTCTCTCTCTCTCTCTCTCTCTCTCGTAGAAACAAATAAAACATTAAAAAATTAAAAAAAAATTCTTCTTTAATTTCCTGTTTAACCCATTCATTCTTTGATAGGATGTTGTTTAACCACTATATATTTGAGGGCTATCTAAATTTTTTCTTGTGTACTGTAATATGGCGAATGAGACTAGTCCCATATAAGGGCAGAAAACAGTAAGCACTCTGAAAAGGGGCACCTAACTTGACCTTGAGGGGCCAGTAAAGGCTTCTTGGAGAAAATGGAACCTAAGGTACATATATACAATTAAGCTGGCTTACGTGGTAGGGAAGCTAAATGAGAGGGCACTGTGCATGCAGAATGAGGGTGAGGAAAAAGTGACTAGAATAAGTTTTAAGTAGTTCACATGCCTGAGGATAGAGTAGACAGGAGGACACAGGAAGCAGAAGCCACAAAGGTGAGCAAGGCCTAGAGAGACGATGAAAAGAGTCAGACCAAGGCATTTGGACTTTTTCCTTTGAGTTTCTGAAGCAGTACCAAAGGATTTAAGTAAGGCAAATCGACCTCACATCTGAAAGCAAATCCTGAATTTCTCCGAGATTCAGTTTCCTCCCATATGAAAAACAAGAAGGCTGAATAATAATCTAAGGGCTTATACAGCTTCATATTTTTTGGCTATGATTCTAAGAGGCAGAAGACCCACTCTGTATAGCTACTTCAAAACTCAAAAAATTTTTTTATTCAAGCTGCCTCAATAATAACTTAATTTCTAATAAGTTCTATTTTTCCTGGCCACAGGTTAATAATTTTTGAGGCCATTTCATTTTTCCTGAAACAAAAACGAATTCTCCTGGCATACTGAAGCTTTAGGGGAACCTATGGGAACAGCATGGTATAATTAAATGAGAGTATATTTTGGAACCAGTCAAATCTGAGTACTTTGTTGGTTATATTAACTGTGAGCATGTTACTTCTCAAACCCTCAGGTTTCCCACTGGTGTAAAAGAAAACAACAACAACGACGACGACATAGTGACCAGGTCACAGGAACTGCTCAATCAATATTGCTTTTTTCTCAGATACCATTATTGTTCTCTTCTCATCATAAAAATAGTCTTTGTAAACAGCACATCTTTTATGTGACCATGTTTGTTGCAAATATAGGAAAATAAGAAAGTATTTGCTGCTAGTGTTCTCATTGTTTGCTGTGCATTATAACGTGCGTGGCCTGTTCTCCTCAGTGATCCTTTAGCTTTCTGAGCTACACTGCAAGTAGTTATTAAAAAAAAATCATATTTTAATATTAAATTCAAAAGCTAAATGCAACACATCTTGTTTACCTCCTGGTTCCTTTGAGGCACTCCAGGTCTTGTGGTAGGCTCTATCTTTAGTTTTCCAAGAATGTACCTTAGTTTTATTGATTCTAACATGCAGTTTAAAGAAATCAATTCATCTACTCGGCTAAGATGTGTGCCTTGGGAGGAACGGTTTCAAACAACTGATTGAATCCATCTGTTGCCTTTTCTACTTTAGTCCCACACTATGAATGGGATTTCTTAAGACAGCAGAAAAAGCAAATGTGCAGATAAATGTAGAAATAAATTCAATTAAACTCAAAAATCTTTAATGAACCTACACATTAAAGGTTTTCATTAAATGTACTAACTAGTAATCTGACTCAGTAACTATAACCCGTTTTCAAAACGGTAGCCAAGGTCCTCACAGTGATGATGCTTGGACTCAAACCTGTATCTTCTAGTCTCAATTACAGCCATCTCTTAAAAACCATATCACAACCTACCCTCTATCTGCAAATCAATCCCTTAACTCTGTACTGCTCCTTACCTTTTTTTTGTTACTATTCTAGACCTTTTCTCTTTGAAACTAAGAGAGAGGCAATGAAATTGGTAAAGAATAGTGCCCCAGTTTAGAGGTAGGAGTAGGGAAGAAAACTTTGGACATCAAAGGCTGCTTTAGATGCACCATTTTATAATTGAGCTCAGGTAGATGTCCTGTTTGCCACAGCTCTGTTTTTAATTCTAACCTAACAGTTTTTCTTTTTCTTTTTTCTTTTTTTAAATGTTTATTTCTTTTGAGAGAGTGTATGTGAGCAGGGGAGGGGCAGAGAGAATCCCAAGCAGTCGCCACGCTGTCAGCAAGGAGTCCGACGCGGGGCTTGATCTCACAACTATGCGATCACATGTGAGCTGGAATGAAGAGTCAAAGGCTTAGCGGATTGAGCCATCCAGGTGGCCCTCTAACAGTTTTTCTAATTCAAGAATATCACAATTCTTAAATCAATATTTTACTATTTCCTACAATCCCTTTGTGGATAATTCAGAAATAAACCATCATCCATTATAGAAAGCCTTTCAAAATGTATGAAATATATATTTTATATGCATTGAGAAATTTGGATAATCATTGAAACCTGGGAAAAGAAAGTAAAAAAAAATCACCTATAATTCCATTATGTAAAGCCTAACATAAACTTGGTTAACCTTCTGGCACAATCTTTTCCACTTCTTTTTAGCTTATTTGTTTAATATGGGAGGTGATTTTTCCAATTTCCATTAAACTATACACATCTCATTTTATATGAGGAAGAAGGAATAATTAAAAATTCTTTTTTTTTTAAATTTTTTTGTTTTATTTATTTCTAGGAGAGAGAGAGAGACAGCGTGAGCAGGGGAGGGTCAGAGAGAGAGGGAGTCACAGACTGAAACAGGCTCCAGGCTCTGAGCTGGCTGTCAGGACAGAGCCTGAAGTGGGGCTCGAACCCACGAACCGCGAGATCATGACCTAAGCGAAAGTCGGACGCTTAACCGACTAAGCCACCCAGGCGCCCCAGGAATAATTTAAAATTCTTATTCATCTTATTTATTTGAGAGAGAGAGAGAGAGAGAGAGAGAGAGAGAGAGAGAATGCGAGTGGGGGAGAGGGGGAGAGTGAGAGAGAGAAAATCCTAAGCAGGCTCCATGCTCAGCGTGAAGGGCTCGATCCCATAACCCTGGGATCATGACCTGAGACAAAATCAAGAGTCTGACGCTCAATCACTTGAACCACCCAAGCACTCCTGGAAGAAGCAATGATTTTAAAAATAACTTCTACCGCTTACATCCATCATAATGATACATGATTCAGGTGGGAGTGTTCAAAGGATGCTAACATTAGTGGGTGAAAGTTTGAGGAGCAACAGTATATTTACATAGTTTAAAATTAGCTTCCCACAAAATACTAATTGCAAAGGAGAAAAGTGACATTATAGTGAAGCAACCTGCCACTTTATCCATCATCAGTAAAGGAACAAATCAACACCATGTGCTTTCTTTTTTTTTTTTTTTTTAAATGTTTTATTTATTTCTAGGAGAGAGAGAGAGAGAGAGACAGCGTGAGCAGGGGAGGGTCAGAGAGAGAGGGAGTCACAGACTGAAACAGGCTCCAGGCTCTGAGCTGGCAGTCAGCACAGAGCCGGACGCGGGGCTCGAACCCACGAACCGCGAGATCATGACTTAAGCGAAAGTCGGAAGCTTAACCGACTAAGCCACCCAGGCGCCCCAGCACCATATGCTTTCTGATATGATGCACTGAGAAAAGCACACCTCCACTGCTGTAGTATTCTTACCAAAAGTGCATAATCTGAATCTAATTATGAGGAAACATCAGAGAAATCCAAAGTGAAAGGCAATACAGCCCGCCTCTTAAAAAATGTCAATGTCATGACATGTGCACACACACACACACACACACACACACACACACACACACACACAACTGAGGAACTGCTGCAGATTACTGAAGACTACAAAAACAATTGAATAAAGGTTTGAGCCTGGGGTTTTTATATGGATGACATTAATGGGACAATTGGGACATCTAAATAAGGTTCGAAGATTAGATAATAATACTTATGTTAATTGCTTGATTTTGCTAATTGAACTGTGTTTATATAACATCCTCATTTTTAGGAAGTATGTACTGGAGATTAGGGGTGAAGGAGTATCATGTCTGCAATTTGCTTCAGATGGTTCAGAAGACAATATCTACACACACATATATGAGAGGTGAGGATAAAGTACAAGGTGATTAAATGTGCACATTTGGGGAATTTGGGTAAAGAGTACATTCTTGGAACTTTTCTGTAAATCTAAAATTATGCCAACATATAAAGTTAGAAGAAAAAGAAAAAATCCCTTAACTTTCATTATAAAAGTAATAATATATTCATTAAAGAAATTTCAAAAATGGGGCACCTGGCTAGCTCAGTGGGTAGAGCATTCTACTCTTGATCTCAGGGTCATGAGTTCAAGCTCCGAGTTGGGTGTAGAGCTTACTTAAAAAAAAAAAAAGAAATTTCCAAAATAAAAAAATATATAAAGAAGAAAACAATGACCCGCCTTCAATGTACAAACCTAAGGTAACCATGGTTGAATTTTGATATACTCTCTTCCTGTCTCTTATCTATTAGGAATGTTTCTTATCCTCAGATTGCTCTTAAGTTTTGAAATTCTCTGTTAATATGCCTTAGTTGATATTCACAAGACCCCATATTGTAAAAGCTGGAATTACTGTCAATTCAGAGACGAGAAAATGCAAATTCAAAAAGATTAAACTAGAGGTTTACTTTAAAAATATTACCAGATAACATATACAGCAGAAAAAAAGTCACTATATAGCTAGTTGACTTAGATTCGCCAACTATGATTTAGTTTCCTGTAAAATGATAAGTTTGGGGATGATTTCTGAGATTCTTTCTAATACTACAATGTTATAATTCTAACCTCTTCTATTATCACCAACATTTTCTTTTCTATACAGACCGTGGTGCTTAGTGCAGTACCTTGTATATAGCAGGCATTAAATAAATATTTTTAAATGAATAACAAACACATTACAAATTATAAAATGGACAGTTACGTTATGGAGGCTATGAAGTTAAATAATATAAAGTGGTTTGTAAAGTTTAATTATAATTGATTGTTATTTGCCATTATATTTGCAATTATAATTGATTGTTATTACTTGTAATAAAAAACAATATAAAAATAACTACTCGTTATAAAATAGAGATTGAAGTTAAGATATGCCAGGTTTAAAAAAAAGATGTCATCTTTTTGTAAGAATCTAAGAAATTTACTATGAAGTTTATTTCTGTATTACTCTTTCTTCAAGGATAATTCACCTTATTCGCATCAATAACCAATTTAACTGACTGTTTACAGACAGATGGGGAGACAAATGACAAATTAGTACTCCCCAGGTTTGTGGCATGGACATAAAAAGTGAATTTATTTTTCAAATACCTTTTATAGCCATAGCCTTGCAAGTAGAAGACATCTTATCTGGTTTACTATTGATCCAAATGACAAGGCTGAGCATCAGATTAAGGATATGTCAGAAACCTGAGAGAAGACTACCAACGGATGCAGCAGGCTGGTAGCTTCTTTCAAAATGATCTATTAAGGCGACGGTGTTTACAAAGGCAGTTGAGAAAACACAGCACAATATACCGGGTTGTATCAAGGAACCAGCAGAGTGCCCATAAAAACTTCTGATACTAATGTGAACCCACACACACCAATCATGACACACGTTTATTTCAGGCAATAAAAACTATGCACAGATTTTTGATGGCAAAAGATACGAGGCTTTTTCTTCACCCCATATCATTTTCCTATTGCCATGGTTTCTTTCTTGACAAAGAGTGGCATTTGTAAGGGATGATATCCGTTTTAGGACAATGGGAGATATTATCTAATTTAAATTGTCTACCTACTAGAGAGGTTAAGCACAATACAAGAATTTAATTCTGGGGTGTCTGGGTGGCTCAGTCAGTTAAGCCCGACTTCGGCTCAGGTCAAGATCTTATGGCTCATGAGTTCGAGCCCTGTGTCGAACTCTGTGCTGACAGCTCAGAGCCTGAAGCCTGCTTCAGATTCTGTGTCCCTCTCTCTCTGCCCACCTCCTCTCAAAAATAAACATTAAAAAAATTTTTTTTTAATTTAATTCTAAGATATCTTGGGTGACAGTGAAATATGACTTAGCTAAGTATGGTAATGACCAAAAAATATCATGCTGAAATGGAGTCCTGAAAAATAAAAATTCCAAGAGTGTTTCTTATATATAGTATGATATTTTATGTAAAAAGAACTGTCCTGGGGATAAAATACCAAGCATGCTAAAAAGAAAAAAAATGTAGCAAAACAAAACAAAACAAAAAAGAAATCTGATCAGAGGTGGGAAAATCTGTCTTTTATGATCACCTTGGGATTAGCACTTCTTTAAGGAAGATCCATTACTTTCTAGACTAGAATGAATTGAAGAATTTTGTGAGAATCATGGGAATAGAAAAAGCTTCAGAAAATTCCCCTTTCAGATGGCTTTAGACAGACTTGAACTGGTTTTTCAAAACCCAGAGTGCTCTAACCAATTTCAAGAGACCAACATTTGACATTATTATAGACTAAAGAGAGAGTGAGCTCTGGTCTACAACTATTTAAAACATTAGCAAACTACTCAGCTTTTCAGTTTGCCTTTTTAGTTAGCATGTAACACCTTTTGTAACAATAATAAAATCTCTTTATATTTTTCACCGGATTAAAAAGCAGTGTATATGAGTTTAGCTGCATTATCACTATTAAATGCTATAGATATTACTCTAAGTACAACTGCATTTTGGTTCTGGCTCTAACTAGTTACCTAAACATGAGCATATCATTACTGAGCACCTACTCTGTGTAATATAAGGCATTGTTTTCATTTTTATTTATTTTTTAAGATTTTATTTTTAAGTAATATTTATACCCAATATGGGCTTAAACTTACAACCCCAAGATCAAGAGTCACATGCTCTACTGACTGAGCCAGCTAAGTGCCCCACGGTATTGTTTTTAGGTGTGATGGAAACAAGTTCCCAATTTCCAAAGTGTGGTTTTTTTCTTTTCAAATTTTTATTTAAATTCTAGTTACTTAACATATAGCGCAATATTGGTTTCAGGATCCAAAGTGTTTTACCAATCACCAGTTCCTTATGATGTTACTAGTTAATGCTTTAAAAGAAAGTATTGAGATCAAACAATTATGAGAAATCTTGGCTTAAAAAACAAAACAGTCTTCATTGTATGACTTCTCAGAGCCTTTAAGATGCTAATATGCATTGTCAATTTCCAAGAAGGTATTTCCCAAACTTATTTGGAACCCCTGGGACCCATTTTTCACTCAACATTTTGTGAGAATGTTGTTCTAAGGACGAAGCTTTGGGAAATGCTAGGCAGAATGATTTTCAAGGTCCTTTTAAGCTTTTATAATTTTTATTTATTTTTTAAAATAAGAAACATAAAGCTGCTTAATATCTAACTTCATTTTTCTTGTATAGAATACACTTGGGAAGATATGCTTGGAAAAAAAAATTCTCACAAAGCCAAGGAGAAAGTTAACATGAGACTAGAGCTATCAAGAAAACAAGCTAGGGTAATAGGTAATATAAAACACTGAGAATGCCAGAAAATGTGGCAGGATAACAAAATTACAAATAATTACAAAACAAAAATACCTCCAGCCACTACTCTTTCCAATCAAGCCTTCTTTCAATCTACCTTATCAAGAGTAACCAGTATATATACTTCACAATGGCTAGCCAAATGCTATAGGTGCTAAACATCAACTACATATTGGACTCTATGTTTTGCACCTTAAGATATAGGATTTGCCTATAGCTATGTTTCACCATCGCTTATTACCTCCCACATGCCTTGCATTCAGCCTCTTCAAGCCCATCACATTACTTTTATGCTCAAACTCCCAATCACATCCTTAACTCTCCTCTGCCAATGGATAAGAGATACGGCTCTGGTTAGTACCAGGTGACAGTAAAAGCTCAGAGCTTCCAAGTGCAGTCATGCACAACTGAGGAGGATTTCTGGTAGCCTACAATAAACCTAGTTAGTCCAAGGAGACTAGATTTATGAATGAGTCTGCTCAGTAATAGAGCGGAGTTCAAGAATGACTATCCTGACCCAGTAGTGGAATAGTCAATGGAAAGGACAAAACTTTAGAGATGTAGCAGCTTCTTTAACCCTGAAGGCCACCAAAATGAGTAAGCAATGTCTGTAGATGCTACTGTGAGAAAATGAAAGATTTAAGCTATAGTCAAGTTACATGGAGAGAGAAAGGACAGGGAAGAGAGAGGAAGATAGGAAGTGAAACAGGAAAGGAGAAATGAAAAGAATTAGAATTGGAGGGGAAAGAAAGAACTTTGTATGAAGGAAACACTAATCCATCTCTCATTCTTTTCTGTTATGAACTTCTTCAGTGTTTCTAGAAAATGCTATGGCCATTCTGCTTTTCAAACCTTGCTCACTCTATTCCCTATGCCTGAAATTCTATCTCCCATTCCCATTCTTTGTCCAAATTTGACCATTTCATTAGGGCCCATCTGAAATTTCAATTCCAGCATGTATTAGGCAGGTTTAGTACAGGGAATAGTAGCTATTTTAGGTTTTCTAGGCAGGAAGAATTTTTTAAATATTTTATTTATTTTTGAGAGAGATAGAGATAGCATGAGCAGGGGAGGGTCAGAGAGAGAGGGAGTCACAGAATCCGAAGACAGTCTCCAGGCTCTGAGCTAGCTGTCAGCACAGAGCCCTATGCAGGGCTAGAACCCACGAACCGTGCGATCATGACCTGAGCTAAAGTCGGACGCTCAACTGACTGAGCCACCCAGGCACCCCTAGGCAGGAAGAATTTTAATACAGAGAATTATATGCTTATAAAATAATCAGAAGCATTCCTAGCGAGGCTTCGAGAAATGACTCCCTGAAAAATGCTAAGTCACCATTGTGATTACAATGTTAAGTTCAATGCAGGTCTGTAGCTGTGTCAGGAAGTTAGAATTTAATCTGCTGTAGTAATTGCCCCTCAACACCTAGGAGGAAGAATAATAGACACTAGAATGGTCCATAAAATCTTCCCTTGATGACTCTTCCCACCTGAGAAGCACTTACAAGCCCAACTTTCTTGCAAAGGGCACTCAGTATACTAACACTGTCTTGTAAGATTAAAGTACAGGCCTATTCTCATGATCTTGGATATAAAACCCTTGCAGCAAGAATTACAGTGTATAAGGGCGCCTGGGTGGCTCATTCGGTTAAGCATCTGACTTCGGCTCAGGTCATGATCTCACAGTTCGTGGGTTTGAGCCCTGCGTTGGGCTCTGTGCTGACAGCTAGCTCAGAGCCTGAGGCCTATCTTTGGATTCTGTATCTCCCTCTCTCTCTGAACCTCCCCTGCTCACACTGTCTCTATCTCTCTCTCAAAAATAAATAAAACATTAAAAATTTAGAAAAAAAAATTATAGTGTTTATCTCTAATCTCTTCCTCCTCTGATCAAATCTAACTCAATTTCTTTGGATAGTTGTTCTAAGTACCAATAAGTTGCTAATTATAATCAGATAATGCCTTTGCAGACCAGACTTTTCCAGTTGAGTGTTAAGGAGTATAAGTCCAAGACTTCCAAGGTAATTATGATTTTCAGCCTTATATCTGGTTGTGGGATAAAAGGTTTAAAATCTATTGTAGAAAATTAAGACTATAATTAGCATGTAGTTTTCTTTTTTCCTTCACAGATGGAAAGGAGGATAAATTGACATTTCTGTTATCTCTAAAATCACTCTCAAAGCTTGACCAAAGGTAAGTCTGATTTTGTCTTTTACTTCTTTTGAAGGATTCTCTGTAGTGTTTCTACATGTCTCTTAACTTGGACATGTTTTCAAGGAAATCTGCATAGTAAGTGGCCTTGGGAGCTAAGGATATTATGTCCCTTCAGGTTGGAGGACAGATTTGTTTGCTGGCCAGGATAATAAAGACAATAGGGGCAAAGGTTGGGCCAGTTTGTTCAAAGTCCTGATGTAAGACTGGGGGGTTTTCAAAGTTCAGGTTTCCTCAGGTGTGACACAGGTCTACTTCCTGTGCAGAATCTACCTGGACCGTCTACCCCAACACCCCTATGGGACTTGGGGGCAAGGAAAACCAATGCAAACATAAAGCTCATGCTGCCTGCCATTGCCATGAATAATACACTCTAAACTGGGTCTTATGGTCTCTTTACCAGCTGAATTCATGTGGCAAGCCAACCTAACAGCTGTAACAACTTGACTGCTTGACAGTATTGCCTTTTGGGTGAGAACTCATCAACTATTTGACAAATGAATAAATGATTGAATGAAATCTGGCTGTGGCATGGAGGATGGTTTGAAGAAAAAAAGACTTGAATCAGGAAGACTGAGAAGCTAGTTCAGTTGTTTAGAAAATAGATTATGATGGACTGGAATAGAATAATGGAATAATAACGATGGGGAAAAAAAGCCAGAGCAGGAGACCTCAACTATGCATATAGACTCCTCTAAAATCCTCAGCTGACCCATGAATTACAAATGCATGGGGAGACTCCAAAAAGTTTGCAGAAACCAATAAATGGAAGGTTGAAAAACTAAAAGATATTGCAGCTACTACCCAACACAGAGGAGACAGAATTTGGAGTTTGAGTCTCACCTGGAGGACTTGGTACTTTTGGTTGAAATCTCAGAGAAGCCATTCCTTAAAAGTAAAGACAAATCAGGTCTAACAAATTCAACTAAAGACTATGGGGAAAAAGGAAACATTCAACAAATTCAGTGTGATTAACCAGTTTTAACTGCCCGATAAAACAACAACAACAACAACAACAACAACAACAAAATCAACATTCATGAGAGGAAGACAACAAAATGAAGATTCTCTATGATATAAGGCCCAAAATTTTGAGTTTTCAATAAAAAAATTACTACATATGGAAAAAACTAGAAAAATAGGAGTCGGTATTATGAGGAACACAATTAATATAAACAGACTTCATAGTGACCAGATGTTGGAATTAGCACACAAGGACTTTAGAGCAGCTATCATAACAGCTTAACTGAAAAGATGATTATAATGATCAAACAGATGAGGGAACCTCAGGAGAGAAAATGAA
The DNA here is from genome assembly GCA_017311185.1 of Proteles cristata cristata. Lineage (NCBI taxonomy): Eukaryota > Metazoa > Chordata > Mammalia > Carnivora > Hyaenidae > Proteles > Proteles cristata. The sequence continues at coordinate 1,011,696 of JAESUZ010004879.1, forward strand.
AATATAAAAAGAACCAAGTAAAATTCTAGAACTGGAAAGTACATCTGAAATGTAAAAATCACAGACTACACTTAATATTAGCCTAGATAGCAAAAAAAAAAAAAAAAAAAAAAGGCCAGTTAACTTTAACACCAATCACAGAAATTATCTACTTTGAAGAATAAAAGTAAAAGATTAAAAAAAAATGAAAAGAGCTTTAATGACCTAGACGACAAAGTAGAAACAACCAGTGTATGTGTATTTGCCCCATGTGGAGAAGAGAATGAGATAAAGTATTTCTCAAAGGCATGCCTGATAAAGTTAATATAAAGAAATAGGCAAATTTAGTTGACAGTGGTGCTCAAATCTTTTATGTACAAATTGACTTTAATAATTTTTTGAAATGTGTCACACAGAAAAATTGCACTTGAGAGTGAATTGCTGACTTGATCCCTTACCACTTCTAGGTATTTTTGTGTGCATTTTCTAAAAATTAAGGACATTCTTTAACCCTACCATGATATAAACATCAAAATCAGATAATTGACGTTGATACAGTACTACCATCAAAATTTAAGATTCCATTATTTTTCCAATAATATCCTTAAGGATTAAGTTCAGAATCACACATTGCATTTAATACAAAGAAAACTACTGCTAGGCACATAATAGGCAAACTGCTGAAAACCAAAATTAAAAGGAAAATACTGAAAGAAAAAACAACAACAATAAAAGTCATTACACACATGAGAAGAAGAGGAATGATAGTAGACCGGAGACAGTGGAGGCCAGAAGACAATGAAATGACATATTTAACTTATGTCTTATGAGAAATAGTATACTATTCCTATGTGATAAATAAAGGATGCATAAGGTCAACCCTAGAGCAACGTCTTAAAAATAATACATAGATGTAGTTAAAAATCCAATGAAGGAACTAAGATGAAATATTAAAAAAATATTTAATTCTAAAAAAGTATAAGAAAACAGGTTGAGAGGAACAAAAACAGATGGCTCAAACATAAAATGAAAATAATAAAATGGAAGACTGAAACTCAGCCATATCAATAATTCATTAAATGTAAATGGACTAACATTCCAACTAAAATATAGATATTTGTGTGACTAGATTTTTAAAAAGCAAGAATCAACTTTATGGTGTCTATAAGTAATATACTTTAAGTAATAAAGAAACAGATAGGTTGAAAGTAATAGGACGGAAAAACCTGTGCCTGAATCAATAATCATAACAAAATTGGAGCGGCTACTTTAATATCAGATGAAGTATACAATAAGATACATAGTTTCAAAGTATCTCCCCACAAAATGTTTATTAATTACAAAGATGAAAGAGTACCTCTACAGTGGAGAAAGAGCAAACACTACCTTAACTAACAGTAAGTGAACATCATCAGGAATGGGCAAATTAAAAACTGTGTGATAGCTGATAGGATTCAATGAGAAGAACACAGCATCACTTCTATAGTATCTCTGCCAAGATGAATAACACAAATTTAATTATGAGAACATATCTAACATGTCCAAATTGAGGAATGAAAGAAAATATCTAGCCATTATTCTTCAAATGTATCAATACCATTAAAGTTGAGAAAAGATTAGGAATTTTTCTAGATTGAAGGAGACTAAAGAAACTCGACAACTAAATGCAAGGTGTGATTCTGAACTTAATCTTTGCAGATATTATTGGAACAATAATGGAAACTGAAAATTTGCTGATAGCACTATATCAGTGTCAATTATCTAATTTTATGTTTACATTATGGTAATGTTGAGGAATGTCCTTATTTTTTAGAAAATACACACAAAAATACTTAGAAGTAGTGAGGGATAAAGTCAGCAATTCACTTTCAAGTGGTTCAGGAAAATATGTTTGTTGTACCAAACTTGCAATTTTTCTGTAAGTGTGACATATTTCCAATAAAAATATTAAAATCAATTTGTTCATAAATGTTGTGAATACCACTGTCAATGACATTTGCCTAATATTTTATAGAATACCATACCCAACAACTGCAGACTACAACTGCACATGAAATGTTCACAGAATAGAACATATCCTGGGGCTGAAAAATATATCTTAATAAATTTAGGAAGACTGAAATCTTACAACACATTTATCACAACAGAGTAAAATTAGATAATACAATATCTATAGAAAAGCTCAAAATATTTGTAAATTTTAAAAGATGTTATTTTGAGAGAGAGAGAGAAAGAGAAATCATGAGTGGGGAAGGGACAGAGAGAGAGGGAGAGAGAGCATTCCAAGCAGGCTCCATGCTGTCAGCGCAGAGCTGATGCAGGACTCAGATCTCAAGAACCACGAGATCATGACCTGAGCTGAAATCTAGAGGTTGGATGCTTAACTGACTGAGCCACCTTGGAACCCCAAAATATTTGTATATTAAATAGTACTTTAGGAAATAATCATTGGTTCAGAGAAGAAATCATTATGAAAATTAGAAAGTATTTCAGATTTAAAGACAAAAATACAAAATATCAAAACTTGTGAGTTGTAGCAAAAGCAGTACTTGGAGAAATTTCATAGCCTTAAATAAGTATATTTATATATTTAATTAAATCACATAAATATACACATAAGTAATTATATGTATCATATACAAATACTTAATAATATTTACTATAATTTGACAATAATTATTACTCTATAAAGTCATTGACCTAAGATTCCAGGATAAAATGTTAGAAAAAGATGAAAAATTAGGGGCGCCTGGATGGCTCAGTTGGTTAAGCGTCCGACTTCGGCTCAGGTCATGATCTCATGGTTTGTGGGCTCAAGCCCCACGTCGGGCTCTGTGCTGACAGCTAGCTCAGAGCCTGGAGCCTGTTTCAGATTCTGTATCTCCCTCTCTGACCCTCTCCTGCTCATGCAGTCTCTCTCTCTCTCAGAAAAAAAAAAAGAAAAGAAAAATAAACCCAAAGTAAGGAAAAGTGAATAAAAGTAATGAAAATTAATTGGAATAGGAAACTGACAAATAATAGAGAAAATAAACATAGCCAAAGTTGGCTTTTTGGAAGAATTAACAAAATTAATGTCTACAAGGCTAATTGATGAAAAAGAGAAAAGCCTCACAAGTTACTAATATCAGCTGTATTCATTTTCAAAGGCTGCTGTAACAAATTATAACAAGTTGTGGGGCTTAAAATGACACAAATTTATAAGAATTACAATTTTGTAGATCAGAAGTCTAACAAGGGTTTCAATGGATTAAAATTAAAGTGTGTGTGGGGGCTCCATTTCTTCTAGAGGCTCTAGGGCTGAAACTATTTTCTTGCCTTTTCCAGCTTCTCGAGGCTGCCCATATTCCTTGGCACATGGTCCCTTTCCAGCCATCAATCTCCTCACTCCAAGTTTCTGTCATCACATACCCTTTGTTGAATCTCCTGCCTTCCTCTTTCCCTTGTAAGGACCCTTTTGATTATACTGGCCCTACCCAAATAACCCAGGATGACCTTCCAATAATAAAAATATTAACTTAATTATATTTGCCAAGTCCCTTATGCCATGTAAGGTAATGTATTCACAGGATCTGAGGAATAGGAAATAGACTTCTTTGGGGAGTCAATATTCTGCGTACCATATCAGGAATGAATGAGAAGATATCACTACAAACATTAAAAGGATTAGGAATAAATAGAGACCAACTACCTTCCCACCAAAATTAGAAAGTTAAAAACCATGAGGCCTAAGTGGGGTTACTGGTGAATTCTATACAAAATTTCACAACGAAATAATACCATTTACTCCAGTCTTGAAATAGAAGAGAATGAAACAGTTCCCAACTTATTTTATAAACACTACATAATCTTGATGCCAAAACGTGGCAAAGATATCAGAAGGAAAAAAAACCCAACTAAACTATAGATCAAAATTCTTTAGGGGCACCTAGATGGCTCAGTCAGGTAATTAATTGTCTGACTTCGGCTCAGGTCACGATCTCATGATTTGTGAGTTCAAGGCCTACATTGGGCTCTCTGCTGTCAATGTGGAGCCCACTTTGGACCCTCTGTCTCCTTGTCTCTGCCTGTCCCCTGCTCACGTGCACTCTTTCTCTCTCAAAAATAGACATTAAAAAATTATATATATGTATAAAATTCTTTAACATTATTACAAAAATCCTCAAAATATTAGCAAATTAAATTGATCAATATAAAAAGCATAATATTTCATGACCAAGTGGGACTTAACCCCTGGAATGCAAAATTGGTTTCACACTTAAAAGTCAATTGGTATAATGAGTAAAATTGATAAAAATAAGGAGAAAAATCATATGATGATCCTAACAGATGTAGAAAATGTATCTGACAATGTTTAATGCTTATTCTTGGTATATATTTTCAGCAAACTAGAATCAAAAGAAAATTTTCTACATCAGTGTACCAATGATCAATTATTTGACTTTCAATTCAAATCAACTCTTCTTTACCCTGCTTTGTGGTGCTGGTTAGTAACCATTTCCCTGTTATCAGCTGCCCCAAAATTTGGCTTTAACAGTACAAGGTACAGCTTGTAAACACTGTAAGTTTCCATCTGGTATAATTTCCTTTCAGCCTGAAGAACTTTCTTTGGTTTTTCTTATAGTGTAGGATTTTTTGAGATAAATTATCTTAGTTTTATTTGCCCTTATCTTAATTTCATTATGGAAAGATAGTTTTACTACATATACAATTGTAGGTTGATAGTTTTCTTTTAGCATTTCAAATTCTACTGTGTCTATTGTTTTTGAGAAGTATGCAGTCATCTGAATTCATGGTTTATCCTATTAGATTGTCTTTTTCCTTGGCTGCTTTCAAGACTTTCTCTTTTATTTTTGGTCTTCAGTAATTTGACTATGGTACTTCTAGGGGGAGTTTTTTCTGTCTCTTTATCTTTTTAGGGATCACCAAGGATCTGGAATCTTTAAATTTATGTCTTTACCAAGTTTGGGCAACTTTTGACATTATTTTCTCAATTTTTTTTCTCCATTCCCTCCTTTTTCTCCTGATAATCTCACTGCAAGTATTTTACCTCTTTCAATATTGTCCCACAAACCAGTTTTGAGCAAGTCCCTGGATGTGATTTCTTTTTGACCTTTCCCTTAGGGAGAATTCTTCCACATGTCATTTTGGCTAAGTTTCTGTCTTTTGTGTGTTTTGAAAGCTTATTATGTTTCTTGCACCAGAGAGTAATGCTGTTTTAAAAAGGGGTCACCCACTGCCCAGGGCCTGGCACTTCAGAAAATGTTTCTGGTGTGTGCTGTGTACATTCTGATGTTTTGGCTGCTCTTTCCCTCAGGTCAGTCCTCTGTAGAGTTCCTCCTTGCTTGCTTGGACCTGTAACTAGGTGTGCTTTGATTTGTTTGTTAAAATAAGCCTTGCACTTGCCACATTGTCTCCCTCTAACCGTGAAGATCCTTCTGCCAATCAGTTCTCAGATTGATTTCCTGGGTGTTGCAAATGATCTGACCTCAATACAGCTGTGTTTGAGGGACAGGAAAGCCAAGGGTCTCTCTACTTCTCCATATGAACTCCTCCAGTGTCCCACAAATCAGTGAGACATCATTCTTTATTTTTTCCCCCTCTTAATACATCTCATTTTTTAGGTTGGATAATTTCTATTAGTCTATCCTTTAAATTCATGCACTCATTTGTCATCTCCAATCTATCAATAGCTCTTCCAATGAAAATTTTATTTAGATATTCTATTTTTCAGTTCTAGAATTTCCATTTAGTTTTTTTATAGTTTCTATTTTTCTGTGAGACTTGCTATGAGTTTATTCATTAAAAGCATATTTTCTTTGTATCTTTGAGCAGGGTTAAAATAACTGCTTTAAAATCTTTGTCTGCTAATTATAACATCTGGATCATCTTGAAAGTTGTTCTCCAAGATTTCCTTTTCTCTTGAGTATGCATCACAGATCCTTGTTTGTCCCCATGTCCAATAATTTTGGATAGTATTTTGGACATCGTAAACGAGAGTCTGGATTCTGTATGTTACAGTGAGGAGTAATTTTTTTGTTTGTTTTAGCAGGTAGTTCATTTGGCTGAACTCAAATTCCAAACTGTTTCTCCTGCATAGGCAGGCGGTAGCTAAAATCTCTGCCTAAAAACTCTGATGAGTTATTTTAGCTTTACCTTGGCTTCCTGAAGTTTTCGCCATGTATGTTTGGGTAAGGGATCAGGCAGAGATTTTGGCAATTTATATGTAGAATTTGGGGCTTCCATTCTGTGAGTCCCTTTATTTGGGAATAATCTCTCTTGACTTTCGGCTATTGCCCAAAATGCTGTCCTCTGATTTGTCAACTAGTGAGTATAGATTTCTCTTCAATTTTCCTCCCCCTTGAAGAACTGACTAGATTCTAGCATAAAAGCAGAAATGGAACCAATATAATTTCTTTTCTTTTTTTCTTCTGAGAATTGATCACTCCTTAATTTCCTCCTGCTTCTGGTTATTGTTCAGTCCCTCCAGATAGTTGTTTTTATATTTTGCCCAGAGTTTTAAAATGTCATTTGTTGGAGATTGATCCAATATGAGCTCGTTTGCCATTACCAAAAGGCATTGTTATTTTTTTAAATTTATTTTTGAGTTTTATTTATATTTTAGAGAGAGATAGAGACAGTGTGAGCAGGGGAGGGTCAGAGAGAGAGGAATACACAGAATTAGAAGCAGGCTCTAGGCTCTGAGCTGTCAGCACAGAGCCCAATGCGGGGCTCAAACCCACGAACTGTGAGATCATGATCTGAGCAGAAGTCGGACGCCTAACTGACTGGGCCACCCAGGCACCCCTGGCATTATTATTTTTAAAAACCTCTCTAGATAGTTAAGAACCACTGTATCAATCCTGTTGATGGAAGAAGTATTTAGGTTGTCTCCATCATCCTTATAAGTACTACTTGACTTTCTATTTTGGATATCATGCTGCCAACAGCTGTCCTTAATTAGTGACCAACTATAATCTTTTGCACAATTCAATACTCCCTCCACTTGAACCCATATAATCAGTTGGGTAACACATATTCTCTCAGTTTTACTTGTTCAAGCAGGTAGTACCAGTATCAAGCTTCTGTCCTTTTTCAGCATTAGTCAAATGCTGTACTTCGCTAATAAATCCTAAAATTAGAATAAAAGGTTTTCTACAATGAGTGGTGTTTCTCTGCAGAACTGAAAAGGATAAATTGATTCAAGTATATTATTAAACTGGAGCTAATTCTGACAATGCCAGCACAAGAATTCACTGTTTCATGTCTCCAAACACACAAATATTTATTTAGCACCTATTATTTATATTTGTACTTAGCACTGAATTATAAGAGGATACAAAAATAAATTTGAAGAAATTTTGCACTCTTTGGAGCTCGCAATTCTAGGAGTGGATTTGCTCATGAATAACCATAATATAATAAAAAGTGCTAATAAGATCCATAAGAGAGAGTCTCTAATGGTATTCTCAGAACTGTTATCTGATTGTCTTAGTCACGGAGGTGTTACGGAGCAACAGAATAGTCTAATCTCAGCTCAAGAGCAAAGACTTTGATTATAGGTCATAGACAGTATGTTCTGTTCAAAGATCCTAATGCGAATCCAGCTAGTTGAACTTTGAACTTCTTTTTCCAGGATATCAAGTTTGTCTCTATCATTTCCTGTGAACAATTTTGCTTAAGAAAATGTCATAATTTCATAGATATAGTTCTAGAAGAATTGCATGAAATCTGAGAGAAGATTTCTGCAACCACAGATAGCCACTTTGAAACTTAAAATTTTTCTTGTTTGGATCAAGCAAAACAAGTATTTTAGATGACCACGATTCTTTTTTTTTTTAAATTTTTATAGCATTTATTCAGTTTTGAGAGACAGAGAATGAGTGGGGAGGGGCAGAGAGAGAGAGGGAGACATGGAATCTGAAACAGGCTCTGAGCCATCAGCACAGAGCCCAATGAGGGGCTTGAACCCACAAACCGTGAGATCATGACCTGAGCTGAAGTCGGATGCTAAACCAACTGAGCCACCCAGGCGCCCTAGATGACCACAATTCTAAACGTCTAGTCAGCAGTACTGAGACTTGTGCATATCTTCAGTGTGGACTACAAAGTGAATAAGATCATAAAATCTTCAAACCAGCTCCAAAATAGGGAGAACTTTATTAAATATTTGTAATGGTAATGAATCTTAGAACTTGAAGGGGACAAGGTCACTAGATTCATCCATTCAGTATCTAGTTTGTACATCCATTCAGCTCTTTTGGAGTACTTTTTTGAGTTGTTTCAAATTGGTTGGCAGGGGTTTTTTTTTTTTTTTTTTGAAGAAATTATTATTTAAAACAATTTTTTTGATGTTTTATTTATTTCTGAGAGAGAGAGGCAGCATGAGAAGGGGAGGGTCAGAGAGAGAGGGAGATACAGAATCTGAAGTAGGCTCTGGGCTCTGAGCTAGCTGTCAGCACAGAGCCTGACACGGGGCTCGAACCCACGAACTGTGAGGTCATGACCTGAGCTGAAGTCAGACGCTTAACTGACTGAGCCACCCAGGCACCCCTGGCAGGGTTTTTTTGAATGGCTACAGAAAGGAGATCGATCAGGTATAGAGATGGGCTGAGTGCATAATCCATAACCTAGGAATGCCTATTTACACATTCTGGGCATTACTGTGAATTCACCTTTATTCAAGGTAATCATTAAAATATACTTAACTAGCTATATACATAGATGATGCTTACAAGTGCTCTCTGTACTTGTATATTTTTTAAAAAATGTTTTGTTTTATTTATTTCTGAGAAAGAGAGAGACAGTGTGAGCAGGGGAGGGTCAGAGACAGAGGGAGACACAGAATCTGAAGCAGTCTCCAGGCTCTGAGCTAGCTGTCAGCACAGAGCCCGACACAGGGCTTGAATCCATGAATCGTGAGATCATGACCTGAGCTGAAGCTGGACGCTTAACCGACTGAACCACCCAGGTGCCCCATGTGCCTGGTATATTTTTATGTTTTGAGTTTGTTTATTTGAGAGAGAGAATGTGTATGCATGTGAGCATGAGTGGGGGTGGGGCAGAGAGAGAGGGAGAGAGAGAATCCCAACCAAGTTCCATACCATCAGCACAGGGACTGACGTGGGGCTTGATCCCACGAACCGTGAGATCATGACCTGAGCCAAAATCAAGAGCCGGATGCTTAACCAACTGAGCCACCCAGGCACCCCTCTACCTAGAGTATTTTAAAAGAATTTCAAAAATTATATATGCCTTTGGATGACAGCAATGCATTAAATTTAATTCGTACGTAGAGACTGGATATATAAGGAAAATTATAAATGTTGCTTATAACATTGTATTCAGCATTTATCATTGTTAACTTTGTTACATAGAACTTAGTGGAATTTAAAATCATATACTTGGCCATGAAGAGGTGGTATTAAGAGCTCTGAACATTGGAGAATAAGTCAGCTGACTTTTTTTCCAAATATCTTCTCCATTCATACTCCAAATGATAGCATTATAGTGTAAGTATATGTAGGAGTACATAGAGAATGGTGTAAGTATGTGGGGGGATAGAAGAGATTTTGAGACTGCACTGGATTATAGCACTAGTATAATTTAAATCCAATCCTGTGACTTGCTCTAATTTGCTAAGGAAAAAAGAATAAGGCATTCCTTGGAAGAGACAACTTAGCCAATGTATAATTCTTTGGGTTAGTAGGAATAAATGAAAATTTTGTTTTATAAGGAATCACATTTCTAAATGTGTATGGGAGAAAAATATCTTCAATATCCATATTTCATTATTAATTCATCTATCCTTTTAATTTAATGTCTCACTTATATTTTTTTTCTAATAATAGTGTTAAAGATGCTTCTCACTTGTTAATTCTGACAATGAGATGGCAACTTAGGCCATTTCTCTCCTACAGTTTCATTTTTAAACTCCATTTAAGTGGCTTACCTTCTAGCATGACCAGAGACAAAAGGAACTAATCTGGATTTGCACTGTGTGTGTATACGTGTGTGTGTTTTGCACATCCAGGCTTGAAGATGTCATTTAAAGTTACACAGATTTATTATCCAAAGAGGTATCTAATTAAATAAAGAAGAAGCATATGTTAGCTGAGTTGACTTCAGGATGTGTTCCTTTGTATAAAAGGGCTCTCACACGCCTTCCTCCTCAATTCTGAAAGCACATGGTTCCTTATTCCCTTCACCATGAATAAGGCCGACATTTGACAGCTTCACAAGGCTGACAGGGTTACCCAACAGCCCACCCTCCCTATTCTCAATCCAATTAGACCTCTAATCCTCCAGATGAAAGGCCCAACTGCTCACGTTCCTCATGACAACGACAGCTATTGATTATTTGTCACTGCAGCTAACACCTTCCCTGTCGAGGCTGCTCTGACAGAAGCAAACCTACCAAATTAGACAGCACTTTATCTGCCCTGGAGGCCAAATGGCACAACAAGTAAAGGCTAATAAATGGTATAAAAATGAACAAATCATAACATTATGACAGGCTGATCGTTGCCAGCAGCCTCCCAGCTCAAGTTTGATGTTCTGTTAGACTTGCTCCTTGTCTTTCCCCTCTGCTCTAGCTCCAACTTTGACTGAATTAAAGGCCAGAACAATTAAGGCATTTGACCAGCAAAGATAAGCCAATTGAAGTATCACCAAGGGACATAAATGTCAATAACTGACTGCCATTTGTCAATACAAACATTCTGGAGATGCAAATGCTCAGGCCTCTGCTCTCCACTAGCCTGCACTGACTTGCTTTCCAAAGAGAGTCAGCTCAAATGGCCAGTCTGTGGCTATTCAACCAGGAGGGTGGAAAAAAAAAAAGAAAAGAAAAAGAAAAATACAGCCCCAAGAGAGGACGGATTCTATGAAGAACAAGCAGGAGTCGTTGGGTGGGGGTGGAGGGTTGTATGAGAAAGAGAGAGAGAGTAAAGCAGAGCTATTCTTCCTTAAAAATATATCTAATATTAGAATATCATCATATGTTTTTAGGCAAGAATACATGTATCATGTGAGAGGAGCTAGACCACCTGGAGGAATTAATAAAGCTGTGACTTCAGAAGTAGACTCATTAATTTAATGAATATATATTTTTTATTTTTTTTTTAATTTGAGAGAGAGATTAGAGCAAGGGCAAGCAGGGGAGAGGGAGAGGGGGCAGAGGGAGAGAGAGGCAGAATCCTAAGCAGGCTCCACACTTAGCATGGAGTCTGGTCTGGGGCTTGATCCCATGGCCCTGGGATCATGACCTGAGCTGAAATCAGGAGTCAGATGCTCGACTGACTGAGCCACCCAGGCGCCCTAATTTAATGAATATTTTTTGAGCACCAACTGTGCAACAGGAACTGTTCTAAGCAATGGGGAGAAATACTGGGTGTGGGAAAAGGACTCCCAAATCTCTGACTACATGGAGTTTACATTGTAGTAGGGTAAAAGACAATAAGTAAGGCAAACAAATAAAATATCAAGTATTTTGTGGTGTTAAGTACTAAGGAAAAATATAAAGCAGAGTAGGGGGAATAAAATGTGTGAAAAGAGGTACTCTCAGGTAGGAGAGACAGGGAAGGCTTCACTGCAACAATGACTTTTAAGTTAAGAAATGATGAAAGTGAGGGGGTTCAACAAGGAGATATCAAATGGAACAGCATTCCCAGCAAAGGGAAAAGCAAATGCAAAATAACCTTGAGGTAAGAGCATTCTTTTCCTCTACAGACTAGAGTAGGCTTATGCAGGAAAAACAAAGGTAAGATTAAAGATAAAGTCATACAGGTAACTGGGGATTTAAAACATAAGGGGCTTTGTAAGGCCTAGGAAGTGCTTGGGCTTTTACTCTGCGATAAAAAACTCTTGGAGGGTCTGGAACAGAGAATGACATATTTGATTTGAGCTTAAAAGGCTCATGCTAGCTGATGTCACTTTCCACATGAATCCAATCCAAGATGCTGGTTATTATGACCAGGGTAGTAGTGTGGGAGGGGGGGGGACCGGGTGTTAAGAAATGAGTGAATTCTGAATAAATTTTAGTACATAGCATTGACAAGATTTGCTGATGGACATCATTCTCACATAAGACAACAGGACTTTACATAAAAATGGGTGCCCGATATATGTTCGTTAAACTGAATTCTCTACCTGGCAGTTTAATTTAAAAGTCTATGCTTTGAAGCAAGGGAACTTCGTCAAGTCAAAATTTTAAAAACCAATTTAAGCAAAGACTTTGGAATCTGATAGATCTATGCACTGCTTTCTTGCTCTGACACTTAGTGAAAAATTACTCAAGCTCTTTGAGTCTTGGTTTCTTCATCCATATGATCCGGTATTCTATTATTCTCAGCTGGGTGAGAAAAAGGAGTAGAGATGGAAGATAGAAGAGGTTAACTTAAAAACAACAACAACATCTTAGTCCTGAATTAGAATAGGAAGTGACAAAATGACATTTTCATTAAAAAAATGATTCCAAGCAGTGGCCACAGTAAAGACTTATCACCAACCCTATAAAAGTGAGCATTCTAGACTCTAGATTGTGGCCTTCAAATACTTTTTCCTGCTATCAAGAACCATGGGTCCTTGGAGAAAAGGTGGATTCCAGGCCTGGAGTAAAAGATACAGAAATTATGGAACTAATATAATACCGTATGTTAACTATACTGAAATTGAAAAACTCAATAAAAATACTGAAATATTTTCAAATATTTTTGAATGTTTGATTCAAAATATATTCAAAAATAATATTTTTGAAATACTCAAAAAAATACCTGGAATATTTGGTCACAGCAGATAGCAAGGAAGCTATCAAATAATAGGATCATGTCAAAAGGATCCAGGAACCAACTTGAAGGACTTCTCACAACCAAAAATGGAGTAATTTGGATATCAGTTAGGGATAATAATGTCAATGAACTGATGATATAGTAAATATGTTATAAAATGATAGCAAAAACCCTATGCCTTGCTCATAATGATACCAATAAGGAAAAAAGGAAAATATTAATTGGCCATCATGGGAGGACACAGGAAACCAGCTCCTCAGTTTGAAAACTGATAAATAAAAAGAAAGAATCAAGGATTGGATTAATTCTTCCTTTTCTATATCAGTGAGTAATCAAATAGTAGATAAGGGGAAATTTATCTTTAATCAATCATTCCAGCAAATAATTGTAGAAGAGATGGCAGAATTTGAATATTACCATTTTGCAACTCCCATAACAAACTAGCTTTAGGCCCTGGATGCCAATAACTTCAGACGTAAAAAAAAAAAAAAAAAAAAATGGAGACAACAGAACATTATGGATCTCCTGATGAGAAATGTAGCACAATGAAGTAGTTTAGCTAAAAAAAAAAAAAAAAAAAAAAAGGCACCTGAATTAGATTAAGCCTATAGATCCAATAACTAACTTACAGGAAATACAGAAGACAGAGAAACAACTTAACTATACTCAGAGAATCAACGTAATTTAGACTGAGACCATTAGTTTGGACTGAGACATCAAATTAGTTTAGAAGTTAAGCCACAATTACAAAAATTGTAAGAAAAAGAGAGAGATGGGGGAGGAATCTATAGATTTAAAAAGGCTTAAATGACAAACCAATGTCAATGTCAATATATCACCTTTATTTGGATCCTGATTCCTGATTTGAACAAATGTAAATAACCAAACAAAAACATTAAGGAAACAATTTATAATTTGAACATTGATGGGCTATTTTATGATACTATACTAAATAATTATTGTTAAATTTTTACAATAAATTACAATGATTATATTTTAAGGGAGTCATTTTCTTTTTCTTTTGTTCTTTTTAAAGATTTTATTTTAAAGTAATTTCTTCATCCATTGTTCGATTCAAACTCACAAACCAGTGATCAAGAGTTGCATGCTTGGGGCGCCTGGGTGGCTTAGTCGGTTAAGCGTCCGACTTTCGCTTCGGTCATGATCTCGCAGTTCGTGGGTTCGAGCCCCGCATCGGGCTCTGTGCTGACTGCCAGCTCAGAGCCTGGAGCCTGTTTCAGCCTGTGACTCCCTCTCTCTCTGACCCTCCCCTGCTCATGCTGTCTCTCTCTCTCCTAAAAATAAATAAAACATTAAAAAAAAAAAAAAAGAGTTGCATGCTCTATCGACTGAGCCATCCAGGCATTACATGACTCACTTTTTTTTTTTTTTAAGAAATAGATATTGATGTAATGATATAATATCTGAAATTTCCTTCAACATGGGAAGGAGAGAAGTTCTCCCTAATAAAACATTTAAAAAGATACGGGGCTTAAAAAAAAAATCTAGTGTCAGATTCAATGGCTCCTCTTCTTTTCATAACTATAATCCAACAGTAAATTCAAAATACGTTTAAAATTAGACCCCGTCTTATCACCACCAGCACTACTGCTCTGGTCCCTCCCAACAGTGTCTCTTGGCTTCCTAATTAGTCTCCCTCCTTCTGTCCTCCCCATTTTGACAGTCTACCCTCAGCACAGCGGTTAAAATGAGCCTTTCACAATATAAACCAGATCATATTTTCTGTGCTTAAACCCTTCAACAACCTTGTCCTCTTGTGCACAGTAAAAGCTGAATCCTTCAATATTGCGTAGGCCCTACACGATCTCTGACCTCATCCTCACTCGAGTTACAAGGGCCTTCCTGCTGACTGTTCCTTGTAAACACCACGCATGCTCCCATCTCAGGGTCTTTGCACTTGGCATTCTTTCTCTCTGCAAGCGTTGTTCTCTCATCGCCTTTAGGTCAAATGTTAAATGTTTGCTCAATTTTATTCCTTAAGTGAGACTTATCTGGATCGCTCTGTAATATGCAACCCCTCGGCTACCCATCTCCTTCACCTGCCTTATTTTTTGCACAGCATGTATCCTCATTTGACATAATACTATACATATTTTATAGCCATTGTCATTTGTTGGTTTGTTTTCTACCAGAGTGTAAGTTCTTTGAAGGCAGGGAGTTTTGTTTCATTTTGTTCATTGTTATATCCTAAACACATAGGACAGTGCCTTATGATTAGTAGGTACTCAATAAATATCTGCTGGCTAAATGAATTCTTTGATTTTTCAGACCAGTGCTCTTTACAACTATACTCCTCAACTATGCTTGTGAGATGAAGGGTGGGGTGACATCCCATATTTGTGATTGACAAAACCAAGTGATTTGACCATTCCCTTATTTAAGAGCATTCAGAAGAGATGTCCATATTTGCTAAGAAATAGAAAGAACACCCAGGTAGGGTAAGTGTTAGGCCACTCCCATTGTCAACAGAGTTGGTATATCTGGCTTTTTTTGTAGCCTCCAGCTGCAGGGCAGGGCCACAGAAGGTGGCCTATGGTCATTGATTTAGATAGTAGTTAGGTCCACAAAGCTCTGTAAGTGCCCAAAAAACCCTGTGGCTAACACTACAGAGTCCCTGCCTCACATCTATGGCCATCTATTTCTGGGCTAACGGAACCCTGATTTTTGTTTATCTTCCTTTAAGTCATTATGTTTTTCAGAGAAGACTGGGCCGTCATCATATCCAGTGGCTTTGACTGATACGAATAATTCTGGGGGTTTCATTTTTGCCAAGAGAGTGGATTAGGTCTGGGAGTCCAAGAGATGGAAGGAAAGTCTTCCACAGAGCTTCTAGGAAAGTTTTTCTTTTTTTAAATATTTTTATTTATTTCTAGGAGAGAGAGAGAGCGAGAGACAGTGTGAGCAGGGGAGGGTCAGAGAGAGAGGGAGTCACAGACTGAAACATGCTCCAGGCTCTGAGCTGGCAGTCAGCACAGAGCCCGACGCGGGGCCCGAACCCACGAACCGTGAGATCATGACCTAAGCGAAAGTCGGACGCTTAACTGACTAAGCCACCCAGGCGCCCCTAGGAAGGTTTTTCTTGCTATTCAAAGGTAAACAAGATAAGGGTATCCAATTTTTCTGCTTCCAGATACTGTGTTTTGCATACTGTCCTTCCCCAGCTTTGGGACTTACCTTGACCTTAATTATGGAAAGATTTAAGTCTAGCTCATTAGTGAGATCAGTGAGGGTTAAGTCAGCCTGGATGCCTTAATATTGTGATCCAGATAGAGTAACTCATTTTCTGTCTTACTCCTGTAATCTAGTCTCAATCTTGTACCTTAACATGTATCAAATTGATGTCTATTTATCCATCAATCCATTCATCCATCCATCTATCCACTCGACAATATAATGGTCTTAGGCATGGAGGCTCCAGTTCTGTTCTTTAAATGATAACTTGAAAACCTGCCTAGTATCCAAATTTCTTCCAGCCTGTCCTTTGTGATTCCCCCATGGAATGGTGTCCTGTCATTCCTTACCTGCTCTTTCAACTTTGTGGCTGAGGTCTCGCTGACAGATTACCCTCTTCCCTCATCCCCTAACTCAGCATGTTTTGTACTCCAGGCTGCCTTTAGCTCCACTGGCTGGGATACCACCCATGATTTCTGGATGGACTTTCTTTCATTTTCTGCCCATCCTAGGGATATCCTCAGGGCCAGGCACTCCAGGTCTAGCCTGTCCACTGTCACCTGCATTACAAGTTCCAATTTTGATGAACTGTGCATAATATTCCATGCTCTTCACTCCAGGGGGTCATTTAAAAATATTATACAGAGGGGCTCAGAGAGGTGGCTCAGTCAGTTAAGTGCCTGACTCTTTGATTTCAGCTCAGGTCATGATCTCACAGTTCATTATCAGACTCTGTGCTAATAGTGTGGAGCCTGCTTGGGATTCTCCGTCTCTCCCCCTCTCTCTGCCCTTCCCCACCTCCCTCTCAAAATAAACAAACTTAAAAAATATATTGTACAGAAACATTTTTCATTACTTTTTACAGCTGCATAGCATTACATTGTGTGGTCCTCCTCTTTTTATTGAAGCAGTCCTCTGATAGGACATTTCCCTTCATGCTTTCTCTATTACAAATAATGCTGCAATCAAATAGCCTTGTGCATATATCACTTCTTATTTTTACTGGTGTATTTTTCTAGAAGTGGAAATTTTGGGTCAAAGGTAAGTGCATATTCTAGTTAACTTTTGCTGGATATTGTTACCTTTCCCTTCACAGGAGGTCGTACTATGGTTCGTTCCCTCCAGGAGGAGTTTTTGCCATCAGGCTGCTCTGTCAACTCTTTGACTTTTGCCAACCTGACACGTGAAAAACACCTCAGTATAATTTTAACTTGCATTTCGCTTATGATGAACAATGTTGAGCATATTTTCACATGTTTAAGGGCCATTCAAACTCCTTTTCTTGTGAACTATCTATATATATCTCTTGCTCATTTTTATAGCATCATTAGTCTTTTTCTTCTCCATTGTATATATTAGGGATATTAACCCTCTGTTACTGACATAACTTGCAAATATTGTTTCCTGGTTTGTTTTTCTCTTTTTTTTCTTTGCTTACAACATTTTCTGCAATGGAAAAGTTTTATTTCTATGTAGCCATATTTATTAATCCTTACCTATCGCTTCTATGTTTTGATTTACAGATAGAAGGTTTTCTCTGCTCTTAGATCATGCAGTATAAATCTTCATGGTATATTTCATGCTCTGTAATACATATACACATTACCATTCGATGAGATAATGATTTAAAGCATGCACCTGGGTGCACATGTAAATATACACACACAAACTCACACAGATTGTATTCGTTTTCAAACTGCACCACATTGGAAATGACTAGTTACATACATAGTTAGAAACTGACAGTCAGTGCTTCAAAGTAGAGTCTGAATTTTGCCTCAAATTCCCAACAAATGCTTTGCAGAGAATCAGTCTGATAAATGACAAAGAGATTGAAAGGGTTTGAGTAAAAATTAAACCAAAAATACAATGTCTTCTGATATCTAAAATTGTTTGAGATAAATGGAGTATATTCTTTGAGGTGTAAGGTTAGGTTGAGTATCTGAGACCTTTCTTCCTTCTTTAGGAAGGCCCGTACCAGATTGCTATACACTTCCTTATTTTTTTTTTTTACACTTCCTTCTTATGACTGCCTTTGCTGCGCCCCAGAGGTTTTTGATTGTGGTATTATCATTCATTGGCTTCCATGTACTTTTTAATTTCCTCCTTAATGTCTTGGCTAGCCCATTCATTCTTTAGTAGGATGTTCTTTTTTTTTTTTTTAATGTTCTCTTTCTTTCTTTCTTTCTTTCTTTCTTTCTTTCTTTCTTTCTTTCTTTCTTTCTTTCTTTCTTTCTTTCTTCCTTCCTTCCTTCCTTCCTTCCTTCCTTCCTTCCTTCCTTTCTTTCCACAAATAGTTTCTTGTCAAGTTGGTTTCCATATAACACCCAGTGCTCATCCCCACAAGTGCTCTCCTCCATGCCCATCTCTCCCTCCCCCCCCACCCATCAGTCTTTAGTTTGTTCTCAGTATTCAAGAGTCTTTCATGGCTTGCCTCTCTCTCTCCCCCCTCCCACTATTTCCCCCCTTCTTCTTTATTTATTTCTGAGAGAGAGAGACAGCATGAGCAGGGGAGGGTCAGACAGAGAGGGAGATACAAAATCTGAAGCATGTTCCAGGCTCTGAGCTAGCTGTCAGAACAGAGCCCGACGCAGGGCTCGAACCCACAAACCATGAGATCATGACCTGAGCCGAAGTCGGACGCTCAATGGACTGAGCCACCCAGGCGCTCCTAGTAGGATGTTCTTTAGTCTCCAAGTATTTATCTTTCCAAATTTTTTCTTGTGGTTGATTTTGAGTTTCAAAGTGTTGTGGTCTGAAAATATGCACGGTATGATTTTGATCTTTATGTACTTGTTGAGGGCTGATTTGTGTCCCAGTATGTGGTCTATTCTGGAGAATGTTCTGTGTTGGAGTGTACTCAATAAATTTCTTGAAAATGAGTAGTTTTATTGGTGAAATGTGAACTTTATGATGATTCAGATTCTGAAAGACTTTAAATATTTAGACACAAGTTGAACTTAAATATTTCAAGATATAATGCAACATGATACAGATTAAATACTCAAAATGTATTTCTTGAACAAATGAAATGAATGAATTATTCATCAGAACTGGAATGGTGAACAAGTGGACTCTGATGAGTAAATAAAATTTTTCAAGAAGCCTAATCACCACTGATGACACAGTTTAGACAAGTAGAAAGAAAGAATACAACAATCCTTTACATTGAAGTTAATTTTACTAGTAGTGTTTCAGTGATTAAGCTTTTCTGCCTACAGGCTCTAGTTTGATATTAAAGATTAGGATGAAACTTCTGGTGACTCATTTGGAGCAGAGATGACAACTAGACTGAATGGCAGATTCAAGAACCAAGAGGCCCTCAACAGGTTGTATGCTGAACCCAATTCAGTTCACCAACTATTAACTGAGTATTTGTTAAGTACGAGGCACTGGTAATAAAAAAATACGGCTATCACACTCTTGCTGATATCAAGATGTGCATTGTTGGTGAGGAAATAAAATGTGTAAGCAAATAAATATCTTTCAGTGGAATAGGTGATATAACAGTGGATGAGTATTCAAGGTTCTGGAGGAACAAAGAAAGGAACGGTAAACTCTATCTAAATAAGTCTGGCACGTTCAAAGGAATGATTAAATATGGATATAGTAAAATGCTATGTTTGGGTTCAAAATCACAACAATATGAATACAGGATTAGCTGACACACTGGTAAGCATAAAGCAAAGTTGGATGTTTTATTTGAGAAATCGACTGCATTTGATTGCCAAAATGTCAACGAAGAAAATCATGGCAGACTCTGTGCTCATCAGACTGGCACTACATTCTATTCTAGGTGTCTTATTTTCAGGGGGGTTTAGGCAACTGTGTGCATATATAGTAAAAGGAGCAGGATGGGGAGGAGACTTGAGAGCATATATGAAGAAGGAAAAAAGGAATAGATAATAGTAAACCTGCAGAAGAATTTTTTCACTGGGCCAGGATGATTATTTCATTAATGGAGAAGTCAGATCAGGTCATCCCTCTCCTCAAAACTCTCCAGTGCCCCCTCATCTCACACAGAGTGAAAACATACTCCTGACAATGGCCAAAAGGCCCTGTAAGATCTGGCTACCATTTCTGCCATGTCCTCACGACCTAACGTTCCCTGCCTTGCCCACTCATTATAACCACGCTAGCCCCCTTGCTTTCCTGAAACACGCCAGTCATTGCTGTTGTAAGGCCTTTGTTCCTTCTGCCAGGAACAAAAGAAAGTTCCCTCATTCATTCACGTGGCCAGCCTCCCCACCTCCTTCAAGTCTGGTTTCAAATGTCACCACCATGTTAATGAAAACCATTTTGATTACCTTATTTAAATTTATACCCTACTCTCCCCAGTCACCTCCTCTCTGGCTTTCTTGATCCCCCTTACTTTGGCATTTTAGTTACATTTCTATTATCATATTAGTAAATGATTATTTGGACTTTGTAAAAGCTTACCCGTCAAATGAGGTGTAAAGAGCCTCATGTCATGGGGAAAATGCTGTCCCCAGGGGCTGACAATATTCAAATATAGGAATAAGAGACCCTGATTCCCTCTCATTCTCTTTTGAACAGTGAAATATAAGATGGAAAGAAACAAAAAGAGAACATTATATGAGCAGATACAATCCTATGGCATAGGAGGCAATTATCAAATTAATGCTCAAATTTTCTTTGGAATTGATGTTATATAGAAAATTAATTTTTAAAAATTTAAATGAAAGTAAATGGATCTGAAGTCCCTTTTTATCAGCTATAAAAATAATCACTGGCCCTGTGCCCAGAGTTTAAAAGAAATCAGTGTGAGTCTAATGAAAAACAAGCTGTAGGTCTCAGGGAAGTTCAATATAACTCTTTCTTTTCCTTTTAGTTTTTGATTGGTTTCCATGGGAATCCAGGCTTGTGGGGATCTCTAATCTATTCATAGAAAGCAGATGCTTGTATTTTCATGACTTAGTAAAACTGGGGGGGTCAGCGAAGAGATAAAGTTGATTAGAAAATGACCATGGTTGTAGAAGACAGGAACACGTTGAAAACAAAATTCGGCAAGCCACAGGGATTTAAAATACAAATGCAAGGCTGCCCTGCTGTGTTTGAGGGGTGTCATAACATTAAGGGAAAACACTGCACTGAATAGTGGAATTTCTGGGTTAAATTCTGAATCTGGCCCATGAGAAGGAAAACCTTAGGTACTTCTTTGGAGGTTTGACTGGGAAACTAGATTTGGAAATGACCCTAGGTCAGAAGAACCAGAAGTCTGAGAAAGTAAGTTTTAGAAAAGTATATGATAACCTTCCTGTGGAGGATTATCAGGAACACTAAACTGGAATCAGAAAACCAAGGTAATTCCTGACTCCACAAGTATCAGAGTGAATTAGAAGAATTCAATCAAACTATGCCTCAATTTACTTATATAGAAAAACAGAGGGGTGCCTGGGTGGCTTGGTCAGTTGAACACTCTTGACATTGGCTCAGGTCATGATCTCGTGGTTCGTGAGTTTGAGCCTCGTGTCCTGCTCTGTGCTAAGCATGGAGCCTGCTTGGAATTTTCTCTCTCTGCCCCTCCCCTGCTTGCACCTGTGCTCTCTCTCTCAAAATAAATTTTTAAAAACTTAAAAACGAAAATAGATAATATTTAACTATTCTGACTGCTATAAAGCCACTACGAAACTAAATGAAGTTTTTTCCTCATTAGAATTATGTTAGAAAAATTCAAAGTAGTGATTTCAATCAAGATTTCTTGACGTGCTGATCCTCATGACTACAAATGTCATCCATGCAAAGAGATGTACATTAAGGATACTCAAAGTATTAAGGATAGATAGGTTTTGATTTCAGTTCTCAGATTTGTTTAAAAGCAGGCCAACTCTGGATTTGGTTGGAATGCTCTTGAGTATATGATCCTAAATATCTAAAACCAGTTTCTAAACTGGAACACCAGAAGGCAGGTTCAGAGATAGTTTCTAAATACTCCGAGGAGGATGAACTTTAGGTGTGTTTGGAAACTTCAGAAGTTGGAACATACTGAAGCAAAGATTCTTTAGACTGGGGCTTTCTGCCTGCCTGGAAAAGGCTGCCTAGCTGGGGGGGAAGTCAAATGGGGTAAACTATGACAGTTGTCTAACATCACCTGTCTCAGTCCAGAGATCTTGAGAGATCATTAAGATTCCTGAACATAAGGGTTTCATATGCTCAGACTTTCTACATTTCTAAGTAATGTGGGCATCACAGATGTCTTTTGGTGCCTTCTTTCAGAAGCATACCAATGGCCAAAATCTCATTTGCCTACTCTTCAGGTATCTACTGGCTACATAATTTGTGGTAGAGTGGGCACTTATTAAATCATGTGAAAATGAACTAATGAGTGAATACAACTACAGAGAAGCATCCAGGTCATTCTGATGCATATTCAAATTTGAGAACCACTGGATTAGAGTATAGATACAGGGTTTTCATAGAGCTCCTAAAGCTAAGCTTGGGGGAAATGTGGTCAGAGTGCTTCAAAGCTTATATCAGGAACTATTCTTCATTCTGTTCTTCTTTATCCTATGTAATATATGCTATAAATAGTATATGCTGTAAAGAATGCTCCTCAAGTTCTGGACATCTTACCATTTTAAAAAATATTTTTTAAATTGAGCCATAATATATAAACAATAAAGTAGATAAATCTTAAGTATACAGACTGATAACTTTTTATGTAATCAACACACAGATCAAGATAGAGATCATTTCTAGGATAAGTGAAAGTTTCCTTTATGCCCCTTTTAAGGCAATATCTATATCTTGGGTAACTATGCATCTGATTTGAATCACCATAAAGTTTTGCTTGTTCTTAAAATTCATAAAAATATCTGATTTCTTTCACTCAACATGATATCTACGAAATTTATTCATATGGTGCAATGTATCAGTAGTTCATTATTTTTGTGGGTTAGTATTCCATTGTAGGAATACGTCACAGTTTTTTACCTATATGCCTGTTGCTAGGCACTTGGGAGGTTTGTGCTACTAAGAATGTTTGCTATTGCAAATAAAGCTATCATGTACATTCTCATACATGCCTTTTGGTAGAATGAGGTGCTTGTTTCTCTTCGGGATTACTGGGGTTGGAGCATGAATTGCAGTGTTTCTCTGTGTGGGTGTGTTCAGGTTCATCAAACCATTTTCTGGAGTAATCGATTTGCATTCTCATTAAAAATGTTTGTGGGTTCCAGTTGTTCTATATCCTCATCACCAATTGGTATTATCAGACTTTTTCATTTTAGACATTCAAATGATTGTGTAGTATCTCACAGTGGCTCAAATTTGCCTTTACCTAATTAGTAATGATGTCGAACACCTTATCACATGTCTTTTGAGAATCTGCATATAATCTTTTGTGAACAGAGCTGCGTGTTTCAACATATACCTCAAAATTGTAAGCATAATGTTAAATTAAAAGAGCAAGTTGGGGAATGACACATATCGTACAATACCGTTTACATAAAGATTTTAAACATGTGAAATAATATTGTTTGTGGGTATGTCCCTATAAGGAAAAGGTAGAAAAATACGCATGGGGATTGAAACTATGAAAATTAGGATAGAGCAAGAAGACATGAAAAGAGAGGAATGGAGGGTGCCTGGGTAGCTCAGTCGGTTGAGCGTCTGACTGGCTCAAGTCATGATCTCACAGTTCATGGGTTTGTGCCCCACATCAGGCTCTGTGCTGACAGCTCAGAGCCTGGAGCCTACTTCAGATTCTGTGTCTCTCTTGCTCTCTGCCTCTCCCCCACTCACACTCTGTCTCTGTCTCTCTCTCTCTCAAAAATAAACATTAAAAAAATTAAAAAATTAAGAAAAAGAGAAGAGGGGAATGGGATTTGGGTAGATAAGTAGAAAACCTCAAGGGCATCTATAATGTTTTATTTTATTAAAGAAAATCTGTAACAAAAATAAAAAATATTCAGTTTTATCTCTCTGTGTGTTAGGTTAACTGAGTATTTTTTATATTATTCTCTATTCTTGTCTATAACTTTAAAATAATTAATTTACACATTGGGGTACATGTATCCCTTTGAATTAGTATTTTTGTATTCTTTGGGTAAATACATAGTAGTGCAATTGCTGGGTCATAGGGTAGTTCTATTTTTAACTTTTTGAGGAACCTCCACACTGTTCTCCAGAGTGGCTGCACCAGTTTGCATTCCCAGCAACAATGGAAGAGGGTTCCCCTTTCTCCACATCCTTAGCAACACCTGTTTTGCTTGTGTTCTTGATTTTAGCCATTCTGAAAGGTGTGAGGTGATATCTCACTGTAATTTTGATTTGTATTTCCCTGATGATGAATGACATTGAGCATTTTTCATGTGTCTGTTGGCACCTTGATGTTTATAACAGCAATATCTACAGCAGTCAAATTATGGAAACAGCCCAAATGTCCACTGACTGATGACTGGATAAACAAGATGTGGATAAAGAAGATGTGGAACATTACTCAGCCATTAAAAAAAAAAAAGAATGAAATCTTGGTATTTGCAATGACACGGATGGAGCTAGTGTATTATGCTAAGTGAAATAAGAAAGACAAAAACCATTATTATACAAATACCATACTCATATGTGGTATTTAAGAAACAAACAAACAAACAAACAAAAAACAAGCAAAAGGGTAAAAAGAGAGAGGTAAACAAAGAAACAGACTCTTAACTATAGAGAGCAATCTGATGGTTACCAGAGAGGAGGTGGGTGGGGGGATGGGTGAGATAGGTAATGGGGATTAAGGAGGGCAGTTGTGATGAGTACCAGGTGATGTATGGAAGTGTTGAATCACTATATTGTATACTCGAAACCAATATTACACTGTATGTCAACTATACTGTAATTTAAATAAAAATTTTCAAAAAATAGCTTAAAAATAAGACAAAAAAACATTCAGATATATGCGAAGGCAAAGAGAATGATGAGTAATTTATTAAAAAAGAAACTGAAAGGAGAATTGACTCAATATCTTCATCCAATAACAAATTGGGACTAGGGGGCGCCTGGGTGGCTTAGTCGGTTAAGCGTCCGACTTTCGCTTAGGTCATGATCTCGCGGTTCGTGGGTTCGAGCTCCGCTTCGGGCTCTGTGCTGACAGCCAGCTCAGAGCCTGGAGCCTGTTTCAGTCTGTGACTCCCTCTCTCTCTGACCCTCCCTGCTCACGCTGTCTCTCTCTCTCTCCTAGAAAAAAAAAAAAAAAAAAAAAGAATTCAACAAATTGGGACTAGAAGATCCGGAAGGGCCTTTTTATCTCTGACATCTACTGAGTCCTAAAGAGTAGTACGAAGTTGATACCTATATTGCAGTATGACGAATAGCAATAATATTGATAACCTACAGTCTTAGCATATTTCTGTACCAATCAAAATGTTTTCTATCTAAGAACACATCATTCCTATAAAGCAGACAGGGAGAAGTATCTTATCCTATTTTATAGATGAAGAAATTGAGGCATACAAGAGTGATGCATGATGGGAAATTAAGCTTACAGAGTCTTGTAAAATACCACTAACAAAATTATAAGGGACTGGGGTGAAAAGGAACAAACATAACAACTACTTGAAATTTCAATAGTTTTGAAGACCATACCATTCTTTTTTTTTTTGTAATTTTTTTTTTTAATTTTTATCTATTTCTAGGAGACAGAGAGAGAGACAGCGTGAGCAGGGGAGGGTCAGAGAGAGAGGGAGTCACAGACTGAAACAGGCTCCAGGCTCTGAGCTGGCAGTCAGCACAGAGCCCGACGCAGGGCCTGAATCCACGAACCGTGAGATCATGACCTAAGTGAAAGTCGGACGCTCAACCAACTAAGCCACCCAGGCACCCCGAAGACCATACCATTCTTAATAACTTTATCTGACATTCGAATTTATGGATACATTCCTTCATTCATAAATTTATTAAACAAACATGAATCGAATCTTTTTTAAATGGCAGGAGTTGTGCTAAGACTGGAACTAATAGCATTAGTTGGAATATAGATGAGTGAAATCTATGATGAACGGTGGTAGGCATGGAGCTAAGTAGAAGTATGAATATGTATGTGTATGTATACGTACATGCAGGAATACGGAGTTCCAGGAGACTGGGAGATGGACTGTTGGTGTGTTTGTGTATTAAGTGAGTGTGTATAAAATAGGGGATCTAATATCTTCATATTGTTACTTGGCTTTAAGTTTTCCTGAAAAGCTTTGGAGGTATTCCGCTCTTTTTCCTTTAAATTTTTTAAGTCATTAACCTGGAAACTGCCTATCTTGAAAACAGAAAATTAATATTCAGTTTTCAAAGATGAATTGAGAATGATGTGGTGAATTAGAAAAACACACACAGGAGGCAAGATGATGGAGAAGTAGGGAGCTCCGTGCATTTAGCCCACCCCCATCTCTCAAACAGAGAAGGCCTGAAGTCATAGGACACTGAGCTACAGGAGTTTGGGAAGAGAAAGAGACAGAGTACACTGGGAAGGCAACCTTGTAAGTGCAAGAGTGCAAACTAGGGAAGATCAAAACGACCGGACCCAGAGATACGGAGGGAAGGGTGGCAGCCCCCCTCGCGGGCATCTGTGGTGAGTTGAGGGGAAAAGAAAGAGCAGCTGAAACTGCTCATAGAACTGTCCTTTGAGAAGAGAAAAACCTCGGCCCAGGACAGAGAGTGTTCTTAGTTCTAGCTGGGGTGCTGACTTTGAACTGGGTGCCCCGGTCCCAGGCGGTGCCAGCAGAAACTGTTCCCCTGCTCTCCCGGCTCGACCCCCAGCAGCGGCGGGGAAGCAGCCAACCTGCGAGACTGTGTTTCGGGCGGCATCAATGAAGTGCACGTGGACTGGGACCTGGAAATGAAGCAGGGCTTGGGTCATAGAACATGGCCCAACACGGCTGCACCCGCGGCACAGGGAGATGGGACACAAGAGAGTGATTTGCGGTACTTGTTTCCAGAGGGGACTGGGGCATCTCCATTTTACTCCCCACAACCATCAAGGTGGGACCTCAGGGAGCGGCCAGCGGGAGTGCACTAGAGGCTAAGACCTGCCAACATCAAACCATGCTCATCCCCGCTAGAGAGCTGCTTTTTTTTTTTTCTACCAGAGCCTGGGGAAAACCAACATGGATGCACTGCCGTGATTAATTCTAGATCAATTCTTTCTATTCAGATATATTTCCCCCTTGTCTCATTTGTATCCCTACTCTCTGCTGGACTGGGTCCTCTGGCCATTGGTTTGCTTAAACAGTAACATTTAATCCATTCTCTAGATGTATATTCTACACCTCTACTGCTACCTTTCTATCTCTCTCTCTCTAGAGTAATCGGACTATATTGTTTCTCTGAGTAACATTATCTTCATTTCTTTCTCCTCGCCTCCTACCATATTCCCCTCTTTCTCTCTCTGAATTAAGCCTTTCAGTCTCTCTGCCTGGTCATTGTCCAATTTCGCTTTCTCCCTGCCCTGACATTTCTCTCTGTGTATATGCTCTTCCATCAGCACTGCATACACCCAGCTCTTTATTTGTAGCTGGGAACCCTGGTTTTATGCTTTTAGACTGTTCTTTGTCTTTTTTTACCTTTTTTTTCTTTTTCTTTTTCTTATTTACTTTTTCTTTTTCCCTACCGGTTTGCTCATTTGTTGGATTTGTCTGTGTGTTTGTGTGCCTTTGTTCTCTCTGTGTTTGTCTGTTTTCTTTTCCAGGGCTACCTTAAGAAATAAGCCAAAATACACATGGTGGAGAGTCCCCAAAACCACTAAGAGTAGGGAAATAAAATAACCAAACAACAAGAGAGAACAAGAGACAACGTTAAAAGAACATTTCCTAAGCAGACAGGCCCTGGACAGTCAATGAGCCTTTAATATAGCAGTACTCACAGGTGCAGAGCACATAACAAGCTTTTAAAACAAACAAGAGACATAAAGCTAGCCAAAATATGAACGCTCCTCTAAAGAAATTCCAGGAAGAAATGACAGCTAAAGAGTTGCTTAAAACAGATATAAGCAACATAACTGAACAAGAATTTAGAACAATAGTCATAAAATTAATCGCTGGGCTTGAAAAAAGCATCAGATATCAGAGAAGCTATTGCTACAAAGACTATGGAGCTTAAAATAGTTGTGATGAATTAAAAAATGCTACAAATGAGGTGCATAATAAAATGGACGCATCCAATGCATGGATTGAAGAGGAAGGGAGGAGAATAGGTGAATTAGAAGAAACAATTATAGAAAAAGAGGAAGCCAAGAAAAAGAGAGATAAACTGATCCAGGAACACAAAGGAGAGCTTGAGAGCTGAGTGACACAATCAAATGGAACAATAGCCGTATCATAGGAATTCCAGAAGAGGAGAAGAGAGAGGGAAGGTGCTGAAGGAGTACTTAAACAAATTATAGCTGAGAACTTCCCCAATCTAGGGAAGGAAACAGACACTGAAATCCAAGAGGCACAGAGAACTCCCCTCAGACATAACTTGAATTAATCTTCTGCACGACATATCATAGTGAAACTGGCAAAATATAAGGACGAAGAGAGAATTCTGAAAGCAGCTAGGGATAAAAGGGCCCTAACATACAAAGGGAGACCTATCAGAGTAGTTACAGACCTATCTACTGAAACTTGGCAGGCCAGAAAGGAATGGCAGGAAATCTTCAATCTGATGAACAGAAAAAATATGCAGCCAAGAATCCTCTATCCTGCAAGCCTGTCATTCAGAATAGAAGGAGAGATAAAAGTCTTCCCAAATAAACAAAGAAAAAAATAAATTTTTTCAATAAAAAAATTGAAAGAATTCGTCACCACTAAACCACTCCTACAAGAAATCCTGAGGGATACTCTATGAGGGAAATGTTGTAAGGAACGTAAGATACCAGAGATATCACTGCAAGCATGAATCCTACAGAGAAACAATGACTCTAAACCCATATTTTTCAATAATAATACTAAACGTAAATAGACTAAATGCTCTAATCAAAAGACATAGGGTAGCAGAATGGATAAAAAACCCAAAATCCATCCATTTGCTGTCTACAAGAGACTCATTTTAGACCTTAGGACACCTTCAGGTTGAAAGTAAGGGGAAGGAGAAATATCTATCATGCTACTGAAAGTCAAAAGAAAGCTGGAGTAGCCATACTTATATCAGACAAACTGGACTTTAAGGTAAAGGCAGTAACAAGGGATGAAGAAGGGCATTATATAATAATTACAGGGTCTACCATCAGGAACAGATAACAATTATAAATATCTATGCACTGATATGGAAGCACCCAAATACATAAAACAATTAATTACAAACAGAAACAATCTTCTAGATAAGAATGTGCTAATAGCAGGTAACTTTAATACTCCACTAACAGCAATGGATAGATCAACTAGACAGAAAATCACTAAAGAAACAATGGACTTGAATCATACATTGGACCAGATGGATTTGACAGATATATTTAGAACTCTACATCCTGAGGCTTTGGGATTCACTTTCTTCTCAAGTATACATGGCACATTCACCAAGACAGATCACATACTGGGCCATAAAGCAGCCCTCAAAAAATATAAAAGAATCAAGATCATACCATGCACATTTTCAGATCACAATGCTATGAAACTTGAAATGAATCACAGGAATAAGTCTGGAAAACCTCCAAAAACATGGAGGTTAAAGAACGAATGGGTCAACGAGGCAATTAGAAAAGAAATTTAAAAATATATAGAAACAAATGAAAATAAAAATACAACTATCCAAACTCTTTGGGATGCAGTAAAGGCAGTCCTAAGAGGAAAGTACATTGCACTGCAGGCATATTTTAAGAAACTAAAAAAAGCACAAATACAAAATCTAACAGTACATCTAAAGGAACTAGAAGGAGAGCAACAAGAGCACCCCAAACCCAGCAGAAGAGAAATAATAAAAATCGGGGCAGAAATAAACAATATAGAATCAAAAAAACCCCACAAAACCAGTAGAACAGATCAATGAAACTAAGATTCGGTTTTTTGAAACAATAAACAAAATTGACAAACCTCTAGCCAGGCTTCTCAAAAAGAAAAAAGAGAGCACCCAAATAGACAAAATCACAAATGAAAATGGATTTATTACAACCAATCCCTCAGAAATACAAGCAATCATCAGGGAATACTATTAAAAGTTATATGCCAATAACCTGGACAACTTAGAAGAAATGGATAAATTCCTAAACACATATATACTACCAAAATTCACACAGGAAAAGATAGAAAATCTGAAGAGACCCATAACTAGTGAAGAAATTGAATCAGTGATCAAAAATATCCCCAAAAATGAGGGCCCTTGGCCAGATGGCTTCCCTGGGGAATTTTACCAGACATTTAAATCAGAGTTAATACACATTCTTCTCAAGCTATTCCAAAAAAAAAAAGAAATGGAAGGAAAACTCCCAGACTCATTCTACAAAGCCAGTATCACTTTGATTTCTAAGCCAGACAGAACCCAGCAAAAAGAGACCTACAGGCCAATATCCTTGATGAATACATATGCAAAAATCCTCAACGAGATACTTGCAAATCGAATGCAACAGCACATAAAAAGAATTATCCACCATGATCAAGTGGGATTCATTCCTGGGTTACAAGGCTCGTTCAATATTTGCAAATCAATCAATGTAATGTATCACATTAACAAAAGAAAAGATAAAAACCATATGATTGTGTCGATAGATGCAGAAAAAGCATTTGACAAAATATAGCATCTCTTCTTAATAAACACCCTCGAGAAAGTCAAGATAGAAGGAACTTACTTAAACTTCATAAAAGCCATCTATGAGAAGCCCTCAGCTAACATCATCCTCAATGGAGAAAAACTGGGAGCTTTCCCCCTGAGATCAGGAACACGACAGGGATGCCCACTCTCACCACTGTTGTTTAACATAGTGCTGGAAATCCTAGCATCAGCCATCAGACAGCAAAAGGATATAAAAGGCATTAGAATTGGCAAAGAAGAAGTCAAACTTTCACTTTTCGCAGATGATATGATACTCTACATAGAAAACCCGACAGACTCCACCAGAAGCTTACTAGAACTGATCCATGAATTTAGCAAAGTTGCAGGGTACAAAATCAACATACAGAAATCGATTTCATTTTTATATACCAATAATAAAGCAACAGAAGGAGAAATCAAGAAACTGATCTCATCCACAATTGCACATAAAACCATAAAAAACCTCGGAATAAACCTAACCAAGGATACAAGAGATCTGTATAATGAAAACTATAGAAAACTTATGAAGGACATTGAAGAAGACACAAAGAAATGGAAAAACATTCCATGATCATGGATCAGAAGAATAAATATTGTTAAAATGTCATTACTACCCAAAGCAATCTACACATTCAATGCAATCCCAATCAAAATTGCACCAGCATTCATCTCAAAGCTAGAACAAACTATCTTAAAATTTGTATGAAACCACAAAAGACCCCAAATAGCCAAAGTAATATTGAAGAAGAAAACCAAAATGAGAGGCATCACAATCCTAGGCTTTAGCCTCTACTACAAAGCTGTCATCATCAGGACAGTATGGTATTGGCACAAAAACAGGTAGACCAATGGGATAGAATAGAGAACAGAGTTGGACCCACAAATGTACGGTCAATTAATCTTTGATAAAGCGGGAAAGAGTATCCAATGGAAAAAAGAGAGCCTCTTTAACAGATGGTTTTGGGAGATCTGGGCAGCAAATGCAGAAGAATAAAACTGGATCACTCACACCATACACAAAAATGAACTCAAAATGGATAAAGGACCTGAACGTGAGACAGGAAACTATCAAAACCCTAGAGGAGAAAGCAGGAAACAACCTCCTTGACCTCAACTGAAGCAATTTCTTGCTTGATATGTCTCCAAAGGCAAGGGAATCAAGAGCAAAAATGAACTATTGGGACCTCATCAAGATAAAAAGCTTCTGCACGGCAAAGAAAACAATCAATAAAACTAATAGGCAACCAACGGAATGGGAAAAGATAGTTGCAAGTGCCATATCAGATAAGGGGCTAGTATCCAAAATCTATAAGGAACTCACCAAATTCCACACCCAAAAAACAAACAATCCAGTGAAGAAATGGGCAGAAGATATGAACAGACACTTCTCCAAAGAGGACATCCAGATGGCCAACAGACACATGAAACGATGCTCAGCATCCCTCCTCATCAGGGAAATACAAATCAAAACCACAGTGAGATACCACCTCACGCCAGTCAGAGTGGCTAAAATGAACAAATCAGGAGACTATAGATGCTGGCGAGGATGTGGAGAAATGGGCACCCTCCTACACTATTAGTGGGAATGTCAACTGGTGCAGCCCCTCTAGGAAACAGTGTGGAGATTCCTCAAAAAATTAACAACAGAACTCCCCTATGACCCAGCAATATCACTGCTAGGAATTTATCGAAGGGATACAGAAGTGCTGATCCATAGGAGCACATGTACCCCAATGTTCACAGCAGCACTCTCAACAATAGCCAAATCATGGAAAGAGCCTAAATGTCCATCAACAGACAAATGGATCAAGAAGATGTGGTTTATCTATACAATGGAATACTACATGGCAGTGAGAAAGAATGAAATCTGGCCATTTGTAGCAATGTGGATGGAACTTGAGGGTGTTATGCTGAGTGAAATAAGTGAGGCAGAGAAAGACAGATACTATATGCTTCCACATATAGGAGGAATAGGAGAAACTTAATGGAGGACCATTGGGGAGGAGAAGCGGAAAAATAGTTGGGGAGAGGGAGGGAGGCAAGCCATGAGAGACTCTTGAATACTGAGAACAAACTGAGGGCTGTTGTGGGTGGCAGAGAGGGGAGGGGGGTGGTGGGCAAGGAGAAGGGCACTTGCTGGGATCAGCACTGGGCGTTATATGGAATCCAACTTGACAATAAACTATGAAAGAAAAAAAATTAAAAACACACACACACAGCACAACTACACACAGTATGAAGCTTCTTTAATTTTTGTGTTTAACATGATATATTTTTTAGAGTGGTAGTCTTAATCTTCTTGAAACCAAATTAATAACCTCCTGGAAGATTAAAAATGCATAAAGGCTTTTTTATCTTTATTGACAAATAAATGTATCTGTGGAAGTCAGAGAAATAGCAGATTCCCTGGAGGAAAACATTTCTAACAATTAGATATCTTTTGTGAGAAACTCAGAAAAGGTATGACTGATTGCCTTCTTGGATTAAACTGAGGGTACAAATGAAAAACAAATTAGGTACAGATGTTCAGTATATTGAGATTAATTTTATTCTTGTGGGTACCATTTTCTTAGCTGCTTGGACTAACAGCAATTTGTTTCCAGAGAAGTGAGTATGTGTCAAAATAAGTAAGCCAATCACCATGGTTCAATAACTTTTTACCATATATGTGTTCTGAAACTGGATAAATGTTTCTAATAAACGAAATGTCTAGCATTTGTGTTAATAATGGCTTTCTATATAAGTAACCCAAAGTGTATTCATTCATTCGACCAAGACATGTCAGACACTGTGTTAGATTCTAGGGGATTCGAAAATAAATAAAACAAGGTTCTTGCCTGGAGATCCAGTCCAGTGGGAACGAGACAAGTGAACAATTATTACAGCACAAGATATTGGGGCTCTAACAGAGAGATGAACAACACGCTATGGGAACAAGAGTTTTTCCTACTAATCAACCTAATGAAAGATAACATAATTAGTCACTATCACACAAGAAAGCAAAAAGATAGTAAATAACATATGAGAATGTTTGATTTTCAGATCAGTAGTAAGAAATAACTATTTACATGATACGCCTGTTGATACTTTATAAATGCTTAGATATAAAAGGTAGATAGGCCAGCTTTAATTATCACTTGATATCTTTGTTCATGATCTTTGTAAGCAACTTATGAGCAGGAATCATGTCTTTCATCTTTGTATTCCAAAGCCCCAGCACAGCACCTGTTACATAGTAACAGTCTGAACATATGTTGAATGAATGCATTCATGTACATATACATGAATATTGATGATTATGCAAATAGCACACTTCTGAGTTCACAGATAACAGAACTGAGTGGGATAGACAACACTTGAAAAGAATATTTGATATCTGATAGATCAGAGAGGGTCATTAAACAAAGACAAACGAAATTTAATAGGTATCAGTACGGAGAGTACTTTTTCACTGCAGACATATGTGATTCATTTTTTTATATTCTCTCTAGGTGTAAATCATGACTATACAGTAGACATTTGGCAACTGCAGAGTGAATGAACAGTTCTACCTCCACAATACATCTCTTGGACCAAACTCTTCCTCTCCATTGGCCTGAACTGTAATAGCTTTCTATGTACCTCCTCTCTCTTCCTCTTCCAAAAGAACTTTAGTTGCCGTATTTGTCTCCCTAAAGTACTATTATGGTGTAACTTTTATTTTCAAATTTCCTAAGTAGCTCCCTCATATTCAGAATATTTATTTATTTATTTACTTTATTGATTAATTATAGAGAGATAGAGAGAGGAAGAGAGAGGATGTGAGCAGGGGAGGAGCAGAGAGAGAGAGAGGGAGACAGAAAGGGAGGAGAGGGAGAGAGAGAGAGAGAGAGAGAGAGAGAGAGAGAGAGAGAGAGAATCCCAAGCGGGCTTCAGGCTGTCAGTGCAGAGCTTAACATGGGGCTTGATCTCATGAACTATGAGACCATGACCTGAGACTAAATAAAAAGTTTGGATGTTCAACTAACCAAGCCACCCAGGTGCCCCAGGACCCTTTATTTAAAAACCATAATGAGGGGCGCCTGGGTGGCTTAGTCGGTTAAGCGTCCGACTTTCGCTTCGGTCATGATCTCACGGTTCGTGGGTTTGAGCCCGCGTCGAGCTCTGTGCTGACTGCCAGCTCAGAGTCTGCGACTCCCTCTCTCTATGACCCTCCCCTGCTCACACTGTCTCTCTCTCTCTCCTAGAAATAAATAAAAAAACATTAAAAAAAAGTGTTAAAAACCATAATGAAAAAAAAAAAAGCACAGGAGGTACATAGTATAAAAGCCTGGCACTGGCACTTAGCAGACACTAAATGGCTGAAAAGTAATGAGCTAGGTTGTCCTGGGAAAATTAGTTATTCTATGTTTTAAAATGAGAATAGATCCCTACACAAAAATCAACTTATGCGTTAAAAACTTACATAGGAAAGAAGACATAGGACAGTTTTAAAACAATCTCTGTTTAGCTCTTTGGCCTCTAGTACTTGTTTACTGCTGGGTTTCTTTGAGCCTCACCTAGCACAAACACAGTTGAGGAATCTGCAAACAATGTGCAAAGAATTTGTACCCAGTTTTTTGGGTTCCTTCTCTGAAGTTACCTCCTCTCCAGGATTTTGCTCCTTCACCTTCCAGCCACTGCTAACCCCAGACTCGACCTGTGGTTTCTCTCCCTTGTAAGACAATTGCTTCCTGCTAGGGTTGTATTCTTTTGCATTCCATTTTGGAAGATGCCTTAAAGGCGACAATGGGATAAATGTGGTGTTCATTTCCCATGCTCCTCTTCTCTGAATGACTGTAATTTCTTAGATCCTGCTTTTGCTGACTGCTCACAATGCCTTCAAACAATGTACATATATTTTATTCAGTTATTATAAAACTTTTTGGTAGATGGGTTATTCTAAAATAAGTGGTCATGGCAAGAACTGATGCCTCGTCATGAGAGTCTCTTATTGATTGCTCATTTTTCTTTCTTTTTTTTTTAAATATTTTTATTTATTTCTAGGAGAGAGAGAGAGACAGCGTGAGCAGGGGAGGGTCAGAGAGAGAGGGAGTCACAGACTGAAACAGGCTCCAGGCTCCGAGCTGGCAGCCAGCACAGAGCCTGACACGGGGCTCGAACCCACGAATCGCGAGATCATGACCCAAGCGAAAGTCGGACACTTAACCGACTAAGCCACCCAGGCGCCCCAGATTGCTCATTTTTCTGATTTCTTCTCTCATATCTTTCACCATTCCATCAATGGTTATTTTACATTGTGTTTCTAATGATGCCAATATTAGTTTCTGAGGGAATAAATCTGATTATCATTTCTGCTGACTCTCATTCATGGTAGATTCCTTCCTCAAATGTTTGGTGATCTTTTACTGTGAGACTTGTTTGGTCTATGTAGTATGGGGGAATCCTGGAAGTTTAAGGTGAAGATGTTTGCTCTAAAGAGAATCTGTGTTTGTGTCTGCTCAGAGGCAGGGTGTGCTACAGACCTGGGACAGGTCATCTCCAACTATCCTTTGAAAATTATTTCTAGATTCTTCACATTCTTATTCCTGCCTGAACTATCTTAGCTCTGATTTTTAAAATAAGGGTGCTTTTGCATAAAGCACAAAATGAAACACAAAACCCAGTTTTGATCTGGACAGAGCAGAGTTTTAAAGAATTATGACCACCCTTGTTCTGGAAATTCTACTAGTGCTAGTATAGCCTAAAGATACATTGCCGCTTTTGGCAAATATGCAAAAACAAACCACAACACAGAGAAAGGGGGAAAAGGATGAAATCTGATTATCAGATAGTTGAAAGACCAAGAAACTTGTTATTTCTGAAATCAGCTATGTAAATTGTGACATGTAAATATAGTTCTATTTATTCTGTGATGCTGTAGAAAGTCACAATTAAAAAAATAATGGAGTGGGGCATCTGGGTGGCTCAGTTGGTTAAGCATCCGATTCTTGACACAGTCATGAGATCAAGCCCCACATCTGGCTCCCCACTAGGCATGGAGCCTATTTAAGATTCTCTCTTCCTATCTCTCTGCCTCCCCATGCTCTCTTTCTCTGTCACAACAAACAAACTAACAAAGAAATAAATAAAGGAGAGACAAAAAGCAAAAGAAAACAATGCACTTCATCTTGTGAAGAGATATAACTAATCTAATTTCTCAACTGTTTTGGTCACATTATACCTCTCAAAGATGACATGCTGTAGGCTCCTTGACTCAAATCCCCAGCTTTTTTTCATGTGACCCATTTGATGTGAAGCTACCTACATTTTTGAACTTGGGTTTTAAATCTAAATGAACCACAATGAAAAATCTAAAGTGTATCAAATTCTTAATACTGGCGCGATCTCCAATCTGAAATGTTTACTTTTTTATGATAACAAGTTAAATGGAGTTACCCCTCCTGAGTGAATAGTTTTTACAGCTGACAAGCCTAGGTGAAAGGTTTTAAATACCTGAACATTAGTTAAAACAGAAATTGAAAATGAGGGAGATTTTTTAAAAATTACTATAATGAAAAGCAAATTCAAGAGCAATAACTTTGGGAATAACCTGACAGACCTAACTGATCCCAGCATATAACTAGCATATTCAGTAGTATATCTTAATGTCAGTCTCTTTTTATGTATTCAACTAATAAAAAAGGTATTTTTCTAACCCCTCAATTAATCAGCTATATCTGGTTCACATTTTTTAATGGGAAATAACTCTAATAGTTTCTGCTGGATCTAACTAATTTTTATTGCTTTTTATTCCAAAAATATATGTCTAAAATAGCAAAAAAGAAAAATATCAGGCACTAGAAATATATTTTATACACCATAATTTTATGGAGGGAAAAATAATTTTCAGATAAATAACTCTTTAAATTTATAAGCTTCCCATTTTAATTTTTTGATATGTTTAATCTTTAAAATCTCAGCTCTTGACAATGCCTTTAAAAAACCTAAAGTCATTTATGCTGGCAATATAGTTTCAAATTTTTAAAAAATTGAAATACATTTAGAAAATTAATCTCTTTTATGCTTCTTATTACCCATGCATTAAGAGAGACTGCAATTTTTTGTTGTAAAAGATAATTAATAGTTGTGAGGGGGAATACTTTAAACAGTAAAAAGTACCAAAATTTATACATATTACCAATATTAAAACTTAACCACTATTAATATCTTAGTGCTTTTATTTTTTTAAAAAATTTTTAATGTTTATTTATTTTTGAGAGAGACAGAACAGGAGCAGGAGAGGATCAGAGAGAGAGGGAGACACGGAATCCAAAGCAGGCTCCAGACTCTGAGCTATTAGCACAAAGCCCTACGTGGGGCTAGAACTCATGAACTGCGAGATCATGACCTGAGCTGAGGTCAGACGCTTAACCAATGAAGCCACCAAGGCACCCTCTTAGTGTTTTTCTTTTTGGCCTTTGCTTTTTGCTTTTTCCCTATGCATAAATTGATTTGTAATGTGGTTTATCATCTTATACATAGAATTTTTATTCGTTTTCTCTGACTTAATCTTAGATCATATAATGAATTCCATTGCTCAAGGAATGTGGATAAGTGAATGTGGCCACTCATGATTATCTGTTTTATTCTCTGCAGTATAGACTGCTTTTAGAGAGGACAAATGGAACTAAGAGTCACATACTTGTGATTTCTTTACCATCTGTCTATTCCATAGCCCCATTAATCAACGTAGGAATATCTCACAAAAGGTTTACACTTCAAAGGACTTTAACTTCTCACCTTTTGAGCTGCGAGATGGAGGGCTGTTCTCCGGCTGTGGTCAGTTTTATTAACATCTGCTCCTGCCTTCAGGAGAGCATCTGCACAATCCAGTCTGTCAGCCAACACACAGTACATAAGTGGTGTCCTCCCAAATTGATCTTCTTTGTCTTTAAGGGCAGAGTTTCCTATGAGTATAAGAAAACAGTGATATCTGATAATTGTTGTTGTTATTCCTAGCATAACTAGGAACTACATTTAGTAACTTCATTACAAAGCTTTGTGTTAAAAGCATGAAATACATGCCATTTTTACTTACCCTATGAGATAGATATTACTATCCCCATATTATAGGAAACTCAGGCTCTGAGAAGCTAAGCAACTAGTTTATATTACACTGAAAGTAGGCAGAGCTAAAATTCAAGCTGCTAATTGATTCTAAAGACCATATTCTTGGGACAGCTAAATGACTCAGTCATTTAAGCATCCAACCTTGGCTTAGGTCATGATCTCACAGTTCATGGGTTTGAGCGCTATGTCAGGCTCTGCACTGACAGAGCCTGGAGCCTGCTTTGGATTCTGTCTCCCTTTCCCTCTGCCCCTCCCCTGCTTGTGCACACACATTCTCTATCTCTCTCTCTCTCTCGAAAATAAAAAACTAAACATTAAGAAAAATAAAGACCATATTTTTAACTACTGTTATGCTGAATTACCATTGTGAGATATGAAGCTACTTATTTTCCCCTCTCACGCCTTTCTTTTGTGTAGACCATACACTACTCATTACGGTATGCTTTTATAAGGGATACAAAACTGAATCATGATTGGCTTCCCATTACAATATGGAGCAAGTGCATACCACCCTAGATCCTCCCTCTAATTACAACGAAAAACCCTAGGTAAAATACATGAAAGGTCCAGAAAAGAAGGCAAACTGTCTAGGGACTATGGGACTCAGGGAAGAACCTGATGATGACTTCCCTCCCTCCCTCCCTTCCTCCATTCATTCGTTCTCTTTCTTTCCTTCTTTCCTTCTTTCTTTCTTTTCCTTCCTTCCTTCCTTCCTTCCTTCCTTCCTTCCTTCCTTCCTTCCTTCCTTCCTTCCTTTCTC